>CM053785.1:305718983-306133983 GCA_028749045.1 Cupressus sempervirens | reverse complement strand
TCTAAGTAATCTCATCATATATCAACTAAATCCATAGCATAATATCTGATAGTCTCAAAACAATGCTACTAACCATCAACACAAACTAGTCTAACATAGTTCAACAATAATAGCAACAATATGTCCAAAAAAATGTGAGTGAGGGTAGGCACTACACTCCTTGTCCTTTTCATTAATTTACCTATGTAATGGTTTGGGTACTATCAATAGCCATTTTTTTAGATTTTGTTTCTAATACAAAGGACTATTGGTTCAATTATAAAAATGGCTTTTTGATAGACTCCTCATTATGGTTCAAGGGTGACTTATTTCTCCTGCTTAATTTCCTTGTAGGCTATTGAAAGTAGACATTGCTAGACTTTGATCCCCGAATTCCTATCTCAATGAGCTCTACATGTTCAAATGGTCCACTGCCGAACCCTTTAGAGTGCTTCTTAGGTATGATAAATCTACAGGTGCTTTTCATGTATATAATTAGAATTAGGGTTAGTAACTCATTTACCTTGCTTATGATATGTAGATCAAAAGCTTCGTAGAATTTCTCTTTTTCTAGTTGCATCAAATTTTTGTTTGCCTTCTCAAGGCTTAAAAATCCATAAAAGAGTGGATTATACTATTCAAAAAAGATATGTATTAGTTTTCTAAAATCTCAAGACAAGTTTCTTGTTCTTTTTATTGATATTTTAGCTAAATTTTCTAGCCGTAGTCAGATTAAGCATATGCCTGTTTCAAAAAATTCATTACCTGTTTAATATTTTGTGAAACTTACATTTTCAATAGATTCATTGCTCATTTCATTTCTTAGTCTAGGTAGAAGCTTGGTAATGTAATATGGCTAAAAAAAAAAGAATTTTGTAGAATATTCTAGATATAATGTCAATGTTGAGAGGCATTTATAAGTATTTTTTCGATTGAAAAGAAGACTCTTTCATCTATTGCAAAGTCCAAAGTGGTTTTGTTTTTCATATCAAGATTTATTTGTTTTGAGCAGAGTATTCAATTTTCATCTGTAGTAATTTTTATCAATTTTGTAGCAACATTTATTTTTCTATTCTAGATCTTCATGTGATGAAATATAAATTTAATGAACACTTTTGTGTGGCACCAAAGCAATAGCTTATAGAGAAGTCTTTTCTCTATTGTTTTTCATAATCACAACCATTTCAGGAAATCAGAGACTTTTTCCAAAAATGAATGGTTTTGTTGGCTTTTGGTTTCGCTACTCCTTTTAAGCAGATACTAATTCCCACATAAATTGGAGATTTAAAAATGACAATTTTGCATTGATAATATTATATTCCATATATACAAACCTATTCTAAGATTTTAGCTCCACATCTTTTTAGCTCTTAATTTTTCCATCTTGTTTGAATTCAAGAGTCATGGTCTACACATACGAGGCCACCCTTACTTTGACTATGGAGAAAATTAAGCTTGGAAAAAATAAGACAACTTTAACTATTTAAAATCTTACATTATTTTTGTCAAGAAAAATCAAACTTGAATGGCACTACCTTGAGATCACATCCAAAATACCCATCTGTCATAGCTGCAATTGCTTCAAAATCCACATTTAGAGCCAATTCCTCCTTTTCTAGTATTTTATTTAATATTTTTACCCTGTTTTGGGCATCTGGCAGGCTTATCGTTACTCTGCAAGGCCAATCAAGCATAAAAATCATTAACAATGAAAAAGTAGGTTTCTTCAATAGGACTGTTGAGTGAAAGAAAATCAACAACATTAAGTTATATCTTAGTTAGAAGTCACTTAATGGAACTTATTGAGATCATTATCATAAAGTAAAACTAGATACCTTCGAGGCATCCTCCGAATGACAACTTCATCAAGATCAAATGGTCTATTAGTGGCAACAAAAAATGATACCCTCTTTTTCTCTTTTAATTTAAAGCCATCCTAGTTTAGCAAAAACTCTTTTTAAATTCTACGCATGGTCTCATATTCTATATTGCTCACACCCAACATACTGTCAATCTGTTAAACACAAATCATTGAATTACAAACACAAATTTTTAATATGAAAAAATAGATCTAGAAATTATAAGAAAAAAACCTCTACCATGTTACTGATTACATTGCTTACCTCATCTATAAATATAACACATGGACCAATTTTACTTGCTACTGTAAATATAGCTTTAATAAAAATTTTAGCTTCACCATGCCACTACAACCACAACAAGACACACATTTCACCAAACACTATAAAAGAATTGGAGAAATATTTTACAAAACAATTATTGATCAATTTTTCACATTTGTACCTTTCATGTGATGGTCAACATTATAATATTTAGGAAATTTGTCCCACATTTAGTTGCAACTGCTTTTGCAAGCATTGTCTTTCCAATTCTTGGACAACCAAAGAGTAGAAAATTATTGCAAGGCTGTAGTGAAACATGATGGTTAATTGTTTCCATTATAGTTTATATCAAAATAAAATACAGTATTAGAGTGAACCATCACCATTGTCAATTTTTTTAAAGAATGGAAGCCAACTTGTTCTACTATCTAATAAATTGAGCTATTTTTAAAAATTGAATAAAATAAAAATCAGGGACACTAACAAGAATTTTAGAGATTATGGTATGTTCGAACTACTTTTGCAATTGGGAATTTGATAAGTATAAAATCTGACCTTTAAAAGTTCTTCTTTAGAAAATAGGTTAGGCCTTTGTAAGGGAATCATTATCAAGTCCTTAAGTGTTTCTTTTACTCGATCAAGAGCTCTAATGTCCTCAAAGCTCACTCAAATTTCACTTGGGGGAATCACATTCGATAGAAGATCCCTTTCAGGGTTTCCTTCCTAGAAAGTCTTATTTTTCAAAATTCTAGAAACATAAAAAGTGTCATAAGAGAAGTGAATTGATAAAATTTTAAAAGCTTACCTTCGGGGACTCTGGACTTTGAGATTTAACTAGACTTTGAGATTAAATAATAAAGCATTTTAATCCAACAATTCTCTCCCACTTGTTGTTTCTCATTGCTAGAGTCCCCGAGTGCAAAAAAAGATAACCATTCTCCTCTTATCATATTTAGGATTAGTTCATATATAAAATATAAAATAAACTATGCTTCTACTTGTAAATACATGAAATTTTCATGGTGCATAAGTGTTGATTGAACATATTTGGATTTGATTAGATGGTGTGAGAGAGATCAAGAAAATAGTTACCTTGTAGTTATTATAAATTAAGCTCTTTGACTTCTTCAAGTTGTGGTGCAGGGCACCCTGATCATCTCCATTGAATCTAGAGTCATAATTAGTAGGTTTTTATGTCATGTTAGATTAGGGATTTAGTTATTTCATTTTATGTTATTAGGTGTTCAAATTAAGGTCATGTTGACCAAGTTCTTGTTTTAAGCATTATGGGTCAAGTGAGTAAAAAGTGGGAAATTGCCATGCAAGGGCATAAATGGAATAGAATATGGTATTAAAAGGTCATAATAAGATTTTAAACCTATTTAGGGTGCCTAGAAAGCATGAGAAGTCATAAGATGCAAGAATGTGAAAAAATGTAAAATTGCCAAAAAGTTGTTGTTAGCAATTTTTGTGCAAAAATGACAAGTTTTTGAAGGTGAACAATCATCCACCTTTAAGGAGCCATTAGGGAGGTGAAAAGTCATGTTTGTGTATAAAAAATTTTAATCTCATGTTAAGAGATAGAGTAGAGGATATATGGAGAAGGAAGGTGGAGGAAATATAGTGTATGATCGTGTATAATAAAAGCATGTTCTATGTTTTGTGAAAATCGAAACATACATTAGTATTTGAATGCTGTCATGATACCTTCTCTTTGGATTTATGGCTGTGATGGTATTTTGAGTTTCCTTATAGATGTTAATGAAGTTAAGTATCATTATTATTGCTGCATGTTTTCCTAACTGCACGGGTTATGAGAATAATCTGTTGCATTCACAATTTGGATAGTAATTTACTTGCACTCATAGGTTTTATGACCACAATAACTGCATAGTATCATTCTATAAAAGATGTGGAAGAGTTAAATACTCTTTTGGTCGTGCTATATGGTCACTGTTGGAGTGGAAACCATACCATTACTCCCTTGTAAAGAGTCGGCTGAGAATCAACAAATAAATGTTGTTGCACAGTGAATCAACAAGTAAAACTATGGCATAAGTTGTTATATGATCTACATGTATGCTTGGAAAGTTGTTTAATCTTAGGAGGTTGAAGAACTATTTTGGAGGTGAAGTAAAGATGAGATATTGGAACTTAGGAATCAACCATTATAATCAACAATAAAACCCTTATAATGGCAAGGGTTTGGTTGATCTGCCATACACTCACTCACTTGGAGCCCAAAAATTAGTAGTATGAAGAGTTTTGATAAGCTAATGATGTCTTAAAGTTTACTCGTTATTTTAATTTGGAGAGTTAATTAGTTTGGAGTTAATAGGGGTGTCTTAGGCCTATTTTCTAGACTCGGGCTGATAGGTTATATACCTTATGGAATAATTGGGAATCTACAATTATGGATTTTGGTCAAGTTCAATAATGGGTGTTTGAATCACTCTTTAGTTTTGATAAATGTTTGGAAGGGTTGTAAGTTCCTACCCTAGAACCCCTAAGGGAGGGCTACAAGGAAGAGTCTCAATATATCAATTTGTAAGTTTAGATATTTAAAGCCCACAAGGAATAGAACCTTGTGAATGTTTTGAATTCACTTAATTGGCAATGAGTTAATTCTTTTGGAAGCTTGTTGGGTATGGTGTTGATAAAGTTCCTAAAGAGTATAAGGTGATGGAGGTGTTGGGTTTTGTAAGAGTTCGGTAGAGACAATTGGAATAGGTGAGAGTGGCACAAGGAATAGGCTATTCACCTTATCTCTAACCTTGGAGAATCTAAAGGAATAGCATATGATATGCTTAGTTGGCTTGGAAGAAGCCTAGTTAAAGAATTAGTAAGTGAAGATCATAGTTACCACCTCCATCCTTGCATCAAGTTGAGAATCAAGAAATTTTAGCATCCTGCTAGATTTCCTTATCTAAGACCATGATACTCACAATTTATATAGATCAATGATTTTGAATGAGAACTATACATTGAACTATGATAGCAATGGTATAATCTTTAGAAGGAGGCAATAGTATAATCTTTAGAATGATGTTTAAAGAAAAACTAATCTTTATGGATATTATTGTGATCATGAGAGATGAGTTTTTACATTTCACAAAATCTATTAAATATAGGTCAACAAGTTTTTTTGAATCACAATTTAGAAAACATGAATCAATATATCTAATATGTTATACCTATTAGATTGGACAATAATTCTTTATTATTAGAAGTTTATTTTAAAACCTAAGTTCCAATTTACCTCTGTGAACATCACCTAGGTGTAATAAGTGAAATGTGCCATTCATTCTCATAACATATGAGTTTATGAAACATGAATCAATGCATTTTAATAAAAAAGTACAAGTTAAATTCTGATAGCAATAGCAGAATCTTTAGCATGAAGTTTTGAATTTTTTTTCTCTTTTGCCTCAACATCACAATTACTGAAATCATAGCTTGACAATTATTATTTCTGAATCAATACTCAAAAACACAGTTGGTTAATGAGTTTAAATCTTTTAAATAATATTATAATCAATGATAGCAAAATGGAAATCTTGATAATAATATGATAATCTCTAAAAATATTTTAGCCACTACTATGGAGATTGTAGAGGTGGCATGTACTCGCTTTATAGGAGAGTTTCCCATTTTTGGCAAGGTTAGCATATTAGCTTAATTTTGATTGCTTATTAGATATCTTTACTAGATATTTTAGGGGCAATGCTATTATAAAATAGTTGATTTTTTTTTTTCAAGTTTCATTTAATTAGTAAACAAAGTTATTACATTTGTGAAACAAGAATTTTGAAATTGTTAGAGCTCTGGTAGGTGGGAATCTGGAAGGAGGAAACTTAGTGGTACGGACTAACCCTGGAGGGACAAGGATTCAAAAAGCAGGGATCTCAACAAGATTGGTAGGGTCAGACACAATCTATGATGGATCCCTAGAAGAAGAAGAAAAATGATCGGGATCCTATTCTACAAAATGTGGGGATGAGAATGATCTTTTAGTTCCTTTGTCTGACTGTCATGCTCATAAAAGGGACCCATTGTAGGAAAGGAATTTCTTGGAGGGTGTGGAAAAGAATTATTTGCAATGCAGAAGACCAGATGAAGGAGTGTAGAAAATCATCTTTTCCTCTAGGATATTGCACTTATGATGAAAAATTTCTTTTCCTTTTTTTTTTTAACCTATAAGGAAGATTTAAACATGGTGGTATGTGGTG
Organism: Cupressus sempervirens; assembly: GCA_028749045.1. Lineage (NCBI taxonomy): Eukaryota > Viridiplantae > Streptophyta > Pinopsida > Cupressales > Cupressaceae > Cupressus > Cupressus sempervirens. The sequence continues at coordinate 306,127,652 of CM053785.1, read as the reverse complement.
GACCTTGGTTGTTTGGTAATAGTACTGTTACAATTAAAAAATGGGAACCCAAAATGGATCTATCTGATGCCTTCTTCGTAACTACTCTGGTTTGGGTTAGACTTCTTGGCTTACCTCTAGAGGTATGGCATGAAGAAATCTTCAAGGGGATAGCTAGATCTTTTGGTGAATTTATAGCTATTGACAATGGTACAACTTCAAGATCAAAACTTTAGTGTGCCATAATCTATGTGAAAGTTGCTCATTTGAAGAACCTTCCCCAGAAGTTGGAATTGAATTCAACTTGGTAAAAGGATGCAATAGATAATCTTTGAAGATCTTTCAAATGCTTTTTTTGTTTGTAAAAAATAGGGCCATTGGGCAAAAAGTTGTCCTTTGAAAATCTAAAATCAACCTAAGTTGGTAAATGTAGAAAAAAGAAAGAAACTAAGATCTAGAAAAGGGTATGGAAACTTAAAGTGATGCCTGAGGAGGTGATTAAGGGTAAAGATATCCTAGATAATCAAGATTCTAGAAAGTAGATGGAAGTAGAGGAGACTTCAAGTGTGCAACAAAAATAGAAGAATGTAGATCCAATGAATCTATTGGCTATTTATCATAAAAAGAGCTAGAATGGAAAGATTTAGAAGAATTAAAAGAGATAGAGGAAGGAGAACTTCTTGAGGAAAGGATTCATATTTTGGCTTTAGAGAATTCTTAGGTTGTTGAATCTTAGATTCAATTGCCTCCCCTTTGTTAAGAGATTATAACCATTGAGAATGTTGTTGAATCCAAAGGAATGGATGTGATTCAGATAAGAAAGAGCCCAAATAGAAATAAAATTAAAGAAAGAAAACAAAGAAGAAAGGTAACATTTTATCTAAAGGAGTTGAGACTCGAAGTAGTAAATTAGAATTTTTCTTTCCAAAACTGAAATTGAATGTTGGTACTCTAGAGAAACTTGGAAGGAAAACGTCTAAACAAACAAGAGAAAGTGAAAGTTTACAGAATATTGTTGATGGGAAACAGGAAACTATTCTGGATTTTACCCCTAAAAAGTTATGATGAATATTATTACTTGGAATATTAGGGAGCTGAATAGTATTCATAAGTTAGATATTGTTTGACTTTTTTTTGGAGAGCACAAAATGGATATTTTAATGCTTCAAGAAACCAAAATGGATAAAGAGAAAGTTGAAAAACTTAAATATTTTAATAATTACTATATTATGGCTAGTAGTTAAGAAGGAGCCTCAGGAGGAATGATGATAATGTGGAAGCTATCCTTGTTCTTAGGTACTTTGTTGAATGCTAATAAACATTTTATGGTGGTTAAGATAAAGAGTTTTGCCCAAAATAATGAATGGAATATTGTTAATGTGTATGCACCTAACATCAAGAGTGCAAGAAAAAGGTTGTGGGCTTCTCTATCTAATATTAAAAGTTTTGACTACTATGGTAGATGGATCTTTTTGGGGGATTTTAATGTTTTTCTTTATGAGCATTAAAAAAAAGGGGGAAATACTAGTTAGTTGGATGGTAGATTGGATTTTATGGATTTTATAAACAAGGAAGGATTAATGGATTTAGATCTTCTTGGGATTGATTTCACTTGGAATGAAGAAAAGGGTTGGTAATGACTGTATCCAAGCTCACTTGGATCGAGTTCTTATATCATCGGATTGGACTAAAGATTTTGTCTATAATCTAAAGGCTATCCAGAAGATTGGTTTGGACCATTTTCCTTTAATTTTTAGATCTGAGGCTATCAAAACAAAAAGAGTTTTCCTTTTAGATTTGAGAAAATGTGGAAGCAACATCCTCAGTTTGAAGATCAATTGGTTGAATGGTGGAACATAAATATTGAAGGAACGAATCTTTTTTGTGTGGTTTCTAAACTCAAAAATGTTAAAAAGAAAGTAAAAAGTTTGGAACAAAAGATGTTTTGGGAACATTTTTGATAACAAATCTAAAATTAAAGAGGATTTGTAAGCTATCTGAGATAGAATACAACAAGAAGGGTACTCTATGGATTTGATGATGGAAGAAAATGAGAAGATGGTGGAGTATCATGATATTGTCACTAAAGAAGAGATTTATTTGAAGCAGAGATCCAAATCTCTTTGGCTAGATGAAGGTGAAAGGGAATATGATTTTTTTTCATTTTTCATTTTTAAAACATAGAGCAAAAACTCAAATTTCAAGTCTTAATAAAGGAAGAACAAAGTTAATTGACGAAAAGGAAATTTCAAAGGAAATGGTTTCCTTTTTTCTTCTTTGATGTCCTCAGATCTTGGAATTGATTTGACTCATCAGGATAAGTTGTTGGATGTTATTCCTTCTTTGGTTATTGAAGATCATAATAGTTTGTTGTGTGCTATTCCTAAAGAAGAGGAAATTTATAAAGATGTTTTCTCATTAGGAGAGGATAAGTCACTAGATCCGAATGGTTTTCCTATGCTATTTTTTTAGAAGGAATGAAATCTGGTTGGTAAAGATGTGTGTGATGTTGTTAAAGAATTCTTTAGGGCTAAGAATGATAAAGAAAATTAGTTCTACATTCCTATGTCTAATTACTAAGAAGCTTGGTGCAGATTCTCCGGATCAGTTCAAGCCTATCAATCTTTGAAATTCAATTGATAAAATTATTTTTAAAGTCCTAACTTTGAGATTATTGCATATGCTTCCTTCTCTCATATCTAAGCAATAGAATGATTTTATTCCTAGTAGACAAATCCTTACCTCTATTATCTCTGTGCATGAGAATATCCATTCCTTATCTCTTTCTAATAATCAGGGGTTTATTATGAAAGTTGATATTGCTAAAGCTTATGATAGAGAAGAATGGTCCTTTCTTAATAATATCTTATTATCTTTTGGTTTTAGTGTTAATGTGGTTAAGATTATTATGTAGATGATCTCTACTACTATGGTTGTTGTTTTGTTTAATTGGTGTTCTTCTACTTTCTTTAAACCAACCAGGGGGTTGAGATAGGGAGATCCTTTATCTCCTATCATCTTCACTGTTATGGCTGATTGTTTGGGCAGATATATTGGGAAATTGGTTTCTTTTGGGGAAATCAAAGGATTACAACCTTCTTCTCATCCTCTTATTTGTTCTCATGAACAATTTGCATATGACATTACTTTTTTGGGTAAATTTGAGGTTAGGGAGGCGAGGAACCTCAAAAGGCCCTTAATCTCTATTCTTCTACTTCTGGTCAATTAATACCCCTATTTTTAGACAAGGTAAGATCGCTAATATTCTTGGTTGTTCTATACGGTCTTTTCCTTGTATTTACTTAGGTCTCCCTCTAGGACCTAATCCTTCAGATTCTGTTTGGGAGGATCTTGTTAAGAAATTCAATAAGAAATTGGTAGGATGAAAAGGTAATTTGCTAAGTCAAGTTGGTAAAGTTACTCTTCTAAAGGTTTGTCTCCAAAGTATTCCTACTTATGCTTTGCATCTCTTTAGGATTTTAGCTAAATATGCTAATACTATTGATAACATCCAAAGGAATTTTCTTTGGTCTGGTTTTGAGGAGAAGAAGAGAATGGCTTTGATTGCTTGGGAGTAAATTTACAAACCTAAATTGGATGGTGGTTTGGGTATCAAGTCTATTAGGAGTATGAATAAATCTCTACTTGCTAAGCAAGGTTGGAGAGTTTATCATGACAATAAGGAGTTAATTTCTCTTTAGAAACATAAATACCTCTTTGTTGCTCCTTCTTGGCCTGATTTTATTTCTTATCATAATGTCCAATCTCCTTCTACTATTTGGGGTGCTGTTTAGGGAGCCAAAAATATTTTAATCAAGCGGTTGTACTTGGAAAGTGGGTAATGGGCAGAAGATCAAGTTTTGGGATGATGTGTGGCTTCTAGATCATCCTCTAATTGAGGATTATGAGGATAGAACTCTTGTTGATAGATGTAAACAAACTTTTGGTATTTTAGTGGAGAATTATTGGATTAATAATGAATGGGTCAATCTTGCTAAAAGCAATATCGTTTTTACCAGTATCTAATTAATGTTGAATTCTTTTAGCCTTTATCCTCATATTGAAGATAAAATGGTTTCGGGGATTGAACCAAGAGGTTGTTTTAAAGTCTCTTCTATTTTTAGAACTAAGGAAAAGGGAATTAGATCTCTATGGACTAAAGCTTGGATTAAAGGTCTAATTCCCATAGTTAACATTTTTTTCTAGATCTTGTTAAAAAATAAATCTTAACTTTGGAAAATTTGCAAAAAAGAAGGGTTTATGTGGTTAACAGTGCTAAAAATATAAGAGGAGTAACCGAGAGGGGGAGTGAATTAGTTAGTACTAAAATAAATCCCAGATCCCTTGGATGTCAATCTTATAAAATTCATACTGATAAAACTTATTACTGTTGATACTCGATAAGCAGACAAAAATTGTTGTAACTCAATAAATACAGAGTGTGAATTACTTTAGTGAATCTTAAGATGTTATCAATAATTACTTGCAAGCATGAAAGAAATAACATGAACACATGAGACACCAGGATTTAATGTGGAAACCCAATTTGGGAAAAACCACCAATGTAACTAGTTACTATTTTTCACTCTTCTGAAGTGAGCCTTGTTAGGAGCCAACCCTATTAAGGTTAAAAAACACACTGTTAGATGTGACCCTATGTCATGCCCTAATTTTTACAAGGCAAAAACACAACCACAAATTTTTTTCTATATACTTAGCAAAAAAAAATATTGATATGACACATTATTATTGAATAAACATTACGTTGAATATAGAATGTTTACATTATAGAAGTTCAATGCACCTAGACGGGTTTGTTGTCATACTTACATCCACTAAATCAACTAAGCCCTAGGTGTCCCTATTAAACATAATTTAGGACTAGATGTTTATAAGACGAGTTAAGATTTCATAGATATTTCTTAGTTAGTTAACATAGTCTGATGAAAGGTGCATCCCAAATAGTGGTAGGTTTTTGTATGTATGAAGTCACTCACCAATACTCATTTCCATTAGAGGATGAGGTAGTACATACCTATCAATTTCTTAGTGTAATATATCATATATATTGCGAATATAAGAACTTGATCTTCTTGATATATATATATATATATATATATATATATATATATATATATATATATATATATATAATATGTTGGTACCTAGTATATGTATTAGGTGGGGGCTAAATATCATACTACTTATCAATAAAATGTTTTCTAAACAATTCCATTGGGTGTCATGCTTTATATTTATAGTTACCTTTGATAATTATTCATGATGTATCAACCATCGAATAACATATAGTAAACATTATACATTCAATGATCACTCATTATTAATGTCGATAATGGGCTTCAACACACCCTACATGAAATGAGTGTTGCTAAATATATATAGAGATGCATAATTAATTATATAGTGTTGCTAGAATAATATATATAAAGATGCATGAATTATTCATATATATTATTTAATTCAAGTAACCTATCATTGGACAAATATATGTTTTTATTATCATAATAATACTTACCCCTCACTAACTAGCTAGCTATCTTAATTAACCACTAAAATATCTCCCCAAGTTGTTTAACATCAACCATACCTAAAGTTGAGTTTGATACAAAAATGTGCAAGAGAAACAATTGAATAAAAAACTTACATTTTAATAATTGAATACATTTATTATGCTAATGTCAATTATGCTTTTAATACTACTTAAACAGTCTTTAACCCGTACTTAATTTACTTAACCCATATCATCTTATCTTTTAACTAAACTCTTCCCCCTTAATATCATATTAAAATATTAGAACTCCTATTCTTATCAACATTATCATGAACAAATTTTCTTACTAATTCATTTAAGTAATACAAATTACAAATGATCTCTCTTTGTTATGACCAGCTAATATCACTAACTACTAGCTAAACCAACACTTGCTACCAATCTCTAAACACTAGGTCACTATTTCATTTCTACAAAAGGCTATGAATAGCTATTCAATTTCTCTAAATCCTAATTAACCACCTTAATCACATCAACTCACTAATATGAGTCAACACAATATATTAAATAACCTATAATAAGTATTCATCAATGAGAACCTATATAAAATTTTCAAACACTCTATTTACCTTAAAATCATCAACTTAAACTTAAGGAATGAAATAAACACATAAAAATATTATTCATATGTAATAATAATATCTATTATGAATTTCACTATATAACATGATATCTATAATATTATCCTAATACATTCTACTAATCCTATCCTTATTTTTAACTATCCTAAACTTTCTAAAAAAAGGTTTAATACTTCTAACACCAAACAATATCTAAAATTATTATTAGTTTAACTAAACTAACTTTTACTAACATACCCAACCCATATCTATATCCTATTAACTAACACATATTAAGTTAATATTATACTATGCACATGGATTTTCTACTAATCAAAACTACTCTATACTACCATTCCATCCTATATTTCTCTCTAACCTACTTTATTCTATTACTCATATCTAATCTACTCACTAATTACTTTATGCTTAGTTACCCATGATACAATTTCCTTCCTACAACTACTAACTCATGATCCCTTTACAATAATATTATTACTAATCCCATTTATAATATAACATATCCCACTTAATAATAACAAGGAGCCCTACCTACCCACTGAAATCTACACCAAATTCCAAGTCACCTAGGCCCCTAGATGAACGCCTTTCTTGTCTTGCAAGCTAGAGGTGCCCATAACACAAGCCAATGGTCTGACATCACCATATTTGATGGGACTTAGCATAAAATAATAAATTTTAAACACATATCTTCCTCTATAGGCATGCCTCACTCCTCTTAGGTCCTCTTCCATGGTGAGTGGCCTTTGCAAGTGCAAAGTGGCATTAGTTCCTGACTTGTGTCAGGTTAGATCAGCACCAAATGCACATCATGTACTTTTAGAGAGGGAAAGATGTAATTTTCAAATGCTCAAATTTTTTTGTTAGGTGTGAGGTAGGTGTATTATTAGTATTAGTCATGTCAGGGGGAATTAATTGCTTGGTCCCCTCTTCCATGTGTCAAGGTAATTCGCCTAGTGGGGGTCCTCTATCCACATTTTTTATTTTTTATTTGCATAGAGACTTTAATCTGTTTAGTCATGATAGATGGTCAACTAGGTAAGATTATATAGCTGGTTGGCATGAAAGTATTAGTCCTTTATTATTACTTGGTACTAGTTTAGGATTGCAATTAATAAGATAAAGTTTTTATTATGTTAAAACATGTCATATAGGATATAGGGTTCTATGATTTTAGGGAATAATTTTGATTATTTTAATGTCTATATTATGGAAAGGGATTTATTTTCCTCTTCCATACATTTTCCAGAGAGTTAGTGGACACCTACAACAAATTTCTTTTTTCTATGCACTTATACATCCTATGTCATCCATTTTTTTTTCTACTTCTATAGTCTAAGGCATTCTCAATGTGTTTTGGTATCAATTTTACATGATTACTAATCAAGCTAGAACAATAACTTAAATCTACAATCATCTCCTATATGTGTTTCAATTTGAGTATAAATAAACATCTATTATGCAAGGAATTTGAATTAATAAGATAGTTCAATGAAGGTAACCTTCCTTCACTTACTAATTCTAGCATGATATTAAGTCCATTTGGCAACTATGTCAATATGAAATGATAGCAAAGAAACTTAAAAACATGATATTTTGTTTTTGAACAACATCACATACTTTCCACAACAACCTTCAAGATACACAAAAAGGTGGTGACATCTCCATAGCAAGATTACACAAATGGAAAGACCCTTTTTTTCTTTTTCTTTCCATACACAGATATTTGTCAATCCCCCCCTATTTTCAAATGAATATGAACAACCGCATGCTTCTAGAAATCACAATAAAACACACATCAAGATGGAGTTGTATTTCCATTATCAATCCAATTACAATGTTATTCCCTCCTTTTATACTCTGCAAATCCTCATGACTTCCAAAAGCCCAAGTGCATCCAAAAACTTGCAAAAAATCTAAAATAATATAGAACCATGGAGGCTCACCTCCCAACCTAGGCCTCAAGGAGGCCACCCCCATGTTAGGGGAAACAAGGCTCAACCCTAATACATTCAAACAATATCACATTAACAAGAACCAACATTAATACCATAGTTTAACAACACATTTACAACCCCCCAACCAAGGCTTGCACAATGATTTATAGATGGAATCATAAACATTGGGTGAAGGTGGGCTCTTCTAGGAGGAGAATGCCACATCCTTGTGAAACAAAAAATCTTGCAATTGCAATATTTCAATAATGCTTCCAAGAAACATGCCACAACAAGGCTATCAATAAAACATGCCTCAACAAGGCTATTAATAACACATGCCTCAACAAGTCTATCAACACTTACTTCTCTTCACATATCCTCACTTATACCTCCCATAGAACAATAGAAAGGCATATGGCTTCAATGGAGCCCATACTCCATGAAAACTATCCCCTCTCCAAGAGAAGGATTTCTCAACTCCAACAAAAAGCCCAACTAACCCCTTCACCCGAAGGCTTCTCTTCCCTCCCAAGGGTGAGTGAAGCCTTCACACCCAACACAAAATTCAATCCACCACAACAAAATCAAGAAAAAAAATCAAATGCAAGTAAATCCAACATGCTCATTTACATACACAACAACTACTACATACCAAATGTAAACACATATATCTTACAAGAACATTCTTCCAATTTCCTTCTTTCAACTTTCATGAGATGAGAGAGAACATGTCATGAAGCACTAACCTCTTTCCAAGCTAGGGTTATGAAAAATGGTGATGGAGAGTTTTCCTTCTTTTCTTCCAAGTTTCTTCCTTCAAACCCTAAGTGTCTCTACAATTAGAGAGGGGGTGAACAACCACTAAGTTTGGCACAAGCTCCCTAAAAAGACCTCCACTTCCATCCCCACCAACCCCTCTTACACCCTTATACCTTTCTACCAATAAGATCTTAACCAAGTGGTGCGATGAGAGAAGAAGTCATGTGACACTCAGATTTTTCGAATTGGCTTGAAAATGACTAGTTTAGAGGGTGTCCTAAGTCCCCTAGACCAATTTATGGGTATATTTAGACCCCCAACCTATACTAATACCATGTGGGAGACCTATTTTCGCCCAAATAACTCTTGGGAACCACTTTTAGGCTCTCTAAAGTTCCTACCAAATTTAAATTTGAATTCCATCATGAAGATCACTCACCCTAACACTCTCCAAGGGGGGTTAACTTAATTTCATAATGGGGATTAAATTTAGGTTAAGTGACTTCATGCCCAAAACCCTATATGACATGTCATTTACACATAGACAACACAAGTGTCAAATGACACACACATTAAAACACTTACACATCATGTTGACACATCTCTAAATAATCATGATCTATAGACTTATAACACCCATGCACAATCACATTATGAAACAGACATAATACAATAAGGCTTTGAATCTTCCAAAGATTCACCTTGGCTTTACCATGTTCACATAGGTTTGAACCTTGTTTCCCCAAATAATCTCCATGGTTCAAATTTCTTGCACACTCAACTTAATGTTAGTAGCCCAATGAAATAATATAGAAATATAGGAAAATAAGTGTAGAATAATCCAATATCACTTAATTGCATTAACATATTCAGTTATCTTCCATCTAATAATTTCCATAAATTATTCAAAACATTGAAATTTCAAGACATGTATAACATTACTCTTTCTAATCATAACAAAATTACCATTCTAAACACCATCCAAATACTTGTCTATCATAACAATGAAACACCAAAGTCATATCTATTAAATCATTAAAAAATGTAAAATGGATCTTAGTATATAAGTGAAAATCACTATTGTGTAGACTTGTTACTAGTATCCTTGCAAATCAACTGACCAAAGTAATATTTTTAACAATGTCCTTTTTATCTCATTATGGGGTGTGTGTGCCCTTAGGGTTAATTTCTCATGTCATTGAGAGTTTCCGATTTATGTCATCATATTTTAAAACTAATCTATGAGTGCAACCATTATGTTTTGTTATCATTTGATCTATAGTCATTGTTATTTCTTACGAGAGTGAATGTTAATTCATCTCCCTTAATTATCTAGTAAATCATACCTTGAATCTCGTGACTAGGTTCTTAGCTTGAACATGTTGAGTTTCATTTTCATGTGGCCCTATCTTATTGACTTAATGTTATTGGATAGGGTATGAACCTTATAATAATTAAAATTTACATCAGTCTCCAATAGGATCTCATAAATCATTATTAGTAACAAAAATGTTAATCAAAACCTTATTAACTCCTAATCATATTTATTGATCAAGATCTATAATAGGGTGCTAGTGTGGGCCTTGCACCTTGTTAAAGGATTTAATCACCCTATTAGGAGTGGCCTTGCAAAAGGTCTTGAAATAATTCAATGGAATTTCCATCTTATTAGAGGATTTACAAATGGCTGTTAAACCAACTCTATAAAGAGATTTTAGTTCATTTCTACAATGGTTAGAGAGTAACAATGAAATGACCTGATTGTGATGCAACTAAATTGCTGGTTATAGATCTCTGTTCTAGTTCATACTTGATCCTTCCTAATCAAATAATTTTTTTCTACTCCACAAGGATATCTACTTATCCTTCAAGTTTACTTCCTCTTCTTATCTCTTTCAACTTATTAAACTTGTATCTTATACACATACATTGAAATCACAACTTGACCTTTTACTTATACCTTTAAAATTTTCAAGTCGGCTCAAATACAAATTAAAATAACCAATATTCATCACCTCAGTTAGATAGAATCAATAGGTAAAATAATTAAGCTTTACATGCCAAAATAAGAAAATCCTTTGGTAGCTGATCCAACTCGGTAGCAACTAATTCTGAAGTGATTTCTTGTGTTAACTAATAGAAGCTTGGTTAATAGTATGAACTCACAAAATTCCTTTGGAAAATGAGTGAACTCAGTTAAACTGAATCTCTTCAACTTTTCCTTTGTTAACTGAGTGAGCTCAGTTAACACTCTTTTCTACTTAACTTCCTTTGACACCCGAGTTAGCTTGGTAGAAATTGCCTTCTGCATAGAATAAACTTAGGAACACTTTGTAGACTAGAAAAAATGTCTTCATTGACCAAGTGAGCTTGGCATGCACTGACAGTCAACTAATATGACATTTTTGTAACATAAAAGACAACACACAATTAATCAATTGTATTCAACAATATCCCTCTTTGGCTTTGATGGAAACACAACATGTCATAGCATGATGAAATTTTGAGAACAAGACTCCCTCTGTCAAAAAGTTTCTCCCTCTTGATTTTATGCAGAAAACTTTTCCTATAGTATTCTCCCTCTGTGAATGAACTTCTTAACTTCTTCCTTTGCAAAATTTTAGAAAGATATGATAGTAAACTTCTCCCTCTTTGACAACACATGCCAACAAGAATTTTGAATAGTGCCAATGTACCTTGAGTATAGATTCATCTGCAATATGTTCTCATCAATACTGCATCAAGTGATTGATCTTCAACTTGGTTTTTGTTGATGCACCACTCAACTTTATTTAGTAAGCTTTAGATAGGGGAATGACCCCTAGCTTACCTCTTAGATACAAAAATGCATCCTTAGGTAATGGCTTGGTGAATATATCTACAATTTTTTCTTTTGTATGCACATATTCCAATCTAATTTCTTTGTCCTGTACTAATTCTCTTACAAAGTGATATTTGTTAGCAATATGCTTTGTTTTGGAATGCATCATTGGATTCTTTGATATGTTGATTGAACTTGTGTTATCACAATACATCACTATTGACTCTTTTATTTCAACCTTCATTCCTTCCAACAACTATTTAAACCAAACAATGTTAGAAAAATTCATTGTTGCTGCTACATATTCTACTTCTACTGTGGATTGAGATGTGTAGTTTTGCTTCTTGCTTGTCCAAGATACCGGCCTTTTACCAAGAAAGAATGCTCCACCACTGGTGCTCTTTCTATCATCAAGATTTCCTACCGAATCGACATCAATAAAAACTTTTAGGTCAAGGTTGCCTCCAAGTTTGTACCATAAGCCATAGTCTTCAGTACCTTTCAGATATCTCAAAATTGTTTTTATTTCCATCATGTGGTTTTTTTGGGTTTAGTTGAGAACCTTGCAACTATCCCAACTGCTAAGGCAATATCAGGCCTGTATGTACCACATACTATAATTTCCCAATCATTGATCTGTATAAGGTCTGATCTACTTCTTTGGAGTCATCATCTTTTGTAAGCTTGAGTCTAGTACACATGGGGGTTCCAACTAGTATTGAATCTTCCATCCCAAATTTCTTGAGTATCTCTTTGATCTACTTAAATTGAGTGATATAACACCATTTCTATTCTATTGTATCTGCAATCAAACAAAGAATTTTATTTCACCAAACATGGACATTTCAAATTATTTATTCATTTGTTTTGAAAGTGCTTTACATAAATCATCATTTCCTATAAATAGAGTATCATCCACAAATATTTCTGCCAACACAATCTTCTTATTTGGTCCTTCCTTGATGTATAGGCTGCTATTATCATTTGTTCTTTGAAAACCAATATGTATCAAGTAGTTATGTAATCTTTCATATCAAGATCTAGGAGCTTGTTTGAGACCATATAGGGCTTTATGTAATTTACAGAACATGTCCCTTTTGTATGGATCAACAAAACCTTCTAGTTGTTCAATGTAGATTTCTTCATCAAGAATTCCATTTAAGAATGTAGATTTAATATCTATCTAATATACTTTGAATCCTTTGTGAGTTGCATAAGCTAGTAAAGTCCTAACACCTTCTAATCTTGCAATAATGGAAAAAGTTACACTGTCATCAATACCTTCTTCTTGAGAGTAGCTTTTACATACCAACCTTGCCTTGTTTCTTGAGACTTTTTCATCTTCATTCAGCTTATTTTTGAATACCCATTTTGTACCAATTACATTTTTATCTTTAGGCCTAGGTACGAGTCCAAGTCTTATTCTTTTTCATTTGTTCTATTTCTTCATTCATAGTCTCAATACAACATTCATCTTCTAGTGCATCTTTAACACTTCTAGATTCAAATTCAACAAGTAAACATGTACCTTTTACTTTGCTTCTTGTCATTATTCCATCTAACTTGTCTCCAATAATCCAATTAGGTTCATGATGCCTTTTGACCTATTTAGCTAATACAAGTTCTTTGACTTTTGGATGAACTACACTATCTTCATTTTGAATTTCAACTTCTAGCTCAGGTCCTTCTATTTGTGCTTAGGCTCTTTAGACTCAGTATTCACTAACTCGGTATCCTCTAAATGTGACTCAGGTCCCTGTGACTTAGCAATTGATGGGGATTTGGAGAGCTTGAGAGATGAAGTCTCTTTTTTGTCAGATGTGTTTGGCAATGTATCAAGTTCATAGTAAACAAATCTTCTATAATCTTTTGGTTCCTTTTTGCTTGCTTCTTTAGACTTTTCTACAAACTCATCAATTCTCACATGTGCACTTTCTATGATTTTGTGAGTAGACAAATTCAAACATTTATATGCTTTATTTCTGTAGAAATATCCTAGAAATATACCTTCATCACCTTTTACATCAAATTTTTCTTTTCTAGATTCCTTCAAGATATAACATTTGCTTCCAAATACTTTCAAGTAACTTAAATTGGGTTTGTAGCCATACCATAGTTCATAGAGAGCTTTTTTTTGATTTCTTCTTCAATTGAACTCAATTCAAAGTATGAACTATAGTGTTGATAGCTTCCTTCCAGTATTTGATAGCAACATTCTTTTTAATCATTAGTATCCTTGCACAATCCATGATGGATCTGTTTCTTCTTTTAGTTATTCCATTCTGCTCAAGAGTACCAAGGGCTGATATTTGTCTTTTGATTCCTCTTTCAACGTAGAAATTGTTGAATTCATTTGAGATGAATTCACCATCTCTATCTGATCTTGAGCATTTTAATCTTTTTCTATTTTCCTTTTCTACTCTAGCAAGATACCATTTGAATTTCTCAAAAGCTTCTAATTTTTTTCTAAGATACGTAACAGTCATCATTCTAGAATAATTATCAACAAAAAGAATAAAATTTTTTTCTCCACTTTAAGTCTCTATTCCAATGGGTACACATAAATCAATATGCACAATTTCCAAGACATCTTCTAACTAATAGTTTTTGCTCTTAAAACTAGTTTTTCCCATTTTACCAATTTGGCAATTCTTGCATAATCCAACATCAGCTTTCTTCAAACTAGGAAGACCTCTTACTCTTTTGAGTTTGCTGATCTTGACCATATTATCAAACTTCACATGACATAGTCTTCTATGCCATAGCCAACTTTCTTCTACTTGAGCAATGAAACATGAACAATCACCAAGATCAAGATAAAATAGTCTTGCCTTGCCATTCATGAATTCTACCTTGAGCCCAATGTTTTTTAGCTATGCCACACTCAGTAAATTATGTTTTAATCCTTCAACCCAATAGGCATTTTCATATACAAGTTCATTGGTTAATGAGATTCATCCTTTCCCCTTTATGCAACAAGGTTCATTTTTTCCAAACCTTACACTGCCTCCATCATAGTGTTCAAAATGTTCAAACTTAGTTTTGTCTCTAGTCATATGGTGAGAACATCCACTATCTATGATCCATGTGTCATTTTTGCTAACATGAGAGACAAATGCCATCTTATCTTCTTCATCATTAGATTCATCTTTTACAACAATATATACTATTTCATCTTCACTATTATCAGAATCTTTAGCCATAAAAAAAGTTTTCTTACCTTTGTCTTTGTAGGATTTGTGACCTTTGAATTCCTTTTTGCCTTTGTACTTGTGGCTTTTCTTTTCTTCCTTGCCTTCTTTGTTTGGACACCTAGCAGCAATATGACCAATTTTTTCACAAGAGAAACAAATTAGAGGGATTTTACCTTTTTACTTTCCTCTACTCCTAGAATATTTCTTTGCAAGTAAAGCTTCAACAATTTCAAGATCACTATCAAAACTTTCTTCAGTTTCTTCCTCACTTTCTGATTGATTATCTTTTATTTTCTTGCCTTTTTATTTGAGTGAAAGTTTAGCTTCAAATGTAGATTCAATATTCTTGGAAGTAGGAACATAGTTGTCAAAGTTGTCTAATTCAAAAGCTATCAATCTTCCTACTAGGGCATCCAAACTTAACTTATTATTTGGATCACATTTCTTTTCTTGAATAGAAGATACTCTAATTGCATAGATAGGAAGCATGTTCTGAAAAATTTACTTACAATAGTTTCTTCTTTGATTTCTTCTCCAAATGCTATGATTGTACTAACACCAACCTTGATTCTTTCCACATATTTTACAACATTTTCATCTTCTCTCATCCTCATTTGATCAAATTGTCCTCTAAGGCTTTCTACTTTGGATCTTCTTACATTGTCATCACCTCCATAGATTTCTTTCAGTTTGTTCCACATATTAAAAGTAGTTTTATAGTCTTTGACCTCATCAAATTCAGCATAACTAAGAGTAGATGCAATGTCAATCATAATGATGTTATGGTTCTTCTCAACAATATCATCAATTAATAGTGTTCCAATGGGAGTTTTATATTCTTCATCAAGATATTTGCATCTTGAATCACTGATGGTAGCCAAATGAAGCCTCATAAGTCCTTGCCATGCTACAATGTTATCTCTATTCAGCTTTGAAATCTCTCTCTTGTAAGACATCTTAATCTTTGGCTTAGGTCCTTGAAATATTCTCTGTAAACACCAAAAGCTTTGATACCAATTTTTGGAAATATAAGAGGAGTAACTAAGAGGGCTGGGGGGGGGGAGGGGGTGAATCAACTAATACTAAAATAAATCCTAGATCCCTTGGATGTCAATCTTATAAAATTTGTACTAATAAAACTTATTACTGTTGATACTCAGTAAGCACACAAAAATTGCTATAACTCGGTAAATACAGAGTGTGAATTACTTTAGTAAATCTTACGATGTTATTAGTAATTACTTGCAAGCATGAAAGAAATAACATGAACACATGAGACACTGGGATTTAATGTGAAAAGCCAATTTGGGAAAAACTACCAATGTAACTAGTTACTATTTCTCTCTCTTCTAAAGTGAGCCTTGTTAGGAGCCAACCCTATTAAAGATTACAAAATACACTATTAGGTGTGACCCTATTAAAGGATTTAATCACCCTATTAGGAGTGGTCTTTCAAAAGGTCTTGAAACAATTCAATGGAATTGCCACCTTGTTAGAGGATTTACAAATGGCTATTAAACCAACTCTATTAAGAGATTTTAGTTCACTACTACAATGGTTATGTTGAAATCTGATTGAAAAGATCACTATTAAAGAGGGAGATTGTTGAGAAGAAGGGAGATTGTTAATAAAGAATGTTTTCAATCATTGTTTTGTCATTGATGTCAAATTTGCTATTTGCTGGAATAACAATTAATTATAAGATCCAAGTACGATCACTTAGTTTATTGATGAAGAGGATTTAATCAATAAGACCTAAGGGAAAGGTTGAGTTATGGTTTTGTAATGAAGTAGAAGGATTAGTTAAGACAATGGTACAATGATGTATTGATAATGCACTTGAAGATACAGAGGTTGGCTACACTTAGAAACTCTACAAGAATAAGTTGTAACAAAGTTGTCTACAAAGCTAGACTAAATTCATCAGTGGGTGCTAAGCAACCTAGTTCATGCCAAGTAGATTATCAATAAGTGCCGAGAAAATGCAAAATCTAGTGTGTGCCAAGTGAAACAGAATGTGTCGAGCAAGTTTAGGTGCTGAGCTAGACAAAAATGTAATAGGTGCCAAGCATTAGTAAAACTTAGTTGATGCTGAGTGAATCCATAGTACGTGCTGAGCATCAAAAAGTTAATAGTGCCGAGCTGCTGCATTATTTGAAAAGTCAAATATTTGCCAGATCTAAGCCAACAAAGTTTGTTACCTTGAATTTTGTGAACTAGATGAAAGATAAGGATGATGAGTTGGTGGCACAAGATTCTAGATAAACTATTTTTGGGTGAATACAGGTGGATTCTACACGATGTTTCAAGAAGAAACAAGATTAAGGGTAGATTTATTGAATCTTACCTAATCCATTTGAATAGAAAAAAATAAGAGCGAGAAGATTAGAACAATAAAAGTATTCCAAACTTCTATTTAAGGAGTTATAGGTCAAGAAGCAAGTGTAGTTGGTTAAAGAGAGTATGTGGTGTCAAGGAGAAGACATCAAGAGGGAAGAATAGAGTACATAGACTCTACTTTGATAGGTGACCATAGAAGTGATTGCATTGGCACAATGAGCATGGAGACTCAAGGAGAAAAAGCTTGAAAGGAGGAAAAACTGTCAGAGCTACAAAGACTGAAAGTTAGGAAAATTTGTGAGCTGAATTAAGATCTAAAATTTACAAGTTGTGTTGTGAGTTATATCAAATCAAAAGCCCTTATTGTTAATCTCTAACAATTGTATCAATTAGGATAAAATCCTATGGACTTAGGCTGGTTTAACAACCATTTTGTAAATCCTTTAACAGGGTGACATTCCAAGTGAATGTTCTAAAGTCCTTTAACCAGATCCACTTCTAACAAGGTGGTTGAAATGCTTTAATTAGGTCACATTTAACAGTGTGTTTTGTAGCCTTTAACAGGACATACCTTTCACACAACATCACTTCAAAAGAGTGAGAATTGAGTAGCATGTTATTGGTGATTTTTCCCAAATTGGGTTTCTATGTAAATCACTGTGTTTTGTGTTGATCTTTCATGTCTTCTTCTTGCATGTTGATTTTACAATAACTTGCTAAGTAGAAAGTTTAGCTTGGATGCATGACTAGTTTAATGGGCTCACTATACTTAGCGAAAAAGTTTTATTAGGACATTTGGACCTTGAATAACTGATTCACCCCCCCTTTAGTTATTCTAAAACATTTCTAACAATTGGTATCAGATCCATTTGCTGATTTGGTTTAAAGGTACTAGAAGCAGAAAAGATCAAGATGCTCATGAGAGAAGTTTTCAAGCTCAATAGAGATAACTTCACTGCATGGAAAAGTTTAATGAAGCTACACCTTGGATCAATAGGTGATTATGCATAAACCTCAATTGAAGTGGAACATGTTGATCTAGTTGGCGTCCCTACTATAGAAGATATGAAGAAAAAGAAGGAGCATAATTAGGCAATGCTAGAGATTGCCTCTGCCCTCCACTATGCTAAATTTGATGACATCAAGGGATGCAACTCTGCATTCAAGATGTGGAAAGCCTTGTTAGATATTAATGGAGGAGATCAAAATTTCCAAAGAGAAAAAAGGGAAAGCCTCAGAGAAAAGTTTGATGACATGAGAATGGAGGAAGGTGAGAACATTGCGTAATATGCCTCTAGAGTAAAGGAAGTAGTAAGTGCAATAAGAAGTTTGGGTGGTCATTTAGATGATGAAAATGCTAATAGAAAATTCTTAAGAACCTTGCTCCCCATCTATGCTATTAGAATTTTAGCCATCCAAGAGTTAAGATGCCTACAAAAAAAAATGCTAACTCTTGAAGGTATAGTGGGAAAACTCACAACATTTGAGTTATCCAACTTTGATAACTATAGACCTGAGAATCTTGAATCTAATTTCAAGGCCAAGCTATTGTTGAAAGACACTAAGGAGGTGAAACCAAAGAAGAAGAAAAGAAAGAAAAAATATGCATCCAGTGATAGCAACATAGATGAAGAAGATGTGGAACAATTGGAAGCATTGCTAGCCATAAGATTTCACAGAGGAAAGGTAAATTCAAAGGTAAGCTGCCTATCATTTTTTTTAATTGCAATGAAGTAGGACATATTTTTGCAAGGTGTACATAGAAAAAAAACTATAGAGAAGTCAACAAGTACAAGAACAAAAGAGAAGATGATAGCAGAGATTACAAAGACAAACGCAAAAAGTGCTACATTGTTGAAGAAGAGGATTTTGATGAAAATGATGATGAGGTAGTCTATGTAGCTATGAAGGATGAGTCAAATGAAGATGAGGCAACAACACTAGTAACCTATGTAAACAATAATGACAAATTAATCATAGACAGTGGGTGCTCACATCACACGACATGAGACAAAAGTAAGTTTGTTACCTTTATTTAGTATGATGGAAATAGTGTTAGATTTGGAAATGATGCTCCATGTCTAATCAAAGGAAGAGGTTCTATTAAGCTTACAGAGAAAATTTCATGTGATAATGCATATTATGTTGAAAGATTGAACTATAATCTACTAAGTGTGTCACAGTTAGGCAATGTAGGATGCAAAGTAGAATTTAGAAACAAAACTACCAAAATCTATGACACTGATGGAAATCTGACAAGAAAAGGAGACTAAACTAGAAGTAATTTATTCTACCTAGATATGGAGGATGCTGCATGTCTTATTTTTAGATTTGATGATGTGTGGCTATGGCATAAAATCCTATGTCATGTCAACTTTGATAATCTAATTATCATCAGAAAAATGAAGAAAGTTAGAGGTTTGCCTAAACTAAAGAAGCCTAACAACACAATGTGAAAATAGTCTCAGCTAGGAAAGATGAACAAGTCAAGTTTCAAAAGAAAAACCTATACTTCCAAAGAACTATTAGAGTTAGTCCATATAGATTTATGTGGCCCAATAGAAGTGCAAAGCTACAAAGGAGACATATATAATGTTGTTTGTTGATGACTACTCTAGGATGATGACTGTCATATTCTTAAAACAAAAATCTAATGCATTTCAAATGTTTAAGTGGTATTTGGCCAGGGTTGAGAAAGAAATAGGGAAGAGTCTGAAGTGTCTAAGATTAGATAGAGGGGTAGAGTTCACATCAGAAGAATTTGAGACATTTTGCAATGACAAAGGAATTAAAAGACAAATATTAGCACCCA
Source organism: Cupressus sempervirens (assembly GCA_028749045.1). Classification (NCBI taxonomy): domain Eukaryota; kingdom Viridiplantae; phylum Streptophyta; class Pinopsida; order Cupressales; family Cupressaceae; genus Cupressus; species Cupressus sempervirens. The sequence goes on along the minus strand of CM053785.1, from coordinate 306,107,657 downwards.
GAACTCCCCCACATAATTGAATTGCAGAAAGGAGTAGATCAATGATAGAATATGCTAGAACATTAATGATGGAGAAGAATGTTGCTCTAAAGTACTAGAGAGAAGTTGTAAGTACAACTGTCTACACCCTGAATCGAGTACAAGTCAAGAAAGGTACAAATGCAACACCTTTTGAATTATGGTATGGTCACTCCCCTAATGTAAAACATTTCAAAGTTTTTGGTTGTAGATGCTATACTCTTAAAGATTTTAGAAATGGCAAGTTTGACACAAAGAGTGATGAAGGCATATTCCTTGGATACTCCACTAGAAGTAAAACATATACGTGTGAACACTAACACTAACAAAATTGTGGAGAGTGCAAATGTAAATTTTGATGAGCATACAAAAGTTTAAGTTGAATCTTAGAAACTAGAAGAATACAAATCCTTTGTATATTTCTATGAAGGAATGCCTACTGAAGAAGAAGTGGCCAATCCAGTTGGGAATCGACAACAAGTTTTAGTATCAGCTGAGTTACAACTAGTGAATGCTAAGTTGCATTCAAAAGTTGAGTTTCAGAATGAAGATAATGCACATTTTGATTCTAAAATTAGTACACATGAAAGATATGATGAAATAGTAGAAAGAGATGTGCATATTGACTCTAAAGATGAAAGACCAAACATGAAAATAAGGAAAGAACCAAGGCTATCCAAGTATGTGAAGAGACATCATCCTACTGAACAAATCATTGGTGACAAGGAAGCTAGACCAATAACAAGGAATAGACTAAGGAATGAATCATGTCCACTAAGCAAGATTGAACCCAAAATAGTGAGAGATGCACTACAAGATGATAATTGGTGTAAAGCTATGGAAGAAGAGATTGTGTAGATAGAGAAGAACAAAATCTGGACTTTAGTTCCAAGACTAGCTGATAAGAATGTGATTAGTACCAAGTGGGTATTTAGGAACAAGCTAGATGAGAATGGTGAGATCACAAGAAATAAGACCAGACTAGTCTATAAAGGTTATTCACAAGAAGAAGGACTGGACTATGGAGAAACATTTTCCCTTGTCGTAAGGAAGGAGTAAGAACTCTACTTGCATATGCTACCTACAAAGGTTTTAAAGTCTACCAAATGGATGTAAAGTTTACTTTTTTGAATGGTAAAGTGGAAGAAGAAGTCTATATAAAATAACCAGAGGGATTTGTTGATGTCAACAACAAGGATATGGTTTGCAAATTGCATAAAGCACTCTATGGTTTGAAACAAGCACCTAGAGCATGGTATGAGAGACTTCACAAATATCTTGTGAAGATAGGATTTGAGAGAACAAATGATAACAACAATCTATATATCAAGGTAGAAAAAGGTAAAGATATTCTGATATCTAAAATCTTTGTTGATGATATAATATTTAGAGGAAAAGATGCACTATGCAAAGATTTTACTGATTAGATGAAACATGAGTTTGAGATGTCAATGTTTGGGGAAATCAAATTCTTTGTTGGATTGCAAGTACAACAACTAAAACATGGCATATTTATGACTCAATCAAAATATATCAAGGAGATACTTAAAACATTTGTCTTAGAGGATTCAAAACCAGTCAGTACACCAATGGTAACAAGACATAAGTTATCCAAGAATGATGAGTCAGCTGAAGTAAATCAAACAATGTACAAATCAATGATTGGAAAATTATAGTATGTTGTACATAGTGGACCAGACATTGCATTATCTATTGGAATAGTGGCAATTTTTTCTATAAACCCAAGAGAAAATCACCTTATGGTAGTAGAAAGAATATTGAGGTACTTAAAAGGAATAGATGACTTTGGCTTATACTATAAGAGGACTAAAAAGGTTTGAGTTGAAAGACTACCTATGATACACTATTGTGATAACACAAGTGCCATAAACATATCAAAGAATCCTGTGATGCATGATAAAACAAAGCACATTGCAATTAAGTATCACTATGTAAGAGAATTGGTGGAAGACAAACAAGTGAAGATGGAATATGTCAACTCAAAGGAACAAATTGATGACATCTTCACAAAACCATTACCTAAAGATGCATTTGAATATCTTAGAGGTAAGTTAGGAGTAATACCCCTATCCAAGGTTGTTTAAGTAACAAGCAAGACTACCCTACATCGAATGAGTTGATTGCTGAAATGATATAAACTGATGTAGAGGATACTTACTTTAGGTATTGCCTGAAGTAATTAAAATACTAAAATTTCAAATCAATCACAAGCAAGGTGATAGAGGGAGAAATTGGAGTTCCTACAAATGCTACACTTGCATGATAAGATGCTAAACTAATATGTCTTTGGCATTGTTGTCAAAGAGGGAGAAATAGTAGAAAAAATAGCAAAAATGAAGGAGAAAGGAAACATCAGTTAAGAGGGAGAAGTAGAAGCAAAGAAATTAGTCAAGATAACAAATTAGAGAGGGAGCAAAAAAAGAAGAAGGAAAAGACAGTGTATCAAAAAAAGAGATATCCCTTATACATTGAAAGAGGGAGTTACTTATAGAATTTAGAGGGAGTCATAAGAAATTCAAAGTTGCTAATAGAATGAATAATTTTGGATACAAAGTATTCATTTTGGCATTTTATTTATTGTTTTAGCCTAGCTAGCATTTTGATAAATTGGTCAATTAGTTTGGTTTGCCATCAATGCCAAAGAGGGAGATTGTTGAAATCTGATTGAAAAGATCACTATTAAAGAGGGATATTGTTGAGAAGAAGGGAGATTGTTGATAAAAAATGTTTTCAATCATTGTTTTGTCATTGATGTCAAACTTGCTACTTGCTGGAATGACAATTTCTTATAAGATCCAAGTACTATCACTTAGTTGATTGATGAAGATGATTTAATCAATAAGACCTAAGGGAAAGGTTGAGTTATGGTTTTGTAATGAAGTACAAGGATCAGTCAAGATAATGGTAAAATGATGTATTGATAATACACTTGAAGATACATAGGTTGGCTACACTTAGAAACTCTAGAAGAATAAGTTGTAACAAAGCTATTTGCAAAGGTTGACTAAATTCATTTGTGGGTGCCAAGCAAGTTAGTTCATGTCGAGCATATTGTCAATAAGTGTTGAGAAAATGCAAAATCTAGTGTGTGATGAGTGAAATAGAAGGTGCCAAGCAAGTTCAGGTGCCAAGATAGACAAAAATATAATAGGTATTGAGCATCAATAAAACTTAGTTGATTCTTGGTGAATCCATAGTAGGTGCCAAGTAACATAGTAGGTGTTGAGCATCAGAAAGTCAATAGTACTGAGCTGCTGCATTATTTGAAAAGTCAAAGATTTGCCAGATTTGAGTTGAAAAAGTTTGTTACCTTGAATTTTGTGAACAAGATGGAAGATAAGGATGATAAGCTGGTGGCACAAAATTCTAGATAAACCATTTTTGGGTGAATACAGGTGGATTCTACATGATGTTTCTAGAAGAAACAAGATTAAGGGTAGATTCATTGAATCTTACCTTATCCATTCGAACCAAAAAAATAAGAGCAGGAAGATTAGAGTGGGAAAAGTATTCTAGACTTCTATTTAAGGAGTTATAGGTCAAGAAGCAAGTGTGGTTGGTTGAAGAGAGTATGTGGTGTCAAGGAGAAGGCATTGAGAGGGAAGAAAAGAGTACAAAGACTCTACTTCAATAGGTGAACATAGAAGTGATTGCACTAACACAACAAGAATGGAGACTCAAGGAGACAAAGTTTGAAAGAACAACAAGCTATTAGAGCTATAGAGACTGAAAGCCATGCAAATTTATGAGCTGAATTGAGATCTAAAATTTTCAAGTTGTGTTGTGAGTTATATTAGATCAAAAGCCTTTATTGTTACTCTTTGACAATTGTGTTAGTTAGAGTAAAATCCTATGGACTTAGGTTGGGTGACATTCCAAGTGAATGTTCTAAAGTCCTTTAACTAGGCCCACTTCTAACAAGCTGGTTGAAATCCTTTAATCAGGTCATATTTAACAGTGTGTTTTGTAGCCTTTAATAGGGTAGGCCTTTCATAGGGCATCACTTCAAAAGAGTGAGAATTGAGTAGCATGTTTCTGGTGGTTTTTACCAAATTGGGTTTCCACATAAATCACTGTGTTATGTGTTGATCTTTTATGTCTTATTCCTGCATGTTGGTTTTATAGTAACTTGCTAAATAGAAAGTTTAGCTTGGATGCATGATTAGTTTAATGGGCTCACTATACTTAGTGAAAAAGTTTTATTAGGACATTTGGACCTTGAATAACTGATTCAACCCCCCTCTTAGTTATTCTAAAACATTTCTAATAGGTTAGAGAGTAACAATGAAATGACCTGATTGTGATGCAACTAAATTGCTAATTATAGATCTCTGTTCTCATTCATACTTGATCCTTCATGATCGAATAATGCTTTTCTACTCCACAAGGATATCTTCTTATCCTTCAAGTTCACTTCCTCTTCTTATCTCTTTCAACTTATTCAACTTGCATCTTACACACATATATTGAAATCACAACTTAACCTTTTACTTATACCTTTTAGATTGTCAAGTTGACTCAAATACAAATTAAAATAACCAATATTCATCATCTTAGTCAGCTAGAATTAATAGGTAAAATAATTAAGCTTTACATGCCAAAATAAAAAATCCTTTGGTAGCTGACCCAGCTCAGTCGAAACTAATTTTGAAGTGATTTCCCATGTTAACTAATAGAAGCTTAGTTAACACTACAAACTTACAAAATTCCTTTGGTAACCAAGTGAACTTGATTAGCATTGACTCTGTTCAACTTTTTTCTTTGTTAACTGAGTGAGCTCAGTTAACACTCTATTTTTTTTACCTTCCTTTGATGCCTGAGTGAGCTCAGTAGAAACTACCTTCTACACAGAGTAAACTCAGGAATGCTCAGTAGACTAGGAAAACTATGTTCATTAACCAAGTGAGCTTGACATGCACTAACTGTCAAATGATATGACATTTGTGTAACATCAAGGACAACACACAATTAATCAATTGTATTCAACACAATAGATTTTGCCTATGCAAAAAAGAATCTGAAGAGAGGAATCACCTTTTCTTAAATTTTAGGTATAGTCAAAAAGTGTGGAGTTATATTCTTCTCTATTGGAACTTAGATTGGGTTCAACAAAATAATATTGATCAATGTTTCTAGAGTTGGACATGTCCTTCTAAGGATGATAATATCAATTTTCTCTGAAAAATTTCTCTACCCTATCTCTGGTGGGAAATTTGGAAAGAAAGAAATAATAGAATGTTTAGAGATAAATAAATTTGATAGGTGGTTCTTGGTCATAATATAATCAGAGCTATCAAGGAAAACTTCAATTATCATAGAAAATTGAGTGATGAAATCCAAATCAATAATCCTATAAAGACTAAAGGCTATAAAACTAAAATTGATGATTAGAGGCAGAATGTAGAATTTGATTCTCCTCCAATGGGATGGATTAAAGGTAAATTTGATGGTGCTACTAAAGGTAATCTTGGAAAAGCTAGTTGTGGAGGGGTTTTGAGGGACCATACTAGTAGAATTGTTGATGCTATTGCCATTCCTATGGAGATTTATACTAGCCATAAAGTAGAAGTTATGACTGCTCTATATACTATAAGGCTAACAGTGGATTTTGGTTATCAGAATCTTTGGTTGGAAGGAAACTTGCTCAACATTATTAATATGCTTAATAACAAGAGTTTGGTTACGTGGACAATTGAGGAAAGTATATTGGAAATCAAAAACCTTATTAATAAATTTGATAATGTATTATTTTCTCATATTTTTTGGGAGGGTAATTCAATTGCTGATTGGACTGCCAACCTAGCTATCTATAGGGAAAGCAAGTTGAGGTGGCAAGATGACCTATGAAAGGAAGTGGAGTTAAAAATGATGGTTAATTATGATAGGACACATGCTAGAGAAGGAAAGATTTCCTAAGATTGGAAAATTTATGAAGAGGAGTGATGGGTTTACGGAGGACAATTTAAGATTCCCTAAGAAGTACTTTTGCGCTATTATGACTTGGATTTGACATGTAAGTAAGATTAATAGCTCATTGTTATTCATAAAAACTTTAATCTTTTTTTAGTTTTTGCTTCTCAAGTGATTTTCAGAGGAAAACAAGATTTTGAGATGGGAGGGAAACCTAGAAAGAAAGAGCTAAGAAATTGTAGGGAATGGAGGGCTAATGCTTCTATATGGGAGATTTTGCAGAAGGGGAAAGTGATGACCTACATTGAGAGACTCCATGAGTATAAACCTCACATTACAAAGATCTTCTTTAAAAATTGGTTTGAAGAAAGGGTCACTTTGCATGGGGTCACGGTGAACTTGATTGAAGAATTTATTGCCAAGATCATGGGGCTTCCTATGAAAGGGATAAAATTCAGCAAGGAGACTAGTATCTCAAATGAAATTTTTAAGAAATTTCCAAAGATAGAAGATGAAGAGAATAACTTGGAGAAAAATAGTGACTTCTAAAGCCTAAAAAAAATTATGGTCATCTAGAGGGATGTGCTATCATGTATTTGTGAGTATTTTATCCTTGATGGTAGGGAAAAGAGAGTCCATAAATTTCACTTTGTTTTCCTAAATTATTTTAGGTACAAAGATAGGATTTTCTTTTCATTTTATCTAAAGTACTCTCTGCTTCAAAGCCTATATGCTCATAGGAAGAAAGATTCCCGTCTTGTACTTCATGAAGGTTTAATATTACTTATTGAAACCTTCTGTAAAAATAAGGCTATTAAGCCCTCACTGATTTTAGAGAAGAGAAAATGGTCTGGTGATGATCCTCACTCTAAGAAAAAAAAGGTTAAAAATGAGGAAGGGACTAGTGATAGTAAGAAGGTTTTCAAGTAGGAGAGGAATAAGAAAAAATGTTGAGGAAATCATAGAATTTGAGAATTCTGACAATGATGATAATATAGAAATGGGGGAACTTAATTCCAACCTAGATGGATATTCTGGGAGTAAAGGGGTGTTGAATAGTAAAGATAATGTGGAAAGAAGTAAGGATAGAAATACTAACTCAGATGTTGGGTTAGAATCCCTTGGGGAGGATGAAGAGAAATAGATTGATCACCCTTCCCACCTAAAGAGGAATGCCAAGAAGGAGAAAATGGAGAAGGATACTCATAAGGAAATTGAGGATAAAAACCTAGCTATTAAGGACAAAAACTAGAGTAAAGAGGAAAAAGAGGAGAGGATGGAGAAGTAGGATATTAATACTAATATCTAGACTACTACAAGTGACTTTGAGCTTAGGACTGTGGTAGATGGTAGGGATGACTCTCAAGAAGTGAAACTATCCTTTCTCCACACTACTAAGCTTAAAATAGAGGCTTCCATTCAGGGTAATTCTTGGTTGTATAATGAAATAATGGTACTCAAGAAGAAAATGGAGGTTATGTAGAAAGAATTCAACTTTGAACACACTATGAGAACTCATATGGAAATACAAATAGGTAACATCCCTAAAAAGCTTAAAGAATATAAGCAGGAGCTTTGTTACTTAATTAAAGAAAGTGGTCAAAGAATGGAACAAGTCACTTCTAGCCTGTGTGGTGTGGTGACCAATTTGGGTAAGAAGAGTAATGAGGAGATAATGTCTCTTGGTAATGTTGGGATGGGGAATTTAGGAGGACCTAGTAAGAGAACTAGGTAGAGCATGAGGAAAAAGGTCACTAAGGCTCTAGAGGCTCTTGTCCTTGCTCCAACTGAAATTATCCAAAGTACTTTAGAAGTAGGTAAAGAGGTGACACACATCATCAAAGAGCTAATGGAGGTGTTGGTTGTAGAGCTGGTGTGCTGGTTTCTGGTCTGGATGGTTTTTTTGGTTTTTACTTTTTGTTCTCCAGCCTCTTTTAAAACTCTAGGTTCCAGGTCCTTGTAAAACATGGTTACTTTTTATGGTTTTATGTCCCTATAAAACCTAGTTTATTTGTTTCAACCTTTAGGTTTCAGGTCCTTGTAAAACTTGGTGGTGCTATAATATTTATCTTTAGTTTTTTGTAAAGGGTTTGGGGTCCCTTTAAAACTTGTTTCTACAGTAATCTAAAACAAAGTTATTACATTTTATCTTTTGTGTTTGTATTTCACTTTCATGATGTTAGGTTGAGGTCAATGGTAGTAATGTGACCCCTATTTACAAGTTCTTGAAATCAATCAAAGGTGGATTTTTTTGTGATAGTATAAAATGGAACCTCACTAAGTTTTTGGTTGCAATGATAGAAATGTAGTTGATAGATATGCATCCACAACATCTCTATTGAAGATTGAGGTACTTGAAAATCATATTTTTTTATTTTTTCAAATTTTCTATGAAAATTGCACTTACAATCTTTTTAAACTAGTTTTATTTGTTTGATGACACATCTTATAGGAATAATTTCTAATATATGTAACCTTATGTTTGAGGGAAGTTGGACAAGGTCGGGGTGTACTAACTCTAGACTTATTTGTTGATCACTTCTTCATAAGATTATAGTCACTATATTGCATATTCTCAATTCTTTTTCTTTTTTTGAAAATGAATTATTTTATTTAAGATTCCTTATAAGTTTAAGATAGAGCAACACATTATAGAAGTCAACTTCCCCCTATTTCACTTGCCTTTGAAAAGTAGTCTTCAAGTCCCTGCATCATTTTTGGTTGGGTAGTATGTAGTAGTGAGTAGAGGTTTGATGTGTATATGAACAAGAGTAAAATAATAGTAAATACATTATTTTTTCATACAATTTATGTCTCCTAAAATTTAAGTCTTTGTGTTAACAAATCAAATAGGGGATGACACAACTAGATTAGGAAAAAGGTGCTTTATGATGGCTTCTGAATTGGATATGGAAGTTATAGCCATAGGAGGACTTGTGAATTTGTTTTAATCTATGAACCCACAAACTACTATTGTTTGAGTATCTTCAAGTTCAAACATCTAAAATTGGAATAGTTAATCCATGAAACAACTAAAATTGAATCTCTATTTTCTCTTTGAATTGAGAAACATCATTAGATCAATAAAAAGTAAGGTGTCTTTTGGTATCAATTCTGACAAGAAAAATTTAGAAAATGAAGAAATAATATAAGTTTGAACAAAATCAATTACAAAATGTGGTCTATGAGATTGTGCTAAAATAGTAGAAGAATCTTTCCATCATAAGATTTAAACAAAAAAAGAGATATCTAGCAAACAAGTAGGTGCCAAACATCTTGCTAAACTAATGAGAACTATTATGTGTAACTATTTAAGGATTCAAGAGATGTTGAAGATAAGACTAACAATCATTATCAACTATTACCTAGTTAGAAAATGTAATTTTTCTTAGTCATACAATAATGGCTAGAATTGCCACAGAGACATTGGTCTATGCACCCAACTAAAAAAATGGAAAGGAATACCTAAGCCTTTGGAGAATATATCTATCAAAAAGTGCTCTATAAAATGATTATAGACATACATTTAATGCTGATTTTGTGAATAATTTGTTTTGAAGATTTTAGAAATCTTCACAGTTATGCTTAGTATAGCTAGGAACAATCCCTTGGGTAAAATATACATCTTTTATACGATAAGCAGTTTGAGCTCCCAAATCATATTTGCAAAATATGACATACATCTACAAAAGCCATGTAAAAAGGATTAATGCATTTTTACTTTGTGTGGGAAGTCATGACTAATTTGATGTCAATATCTCTTATCATTAATCCTCTAGAGGGCACAATCCTGTTGCACATCATGTTTATAGCCTTGGACATTGACAATGTTCCTTTTATTATTTTGAAGGTCACATCTTCCATGCACACTATAGAATTCTTCTATGAAAAGGCTTTACTTAAGAGCTCTAATCTTTACTTCTATTCCTTGGATTTTTGAGGAGTAGGTTAATGCAAGGTGGAGTTGTTTATTGTCCCAAAATTACCACCACAACATTTATGCATTTCATGATAGAAACTATTTGAAACATGGGGATAAACACCTAATTTATCCATATTTTATATAAAAATTGATACCACCACATTTGATTAATAGAATAGTAATATGTTTGGGTTAATATCTAACTATGGGTTCTTGAACACAAAGCTATACATGCACACAAGGAAAGCCAAACAACTACTAGAATGAATCATATCAAACTACTAAAATAAATAGTCACAACTCTGATATGTGCACACTCTACACTGAATACAAACTTTCCCTATTAAATGACCCCAATTCTTCACGAACAAGGAGTAATGGAAATGCTCAATGAAAGTTGTTGAATTTATGTCAACAAAAGTTGTTGATATTATAATATCGATGAATTTGAGTGAGGTGACCAATTTTTTCTTTCAAAAACATATGTGAAAATATAAACATTAAGTACAACATGTCCATAATTTTTTAGATATACAAATTAATTAGACTAACTTTTTCTTTCAAAACCATCTGTGTAGATATAAATATTAAGTAAAACATGTCCAATATTTTTGCAGATATACACATTAATTACACCAATTTTTTCTTTCAAAACTATATGTGCAGATATAAACATTAAGTAAAACATGTCCAATAGTTTTGCAAATATATTTTCCTATGAAGAAAGACCAAACCTGACAATGTGAACCTAGAACAAAATAATGATAGAATTGCTAGATTGTGGTTTGAGTTCTAAAGAAAAGCTGATAAATATTATTGTCCTTGAAAAAAGTGTAAGGGCTTTAAGAATTAAAGAATTCTAATCACAACAACCTATTTTCATTTTAGACAACATGTTCATGTTAAAGGGCGGCACAATATTCATTGATTTCTAAATGTGGATTTCCAATTGTAGGAACATGGAGGTGTGAATATCCAAGTTGAGGATGACACACTCATGGAAGAAGATGATAATGTTCCAAGGGACATGATTGAAGAAGATGGTATTAGTGCAACTAATGAAGATGCTCATGATGATGATACTAGTGCATCTAATAATGATGATGAATATGGTCTTGATATACCTATACTTGAGAAGGCACATGAGCCCCTATACGAAGGCTTCCAAACAACTCTTTTCTTTGCTATAGTGTTGTTGGTGAACTTAAAAGTTATGAATGGTTTATCCAATGTAGTAATGTCACGTATGCTAAGGCATGCCATTTTTTTCATCTTAAATGTTAGCATACCATTACTATTCATTATATTAACAATTCATATTTGTTGTTGTAGGTTGATAGGTTACTTTTTGTTACCACCATCAAACATTCTACCTCATTTGTACCAAGAATTATCTACTATTATGAATTGAATTGGAATGAAGTATCAAACAATATATGCATAACCCAATGATCACATTCTATATCATAAAAATCATAAATTTGTAACTTACTACCTTGATTGTCATATTAGTAGATATCGATCAAATCAAATAACAAAAAAGATGCCTCACAAGGTTCTTTGATACATTCCCATTATTCCATGTCTTCAACAATTATTTAGGTGTATTAGCTTGGCATAATTTATGGATTACCATGCATGCAATAAAAGTAAACATGACATTATGAAAATTCTTGTGGATGGTTATGTATTTAAAGAGATAGAAGAAACATGGCCACACTTTAAAGAATAACCTCATAATCTCAAGCTTTCATTGGCAATGGATGGATATGAGATCTGTTTACTCAGTGTGGCCTATTTTTGTTATTAATAATAAAATTCCTCCTTGGATGTCCATAAAGAAGGAGCACATAATGTTGTTAATGATTGTACTAGGTATTTTTTTCATTTAATAGTTATCTAAATTAATTTATAAATAGTGCATCAAAATTGTCATAATAATTATGTAATGTTTATGTTCATTCAATTACTAGGTAAGTACCAAGCTAAAGATATGAACATGTATATTGAGCCCCTTATTGATGAGTTGTTGAAGGTATGGAATGGGGTCACTATGTATGACATCTCTATACTAATTAGACAAAGACAATTTCAATTCTATGCAGTGCTTGTATGGACGATACATGATGCCCCAGGGCTAACTCATTTTTGTAGTATGTTATATTGTTAAGGTCACATATTTTCAGTTTGTTATTGTGCTCACACATTATTTTTGTATGCTTAAGTTGTGCATGATAATTTTACATGATCTTTAGGTCTTTAGAAAAATAGAAAATTTGCATGTCCAGTTTATGGTCTGAAAATGAAATCTTGTCATGCAAGAAGTTTAGGAAAGTAGGTGTTCAATGAGTTTAGGCACTTTCTCCAAAATAATTATAAGTATCAAATTATTGAAAAACATATTTTTAATGGGAAAGAAGAGACAATGTCAAGGCCATGAAAAATGACACCTCATCTATGAAAGTTGCAATATGATCGACTAAATCATCTAGGTAATGTCTAGTTTATGGTCTGAAGTTTGAAATTTATATTTTGATATATTTTATTTAGTAATGATGTAATTGATGCTCATAAAAGTCATCAAGGAATCAATGACCAACTTCCTAAAGGAATAAAAAGTTATTATACTCAATTTAGCAGGTTATCATACTACAAGGATATCCCAATTATGCATTTGTTTGATGCTATGCATATTGAAAAGAGTATAACAGAGACACTATGGAAAATATTGGATGGAAGGCATGATAGAGAAAAAAATTGCCAAAATTTGTATAGACATCCATGAATCCAATCGTGCATTGAAAGATTTCATTGAATCAAATAGCAATGGAGCCCACATAAATACAAGTGCCCTTCCTTGGTTATTAACGAAGCAAAAAAATGATACATTAAAAGAAGTCATAAAAAAATCAAAATTTCTCACAAGATTTGCTACAAATATAAGCACTCTTGTATCAAAGAAAGGTGATTTTGGGCCAGGGTTGAAAACACATGATTGGCATACCTTCGTCAAGGTAAGTCATATTCTGTATTTACAATATATTTGTAAAATTTCATGTACTACCTATTTTATTATTTCATAATATATTAAAATAATCATTTTTTAATGATTTTAAGACATCCTACCTCTATCCCTTCGAAACTAATTTGAAAATAGTATTACACAAGTTATATATGATTTTGAAAAATACATAAGGTTGGAAATGTTATTTAATATATTTTTTGCACATATATTATATTTATGAATTGCTTTAATTTTTATCTAATCTATTGTATTATTTTATTTGAAATCTCATTTATATGTTCTTGCATGTTGAATCTCTTTTAGGTGGCTATCATCTAAAGAAATTGATAAAAAAGATATAAAATATTGGAAGAGAAAAATTCCATAGCTTATGTGTGAAATGTAAAAGTGCCCACCTTAAACTTTTTTCAATGCTTAAGAACACTACCTCATACATCAAGTTGAGGAGATTGAATTGGTTGGACCTGTACAAACTAGGTCCATGTGGATGGTTAAGAGACATTTGAAATTTATGAAAGGCTTGGTTCAATAAAGAGCATGTCCCGAGGTTTCTATGGTAGAGGGATATATGGTATACCTAACCATGGTGTACATTAGTGAATATCTTCTAAAGTTTGCAGCAAATATCCATGTAGATCACATTTGAGATCCCAACTCTATTAACAAATTTGAAAGGGAGTACATGATGGGAAAAGGTAGATTGAGGAGAGTGAGAGGTAATTATAGGTTTTTTTTTTTTGTAGTTAATTAATTATTATCCATCATAAATATAAGTTGTTTCTAACTGGTCTATTTGTTTTCTTTATAGTGGTCATGAGTGGGATGCACTACATTTGTATATTGCAAACAATCTTGATTGGATGACGATATGGATTCAAAAATATTAAAAAATGGTTGCTCATTAATATGGGATGGTGTTGCATCATTGGTTAAAGAAGCTCATCGTAATGGAGATCCCAATGTTATGTTAATCGTACTTGATCTAGAATATGGCTTAAGAGATAAAAACGTAGGCAAAAGATTACTAATCATGACCCATAAGTTTAATATCAATTCATAGATCAATGCAAATAATCTTGACATGTTTGAGTCATTGTAGATCAAACACCATAAAGCTATGTACTACCATGGCTATAAATTTTGCATAAAAAAGTAAGATGAAACAAAGAAAACTTGTGATTCCAAGATAAGTGCAGTTTTCATGGTCACCGATATTTTTTCTAAAAATGATATACATCCTCAACAATTTGAAAATTGATACTATGGCATGTTGGATTATATACTTAAGTGTGACTTTAATTCATTAAAATTAGTTCTATTTTTCATGAAATGGTATAAGCTATGACTGAATCAAAATGATCTTGATAGGAATGTTATTGAAAATGATAGTGGATTTACAATGGTTAATATAAGGTCATTTGAGTCAGTTAGAGATGAGCCCTATGTTCTTCCAAGCCAATACAAGCAAGTGTTTTACTTTGGTATTCCACACAAACTAGGTTGGTCATTTATTGTTAGACATGATCCAAGAGGATGACTGATAAAGTATAATATGATGGAAGAAGAAGATACTAAATAATTAGAGGAAAAAGTAAATGATGATTATGAATGACTATTACATAATGAAAAAGAAGAAGATGATGATGATTTTGGTGATGTTGATGATGATGGTGATGATGATGATGATGATGATGAAAAAAGTGATGATCAAGGAGATGATGGTCATGATAATGGTGATGAAGATGATGATGATGGTGATGAAGATGGTGGTGGTGATGACAATGATCAAAGTGACAAGTATGATGATGGTGATGATGATGACATAGATGAAGATGCTGATCAATGAAATGTCTGTCAAGGTATGATCAATGTCAAGTATGATGGGGTCATGATTTATTTATAGATTTTTTTTTGACTTGTATGTTTTTATAATTAAGTTATTATGTGTTAAACTCTACTATCATGGAGTATATACAATGATATTGCATAGCTACCACACATAAAGTAGAGGTAAGAAATTATAAAGTATACAATAATTTTGATGAATGCATCATGTAATCATTGTCTTCCATGTAATTTAAAGTATATAGAGCATTGTAAGTAGATAACTTTTCATTCATTATAATATGGGTGAATTTGATGAGCATGGTGACCAACTTTTTCTTTCAAAACCATATGTGTAGATATAAACATTAAGTACAACATGTCTAGTATTTTTGTAGATATACATATTAATTAGACCAAATTTTTAGCTAACTTATGATAAATGATTTACATATGTAGGTTGTTCAACACCTTTGACTAGGATCTTGACCAGTCACATGGATTGATAGGTATAAGTCAATAGACCCTATAGATACAATTTTTTATTTGCATATCTTCTCTTTATCATCAACATCAACTTTAGTCCTATTATATATCTCATTTTATGGATTGCAGGTATCAACAAATAAGTATTTTTCTAATCTATCTTCCTTGAGTGAGGAAAATATGGGAATAGAAGACAAAAGTGAGATATTTAGTAAGTCTAAAATAGGGAGATCAACTAGAGGTCAAAAGAATAGAATAAAATTCAATAAATGAATGCAAATTTTTCTTGTTGAGGAGGGGTCATGTTCTTATGATAATGAGAGAAAATGAGATATGAAGGTTTCCTTAAAGTATACACATCTTTAGAAAGAATGGGTACCCAAGGAACTACCTCCAGTTAGCACTGATTTTTCTGTTAATAAAAGGATATATCACATAGCTCCATCTTTATTACATAGTTTGGGCCTATTTTTCATGGATGGCATAAAGGTCTATTACAATAAATTTGTTGAATTGATGAAGCATGTAGCCCTACACCTATCTTACAAGTGCAAGGTGAAGATGACAACACAGAGAAGGAGAAGGATAGGAACAAAGAGTCACTTTTGACTATTAAAATAGAGGAATAGATTGCTATATAGACCTTGGTTACTCTACCATCTTCTATATCACCTCCTACTAGTCAAACTCTTTAATGACTAAGTATCAATGCTACACCCTTACAAATATCAAGGCCTAGTCCTAGAACATTTAAGTATGTTGAAGGTACATCTTATGGAGATGTAAACTTAGATGAGGTGATTGAACTACTAAAGTTTGATCTTGCAACAATTACTATAGAAAAAATGAGAATTCTATAGGAAGTTATTGAAAGGAAGAAACAACAAGATTTTCTTAGATGAGAGCATAAGCAAAGGTTAGCACTTCACTACATCAAAGAGATATTTCTTGATGCATTTAGTCTACCAAAGTTGAGTGAAGAGAAACCAATCATTGAGAAACTAGTCAATAAAGTTGATAAAATTAAGGATGAAGACCTAGACTATAATGTTAAACTTCTAGAATGGTCTAAAAAGAAGTTTCAATCTAAAGTTCTTGAAAATATTTCTAGTGCAATTGCACTATGACAGGTTGATTTAGCAACCAAAATAGAGGATGTAATTTTTTTTTTTGGAGAATATTTTTTCTCTATACACAAAGCTTTGTGATGTGAATTTATTCACACATGAAGCACAGAGGGCTGACTGCAAGGAGATCTACAATCCATAGGTACAACTTGAAACTTTCTCTTGGTCAAAGCTAGACTCATTTTCAGAGATTAATCTCTACTCAAGGTAAGTTAGCTACATTACATTCACAAGATGCAAACATAAGGGCTATCTTGATTAGTATCTAGTCCATGTTGACTCCACACATGGAAGTATTGCATAAGGAACTGGCCTTTGCTGAAACATTGATGAAGAAAGATAATCAAGTTTCTACACATGGTGGTTTAGTTGACCTTGCTACCTAGCTAGATGTTCAATACTAATCTCTAGAGGTAGCATGCAATAATTGGGATGCAACATTGAAAATCATCATGGAGGTCCAAAAAACTTTTTTTGACAAACACACTATAAGTGTCCCACCCAATTGACTTAAGTGTTAAAAATGGGGGATTATAAAGTTTTTTCAAGAAAGGGGAGTATAGTTTTGAGATAGAAATAGAAGACAACTACAGTACAACATATTTACTCAATATGAGTTATACAAAATTTAGCAACAACAAGGAACACTCAATTTAGGAGGAGTTAAATTTTTTTGGAGAGGTATGATTGTGTAAGTCATTAGTTGTGCAAAATTTTGAAATTTTGTATGAGAACCAAGTGATGTATACAAATATAAGAGTGATGCACATAAGTTGAGTTTTATATGCATGGGATTTTTTCCACTCATGTCAAAGGGGATGATGGTTGATCTCATTTTAGTTTTGACAAGGCAGTGACAAAGCACTTAAGTCATTACTTAACATAACTTAGTATGTGTCAAGTGAGTAGTTTATGCTGAGCAATATACACAGTTAGTGCTGATCACCAATATTGATGTAGGAGAATCCTGGGTGTAAGAGAAATCTTGCATCACCCAAATTTTTTTATTTTTTATTTTCAAACTTTTCTATTTTAATAAGGACTAGTAGACAAGGGGGTTACTATTTGTGGGAACTTGCTATTTTTATTAAGTTTGTCATAGGAGCTTAGAATGTTCTCATTTTCTACATGAAGGTTCATTTTAGAATTATAAGCCTACCATCAAAATCTCATTTTTTTAGCTTAAGTATCAGAGAAGTTATTATGGATTTTCAGTGGAAAATTCTAGAGAAAAATATTTGAACTTAGTTTTGAAGGCCTTAGAGGCCTTAGATGGGGTCCAAAAATTCAACAAAAGGGCACTTGCATAATTTTGAGCCTATAGATTAGGAGCTAGCATTTCCAAAAAGTGGTTATAATAGCCAATCAATGCAGTGGTTCAAGAGTTATGGACTTCCAAAGTTGGGCTACCTAAAATTTTTGAAATAATTGTCAAAGATGTATTTGGCTAACTCTATATGTATTGTTAGGGTTTGTCAGCCCTAAGTATTAAGTTTGAATATCTAGAATCTTTTTGGGTGGTATAAAATTGTGTATTTAAGAAAGGCTCGAACATTGTCTAGAATAACTCTAGGTGACAGTTTGCATCTTAGTCTTGCATATTACTGTAATGAAGGCACCCTTATGGGGTTAGCATACTATACTTGTGATGATGTAATTCCATATTTGCAGCAATAATAAGAAGTCCATAATTTGTTCACACATTTCTTGTTGTTTCTTTGTTTTTGTTATGGGTTTATGGTATTAAGGGGAGCACCCTTCATCAATTGGTATCAGAGCTAGAGTTCTTGAGTATGTTGATAGATTACTGACTATGAGGTAGTTCACACTAGGGCCATGGTTTGGGCTGAGTGTGTAGAAAGATTACTACTTGTGAGGTAGTTTATACTAGGGTTTCAATGAAAGCACAAAAATGCCTCCACAAAGAGAGTGTGGAGGAAGAGTTGTAGGTATTACACCTGAGGGTTTTAGAGTCCTCCAAAGACATATGCAAGCATTGGAAGAACAAATATGTAGAGGAATAAATCTTGTCATAAGAGATGAAAGTGAGAATGAAGATGAAGAAGAAGAAAATACCAAAGTACAGGCAACTCTAAACCTAGAGGAAGAAAGGCTTTTTAAGGCCATCTCCAAGATTTGAAAAAGACGCAAGTTTGAGGTTCCCACATTTTCAAGAAATTTTAACTGAGATGAGTTGATTGATTGGGTCAATGAATTGGAGGAGTACTTTGTGTATGAAGATATTAAGGATCTTGATAGGGTGAAGTTTGCAAAAGAGAAATTTAAGGGACATGAAAATATCTAGAGGTAGGAGGTCCAATTGGAGCGAAATAGAAAGGGAAAGGAAAAAATCACTAGATGGGATCATATGATAGCTAAAATAAAGCATTCCTATGGATTATGAGCTTGATCTATTGAAGAAAATGCAAGGGTTGAAGCAAGTGGAAAAATCTATGCAAGAGTATATCGAAGAGTTCTATATAGTTCTCATTATAACCGACCATATAGAAGCTGATAAGGAGAAAGTGGCCCATTATATTAATTGGTTAAGGCCAAGTATTTAGGATGAGCAGAGTCTAGTTTGAATGAACACTATTGAGGAGGCATACCAATTTTTCCTAAGAGTTAAGGAGAAACTGAGCAAGAAGTTTAATAGCTAGAATAGTGGAAGAGGTCATGATCGAAGATCTAGCAGATAATCTTATAGAGGCTATAAGGATCATCAAAAGAACAAGGATGAGGCTGAAAGTGGCACTTAGAACTAGACAGGAAATAATTCCAATTATTTCCATGATTAGAACCATAGAGATTAGAGAGGAAAAGGCAGAGGATAAGAATCTGTAAGAGGAGGCTTCCATGGGAAATGTTTTCACTATGGAGAAGAAGGGTATAATAGAATTTGAACATTCCTAGTGCCAAGAAAGGAAAGATTGAAGAACAGAAGGCTAGGCCAGAGATGTACATGTTGATGAAGATGCTAGATCATCACATTTTGGAGATGTTGAAAGAAGAGAAGTCCTAGTTAATAGAAGAGTCTTGCTGAGTGGTGATAATGAACCTGATCAAAGAAGGAGTTTTTTTCACACAAGGTGCAGATGTGAAGATAAGTGTTGTGATGCAATCATTGATGGTGGAAGAACCGACAATTAGGTATCAAAAAATATGGTCACAAATTTGAAGCTGAAGAAGTAGAAACACCCACGTCCATACTATATTACTTGGGTGCAAGATGACCATAAGGTCATGGTCAATGAGAAGCGCTCAGTAAAGTTCAAGATTGGAAGTTGCCAAGATGAGGTACTATGTGATATCATACCTATGGATATATGTCATATGTTGTTGGGTAGGCTGTGTCAATTTGATAGGCATGCTCTACACGATGGGCAAGAAAATACCTACATTCTGACCAAGGATGAAGTGAAGCATAAGTTGAAGCCATTAAAGCATAAAGAAGAAAAGTTATGTAGTGCTATCAGAATATGTTTTATTGATGGAAACGAGTTTCTCAATGGTATGAAGTGCTAGCATATGTGTTTTTATATAATTCAAAAAGATAGTAAAGAAGAAGTAGAGGAGGTACCTGCAGAAGTTGTAGATATGTTGGGAGAGTTTTTTGATATTGTATCAGATAATGTAGCTGATGGATTGCCCCCAATGAGGAAGATTAGTCACAAGATGGATTTGGTTCTAGGAGAAACTTTACCGAATAAGGTAGCACACAGAATAAAACTAGCAGAAAGTGAAGAGTTGAACAAACAAGTTCACAAGTTCTTGCAAAAGAGGTTGATTTGAGATAGCCTAAGTCCATGTATTGTACCAACCATATTAGCACCAAAGAAGAATGGAAAATGGAGAATGTGCACAAATTCTCATTCTATCAACAAGATCAAAATCAAGTATAGATTTCCATTGCCAAGGATGGATGATATTAGAGACTGTTTGAGTGTGGTTGAGTATTTCACAAAGATAGATCTGAAGAGTGGGTACCATTGGATTTGTACCAAAGAAGATGATGAGTGGAAGACTACTTCCAAGATAAAAGAAGGATTGTATGAGTGGTTAGTCATGCCTTTTGGGCTAACCAATACACTAAGCACTTTCATGAGGTTCATGAATGAGGTATTGAAAGAGTTTTTGGGTAAGTTTGTCATTATTTACCTAGATGATATTTTGATCTTTAGGAGGATATTTGAGGAGCATTTGATTCATAGTAACAAGGTGTTTGATAAGTTAAGGGAAGAAAAATTGCTGATAAACTTGAAGAAGTGTAGTTCTGCAAAGAAGGAGTTGGTGTACTTAGGGTTTTTAGTATCAGTAGAAGGTCTAAAAAATGGACCCAGAGAAAGTGAAGGCTATCATTGAATGACCTACTCTAAAGTGTGTGACATAGGTAAGCTATTTTTATGGACTGGCTAGTTTTTACATAAAGTTCATAAGAGGTTTAGCAGTATTTGTGGACCCCTGATTGAAACAATGAGAGGGGATAGGAAATAATTTAAGTGGATTGTAGGAATAGATAAGAGTTTTAATTTGTTGAAACATAAAGTTAATGAGTAGCCTATTTTAGCACTTCCAGATTTTAACAAGGTGTTCCACATTGACTATGATGCTAGTAGTACTGTAGTAGGAGCTTTTTTGAGCCAAGAAGATAGACCTGTTGCTTATTTTAGTGAGAAGTTGAATGATCCAAAAATAAAATATTATGTTTATGATTAGAAATTTTATGCTATAGTTCAAGCATTAAAGAAGTGGAGACACTATCTTCTTCCCAAGGAGTTTTTTTTGTATACTAATCATCAAGCTTTGAAATATTTAAATAGTCAAGAAAAATTGAACCAAAGACATTTAAAGTGGGTTAAGTTTTTGTAGAGTTATACATTTTCTTTGAAACATAGGAGTGGGAAGTCTAATAGAGTTGCAGATGCTCTTAGTAGAAGACAAATTTTGCTAACAGAAATGCAAACAGAGGTGGTTGGGTTCAAGTAACTTAGTACTTTATATCTAGATGATCTTGATTTTGGTGAAGCATAGAAGGCTTATACAGAACCTGTTACACTTGATAGAGCAAAGTGATTAGATTTCATGATCTAAGATAGTATGTTGTTCAAAGGAGCCAGTTGTGCATTCCCAGAAGTTCAATGAGAGAGGATCTCGTCAAGGAGAAGCATAGTGGAGGATTGGCTAGACATTTCAGCAAAGATAAAACCATAGCTTTGGTTGCTGAGAATTATTATTGGCCATAATTACAAAAAAATGTGAAGAAGTTTGTACAGAGTTGTAGAGTATGTCTGATGGAAAAATGAGTGAAGAAGAATATAGGGTTGTATCAACCATTACCTATACCAGAGAAGCCATGGGAGGATGTCAGCATGGATTTTGTTCTTAGATTACCCAAAACTCAGCAAGGGCATGATTCTATTTTTGTGGTGGTAGATAGGTTTTCAAAGATGACACATTTTATTCCTTGCAAGAAGACTAGTGATGTTGTTCATGTGGTAGAGTTGTTTTTCAAAGAAGTGGTGAGACTACGTGGTCTGCTAAAGAGTATAATGTCAGATCAAGATACCAAATTTGTTGGTATTTTTGGCATACATTGTGGAAGAAATAGAAGATGGAGTTGGAGTTAAGTTCATCACATCATCCATAGACTAATGGATGGACAAAAGTTGTGAATCAAAGTTTGGGAAGTTTATTTAGATTTTTGGTTGGAGACAAGCCAAAAGGATGGGATCTGATTTTACCACAATCAAAATTTGCATATAATAATTCAGTCAATAGGAGTACTAATAAATAACCATTTTGGATTGTATATGTGAGTAATCCCAGAAATGCTTCTCAATTGTGGCAGTTGGATAAAGAAGAGATAAGTAGTGTTGAAGCAAAAGAATTTGTTGAACATTTGAAGAACATCCATGAGGAGGTGAGGAAGCACATCATAAAGATGAATACATAGTACAAGGCTAAGGTAGATCATAAAAGGAGGTATAAGGAATTTTAGATTGGAGATGAAGTTATGGTTCATTTTAGAAATGAGCATTTCCCAGGGGGATCATTTAATAAGCTAAAGATGAAGAACTTTGGACTATGCAAGATAATGAAAAGGCATGATTCTAGAAATTCTTATGAAGTGGAGTTTCCTACTAAATTAAACATTTTTCCAGCATTTAATATTTAATATTTGACAAAGTATTATGAAGGAGGTGATGGAGATGAAGTTATAGAAGCACAACGAAGTATTCCGGCAACTAGTTTGGCTACAAAGGAGATTGAGGAGATACTTGACAGTCATATTGCCAAAAGTAGAAGGAAAAAAACTTATTAGGAATACCTAGTCAAATGGAAAGGAAGACCAATAGAGGATTCATCATGGCTAGCAAGGGAGGAGGTTAACCATCTTGGTTTTCCTCTAAACACCTGAGACGTGAAAGAGTCACCTCTCAAATTACCCTAGGTGTCTAATGCAGGAGCATTCTAGGTGTAAGAGCAATCTTGCATCACCCATAAATATTTTTTTTTGTTTTCAAACTTTTCTATTTTAATAAGGACTAGTAGATAGGGGGATTACTATTTTTCGAAACTTGCTATTTTTAGTAAGTTTTTCATACAATCTTGAAATTTTCTCATTTTTTACATGAAGGTTGATTTTATAATTATAAGCCTACCTTAAAAATCTCACCATTTTTGTTTTTTGTTTTCAGCCTATTCTATTTTAATAAGGACTAGTAGATAGGGGGATTACAATTTCTAGGAACTTGCTATTTTTAGTAAGTTTGTCATACAAGCTTGGAATGTTCTCATTTTCTACATGAAGGTTTATTTTAGAATTACAAGCCTACCATAAAAATATCATTGCTCCAACTTAAGTATCAGAGAAGTTATTGTGGATTTTCGATCAAAATTTTTGGAAAGAAATCTTTGAACTCAATTTTGACGGCCTTAGAGGCCTCAAATGAGGTTAGAAAACTCGATGGAAGGGCACTCGTGTGATTCCAAGCCTATATATCAAAAGATGGCATTTCCAAAAAGTGGTTATAATAGCTAATCAAAGAAATGGTTCGAGAGTTATGGCCTTCCAAAGTTGGGCTACCTAAAATTTATAAAATAATTGTCAAAGATGTATTTGGCTGACTCTACATGTATTGTTAGGGTCTGTCGGCCCTAGGTATTGAGTTTGAATGTCTAGAACCTTCCTTGGTGGCATAAAATTGCCTATTTAAGAAACGCCCAAACATTGTTTAGAACAACTCTAGGTGGTAGTTCACAGCTTAGTCTTGTAGATTACTGTAATGAAGGCACCCATGTAGGTTAGCATATTGTATTTGTGAATTATATAATTTCACATTTATGGTGATAATAAGAAGTCCATATTTTGTTCTGATATTTGTTGTTGTTTCTTTGTTTATGTCATGGGTTAATGGTATTAAGGGGAGCACCCTTCATCAAATATGTGTCGAGCAGATGGTATGTGCCAATTCAATCAAGTGCCAAGCAAGATATATATGCCAAGTGATTTAGATGTTGAGTAAAATAGTGGATGCCAATTCATTTAGAAGCTTAGTTACAACATTAAGGACATAGGGAATGCTGAGCATCAAAGCTTTCAAGTGCCGAGTAAATAGTTTTTGGCATAGTTCCTTGTAATGACACAAACTCCTATATAAACCATTTTTTGGGCCAACTTAAGGATTATTTTATGATTTTAGCAGATATATATGATGGTTTATTGTGAATTCCTATGTAATAAATACAACCAATTGGATAGAGGGATGTTCTAAGTGGCAAAATGGATGAATCACAATCGTTGATACCTAACTAACCCTATCTCACCTAAGTCTTCTTAAGGAGGGAAAACCCTAAAGAGTTTGTGTGTGTGTGGATGAGAAGAGAAGAGTGAATGCTAATTGCTGAGAGAGAATTCATGGTGACTAAGGAGGTTGTGAGAGAGGTATGAATTACAAAATTAGTTAGAGAGAATAGAGAAGTTAAAGGACATAAGAGATACATTTGATCAGGAGGATCAAGTACACATTAGGAAAGAGGAGATTTGATATCTAGTAGATAGGTGCCAACCAAAGGAACAAGGCTAAAATATTCTAATAAGTAAATCAGTGAAAATTTCTTAACTAAGTAGTCTTAACATGCTTTTAAAAATCCTTTAAGATGGTTTTTGTTTTACTGCAAGTTTAAGTCCTCTAACAAGACACACTTTTAGTAAGGTGTTGAAATCCTTTAACAAGGTAAGATTTAACAATCTTTGTAAGCCTTAAATAGGGTAGATCTTTCATAGGGTAGATCATAGTATATGATCAAACAATTGTAACCTTCATTGGATACACTTTACAACTACAATAGTGAAGATTTGTGGGTGTCATCATCACCCTAGTTTTACCTTCTCATTGGAGGGTTTCTAGCTAACTAGCTATTTGTTTCATGTTATGGATGAATATGTGTAGCTAGCTATTTTAATTTACATGATAAATTGTGAGATGGATGTGTGGTGAATGTTTTTATGGTTAAACTTTTGAAGTGTTGATTCACCCCCCTCTTAGAATTTACTTTCCCATTGTTAATTCCAACAATCAACACATACTTTTTATATATCTAACAATTCACATCCAACTACTATAATTGTAACAAGTTCTAACATACTGCATCAATTCAATAACTTTTTGTAAGAGACCTTGATGCCATCCATGGAAAATAGGCCCAAACCATGTAATGACAATGGTGCTATGCAATATATCCTCTCTCCAAAAAAAAAGAAAGTGTTTATTGGAGAAATTTCCTTAGGGATCCACTTCCTCTATAGATCTTGGTAGCTAAAGGGTGTCATAGAGTCGCCTTTTCTCTCATCATCATAAGAACATGACCCCCCTTGACCAAGGAAATGTTTCATGCATTTATTCAATTTATTTATTATTGTTTGCCCTCTATTTTATCTCCTTAATATAGATGTCCTAAATGTCTCACTTTCTTCTTCCATTCTTATATTTCCCTTTGATGCAGGGGCATCTAGAGGTATAAGGGAAATCCTGTGTCAACCAAAAAAAGTGCTTAGACTAAGTTTCTATTTCATGTGTTTTCATTTTTGGATACCCATTTGGGTCAAATAAAGGTTCCAACTCTCACAGTTCCACTATTAGTGTTCTAGGATAGAGTATTTGGACACCTTGGGATACGTGTAAATGCCAAAAAATAGGAGTATGTAATTGAGCCATCATTTTGGTAAAAAAGAAGGTGTAAATTGGGCAGATGAATGTAATTGTAATTTAGAGCATTCCAGAAAAAGAATTAGTTCAAATGGCCCCACGGTTTGAAAGTTATTATAGTTTTTCAATTTTTGGAGACATCCTAAGAATGCTTCAAAGTCAAGTTAGGGGCATTAAATGACCTCAAAAAGGGCCAAAAAATGGGGGATGAGTGAAGCTTTTCTCTGGGGCTATAGAGCGCTTCGAGAGCTTTCCAGAAATGTAAACAGTTTGTCAATTGGAGCTACGGTTCAAAAGTTATGCCTCCCGAAAGTTCGGTTACCGTTTATGGATTCTTCTAATTTTGCACCGACTTCTAATGCAACTTATAGAGCCTTCTATTTGGTTGGTGAATGCCTACTAGCACTTTCTAGAATGTATTCCTAATCCTTAACCCTTCGAGGTCTATTTACGAACATTTCTGACATTGTAAAAGGCAGTTTGGAGTGGAGTTTGAGAGAAGGTATTCGGAGAAGAATTTATCCCCAGATTTATGATATTGTAAGCCCTTAGGGCATGTTTTGAAGTCTATTTTCTCTATACTGAATGTATTAGCATATTTACACAGTGAATAAAATTTTCCCTTTCTTGTTGTGTCCATTCTGTGCTTGGGTTGTGTCCCCATCACCCTTGCTCAAGAAAGACACATTTGAAAATACCTATTTGTTGATATCTGCACTCAATGAAATGAGAAAGATAGCTATAAATTAAAGAGATATTTTTCAAATGATAAAAGACATTAATTTTATCTATAGGCTTTTTGAATTATACCTAATGATATGTTAGACTGTGTGGGATGCTCATGAAAGTGGTTTAGGTTCCTACACATGTAATTTAATTATGTTCTGTTAGTTAAAAAATTCATGATACTTATACTCAATATTACATAGTAGAAACTGTTGGATATAATTAAGTAATTGTGTATTGTCTTTGATGTTACACAAATGTCATATCAGTTATCAGACAGAGTCTACCGAGTTCTATCAACCAGAAAAATAGTTTACAGAGTCTACCGAGCTCAGTTGGTCAGTAAAAGCCTTTTGCAGTGTATACCGAGCATTTCGGTATGTCACACTAGTGTTAACCGAGTTCACTCGGTAAGCTAAGGAAAGTTTAGTTCTTACCGAGATCACTCGGGTATCAAAGGATTTTGTAACGAACGGTTAAGTGTTAACCGAGTTCACACAGTAAGCTAAGGAAAGCTGAGTTTTCACCGAGCTTACTCGGTAGTCGAAGACAGCTTTTACCGAGTCTAGTCGATTTCCAAAGGAAGTGGCAGGATTACCAAATTTCCCGGTAATTGTAGTTCTTACCGAGTTCTACCGATTAACACAGGAAGGAAGTTTTTGTTCTGTATTGACCGAGCAGCATCGACCTGTGAAATTTTTTTTAGTTCAAGCCGACTTTAGAATATGTTTAGTCAAGTTGGTTGGGCAAGCCGACTTTGGAATTGTTTTAACAAGTTGGTTGGGCCGACCTGGTATTATGAATAATATATAAAGAGGTGCTCAAAATAAAAAAAAGACAGGAGAGAATGAATATACGAAAAGTGAAAAGAAGTGCAAGGAAGAGACTAGCGTGTGCTTAAGCAGAATTGAGCAGAGGGAAATCTTGGAGCTGCAGAGATATATTTGATCAGTAAGGATCTCGTGGAGCTAAACTGAGATCTTTATTCAGCAAGATAAGTTGCATGTATTTTCAGATCATTCATTGTTGCTTTCTAACCATTGTAACAGTGATTCCAAAATCTCCTAACAAAGTTGGTTTAACAGCCATTTCATAAATCCTTTAACAGGGTGGCAATTCAGTTGAATTGTTCAAAAAGACCTCTTACAAGGCCACTCCTAACAGGGTGATTAAATCCTTTAACAGGGTCACACCTAACAGTGTGTTTTGTAACCTTTAACAGGGTTGGCTCCTAACAGGGCTCACTTCAGAAGAGTGAAAATTGGTGACTAGTTGCTGGTGGTTTTTCCCATATTGGGTTTCCACGTAAATCTGGTGTCTACTGTGTAAATGATTACTTTCTTTTGCATAGTCGCTTATTTCAGTAAATGCTTCATAAATTAACTAAACACCTATCAAGTTTTAAGCAGTGATTTTTGTAGCAGCAGCAACTAAGTTTAAGGCATCTTTGGGACTTTTGAAAATGTTTTTGTGGTAACTGATTCACCCCTCCCCTCTCAGTTACACCATCTTCATTTTCCAACAAAAACATGGAGTATAATATGTGCTCATCATAATCATTATGTATTTTTTGTATTCCTTACCTTTACTTTATGTTGTCTATAAAAGACTCTCAAGAGAAGTTGGGTTGACAATGTTTGTGGTCCATTACCTTGTTAGAATGATTACAATAACTAATAGGTGGGGTAAATCAATTATCCTTAGGTCTAGGTGTACCAATTTAACTTTTAACAACTTCAAATAACTTATTCAAACACATTAAACTACTCAATCCATATAGCATCTCATTAAGAACTTAACATATTCATTCATCACTTAACATTTTGTTCATGCTACCAACTTTTCACTCTTCTAAATTTGAGCTTGATTAAGAACCAAGATTGTTAAAGGTTACAAAACACATTGTTAGGTGTGACCTTGTTAAAGGGTTGATTCACCTTGTTAGGAAAGGCTTGGTTAGAGGTCTTTAGATTATTCCATTAGAATTTCACCTTGATCAAAGGATTTACAAATGAGTGTTAGGCCAACCTTGATTAAAGGATTTTGACTTCCATAATGGTTAGAAAGTAACAACTAGGTCTAATCTATTAAAACACAACACACTTTGTAAATTTATATCTCTATTTGTCTCATGCTAGTTCATTGATTGGACTTCATCATATTCTCCATCTTTGACCTTCTTGGAAACCCTTAAAGAAATCACACTTCACTAATCTTCTCACTTTTCCTCTACTCCTATGCTCTTCACTTGTCCTTCACAAATTTGTCAATCAACAATAGACCAAACAACATAAACATCCCTTGTACCTCCTTGGATAGGTAGCTTTTATATTTTACAGCTTAAACATCATTATAGATCTTAGGGTTTGATTAGATTTAATGAATGTGATCATCATTTTGTCCTTCTTCTTTCTTGATAATTTTAGAAACTTCTCTTTAAAATCCTCACCATAGATCTCTTAACAAACTCAATTCTTGCATTAAATATGCCAACTCATCAATCCTTATATTTCATACATTTTGACCAACTCAAAATTTCAACTATGTCGACCTCAAATCTTGACTCTTTCAATTTTTTTAATTTTTCTAACACTCTATCATCACTATGTTCTTCTTCTTGGTCATCAATGGATTGCTTGGTCACTATTTTTCATTCCATCACTCAGCTTACACTAGATTTCTTGGTCTTCACTACTATCATTTTCTACTCCATATTACCTTTTTCTTTCTCATCCATAACTATCACTTGGCTAATAATACTATGCTCAACTATCTCTTAAGTTCCTTAATCTTCTCTTGTGTCTCCTTTATTGACCTTGTAAAATTGGTACTTGGTCAAGCTTAGTGTTTTACTCAACTTCTTATCTTTCTTCAAATATTTCTTCCACATTTCAATTCAACTAACTTCTTTACATCATATAATGATTAAAAAACACATTATATTGTCAAAGACTGACTGATTAAGTGCCAAATTTAATTCCATCACACTTCACTTTTCTCAACAACTTCACTAATTCTTCTAGTTATCTCTCTTTTCAAATCCTCTTTATTAATCAATTGATATAGGACTTTACACTATTATCAAATGTCTTACCAATAAGGTTTGATGTTAATGACAACATAATAATTGTCCCAATTGTACTTTTCAACAATCTCCCTCTTATATATTGATGACAATACCTTAAGTTACCATGTAAATGCAAAAGACTTTCTCATGATTTTTCATTATCAACTCACTTTGTATTATGTATTAGATCTTCATTAATATCCTTAGTTTCATTTTGATTCTAATCTATACAATCTTTGATATGCTTCCACTTTCTTCTATTGTACTTCTCCCTCTATGATACAAATATGTAGATTCATCATTCTAAAACCAATAGTCATATCAATTATATTGGCTCCCTCTATCACATGCATCTCCAACTTCATAAATATCTCTCCCTCTTTTGACAACAATCTTCCTCTTTATATATAGGATGGTAACTTGATAACATCTCTCCCTCTATGACAACAATGCCAAAGAAATAATCCATTCTCCCTTTTTGTTTCATCATACACATCATCTTCTCTTTGTCACTATTCTAATTGGTCATTATCTAACTGATAGTACAAGATCAATTTCATCTATCATCTCTCCTCATTGCTACTTGTAGCTTCATTTACGCATACTTTTGCTCTTTATTTTCATAGCTTTATGTAGCTCCTACAGTGTGACCTTTATTGGAAGTCTAATGGGAAAGTTAGTTACTAAGAGGGCTACAAATTTTGATCACTTCTGATGATCTACCTTGTGAGGCATTTTATTTATTAAGAGATTACAAGAGTTATAAAATCTACCTTGATTAAAGGATTTAGAACTTACAACTAAGTAAACACTCTGTTAATAGATTTATAAAGATTACTTAGGACTGCTATATTAAGAGATTTACCTTGATTACACTTATTGGAATGTATCAATACCTGATCCTTCAATTTTTACTTCAAATGATGATAATGGGTCTACTCTTTATAATCTCTAGTCTTTTCACTCATCTGATATGACTTTTCTTTGCACTTCACCACCTTTAAAATGCTTGGTCACTTTGTTTGATTCACCTTCAGACTTTGTCTCTAGAATCCAAACTTGTAACCTCTCTTGTATGTATACAAAATTAGGGTTTGGATTCTCTTCTTATAACCAACTATAGAGGTTTCTAGATCAAAATAACTGATCCAAATCCATCTCATTTACCACTTATTCCTTCCATTTTTTTAATTGGCTAATCACCTTGCATAGGGATTAATGATCATTAACCAAATGTATAATCACCTCCATAGCTTACTCCTTGATCATTAAAACATGTATTTAAGTTAGCAAAAAAGATTTTTCTCAATGTTTTTGCCATTCCAAACAAATATATTAGGACTAATTTACTCAACATTTGAACATTCTAATGCTCACTCATTTCTAATGTTCATGTTGTCACTCAATCTTTATCTACTTGGCTTATACTATGTGACTCGCCATCCATACACTTGGCACATACTATCCTATGGACGACTCAACATGCATTGGAGTATTTAGTGAACATAGACTTGATCAACAATAGTAACTACTTAGCTTCAATAGAATTACATACAAGTCTTCTATATATTTCTCAACCTTAGTAGGATGTCTCATTTGTAGTGATGGCCAACCAAATCTTCCTTGTGAATGACTAAGTATTTGGCACTAATAGACAACACAACTTAGGGATCAACAACCTCCTTCATCAATTTGTAAGATATTCTAATCATAACATTTGATGCATTAGTGTTGCATCTCTACTTACTTTTCTTTAGATAGGGGAATTATCCCTAGCTTACCTCTTAGATACACATATGCATTCTTTGGTAGTTCCTTCATGAATATATCAGCTATCAACTCCTTTGTGTTCACATATTCCAATCTCACTTCTTTATCTTGAACTATCTCTATCAAATAATGATTCTTGATAGAAATGTGGTTTATCTTTGTGTTCATCATAGGATTCTTAGATATTTTTATAGCACTTGTGTTATCACAATATATCACCAAGGTTCAATAATCTCTTACATCATACCTTTCAACAATTTCTTGATCCACACAATGTTTGAGCATGAACTACTACTACAATATCTTCAGCCTCTTCTTTAGATTGAGAAATATAGTTTTGCTTCTTGATTGTCCATGAAATCAATCTCTTACCTAGAAAGAAAGTAACTCCATTTTTATTCTATCTATCATCAATGTTTCCAATATCCCAATCAACATCTATGTAGACTTTCAATTTAAACTTGTCACTCTTCTTATTTAATAAATCGTAGTTTTATGTTACTTTTAGATATCTCAAGATCCTTTTCACAACCATTATGTGTTTTTCTTTGGGATTAGCATAAAATATAGAAATAATACCAACAACTAATGCAATGTAAGGTCTTCTATGTATAACATATTACAATTTTCTAATCATTGACATATACAATGTTTGAAAGTTTATGCCCAATCACCATAGGTGTTCTAACTAGTATTGAATCTTATATTCTAAAGGTCTCTAATATCTCCTTAGAATAATTTGATTGTGTAATGTAAATACCTTTCTTCATCCAATAAACTTGTAAAACAACAAAGAACTTTATTTTTCCAAACTTTGAAATCTCAAATTCTTTCTTCAACTCATTAGCAAATAATTTGCACAACATATCATGTCCTCTAAATATGATATCATCAAGACAACTAGCAATATCTTGTTCTCAAATTCACTTTTCAAATATAGGCTGCTATTGTTATTAGTTCTTGCAAAACCAATTTTCACCAAATAAGTGTGTAATCTTTCATACCATGCTCTAGGAGATTTCCTCAAAACATATAAATCTTTTTGCAACTTACATACCATATTCCTCTTGCTAGGATATACAAATCCTTTAGGTTGTTCAATGTAGACTTCTTCCTCCAAGATTCCATTAAAAAATGTAAATTTAACATCTATTTGGTATACTTTGAATCCTTTGTATCATATGCAATAAAATTTCTCATTCCTTCCAACCTTGCAATTGGATAAAATGTCTTTCCATAATCAACTCTTTACTCTTACGCACATCCCTTACAAAATAGTCTTGCTTTGTTCCTTGTGACTTCACCTTTCTCATTCAACTTATTTATGAAAACCCACATGGTTCCAATCACATTCTTGTCATTTGGCTTTGATACAAATGTCCATGTATTGTTCTTCTCTATCTGATCAATCTCCCAATTCATTACCTTAATCCAATCTTCATTCTCCAAAGCATTTTAAATTAAATTAGGGTCAAATGTTAGAATATATAGTCCACTTATATAATGGGGGGAGGGGGGTGAATTAGTTATACAACTATCATCACAAACATTAATCTTAAACAAACTTAACCATGTGAGTAATATAAACAAAAACCACAAAAAGATACTCATGCACAATTAAAACCAGATATGTTAACTAGGGAAACCCTTGGTTAGAGGGAAAACCCCGATGGGGATGGTACCCACAAGATGATGTACTAATATAAATATTCCTTGGTAGAAGATAGAACCTGTTGGGATTCTATTACAACATTCAGTACATATAAGTCCCTGTTAGGAGACTTTGAATCCCTATTATGAGACTTTGAGTCCCTGTTAGGAGATTCCAACCCTGTTAGGAGTCATGCCAACCCAATTAGGAGTTGTGGAAGATAGCTAGATCCATAACCAAAACAACTTCAAAGTTAAGATCAAAGAACCCACTGCCCAAATGATCTCTATATTATTCCTTGCAGAATAATATATCTAAAATTTAATTCTTCCACTATCTCTATCCTATCAACTAGATTTATGCTCCTTCAGATATTGTAACCAGATCTCATACTATGCCTCCAATGATCCCTTGGATTGCTTACACACATTCAATACACATTCTACTCCTTCTCAAGATGCACACTAATACTTTGCATTCCACTTGATCCTCTAAATCCAAGTCTCTATAAAAAAAAGGAAAACAACTTTCCTTTATACCATATATTCATAATAATTCCTTTTGTTGGCCTTGAAGCTTTCCCAATTAATTAAAATAAGATAATTAATTAATTCACAACACTATTGGCTCACAGTCTATACAATACTTCATAGGTGTGAAACCAGATCTTGCGCACATGTTGGCATCATCACACGACTGTTCTCTATCATTGTTAACTACACATCACCTTTATTACATCTTGGCTAAAAGATATAATGAAAATATCATAAACTGCTAAACTGGTGCTCTATTTTTGCACTACTTCTAGTAAAACAAGTGTAACTTCTGTACAACATTGAATTAGACTTAGTCCTTTAAACTATGTCATTAGAAAAACCTTTAGAAAATATCCTCCACTATGTATCATCTAAAACTTCCTCAGCTTCTGCACATACTAAGATTAATTACTGCTATTCTTCTAGTCTTAACATAATTACTACTATGTTGACATCAATGACAAATACAGTCATGAATGCAACATATCAATACTCCATAATATTTTGGATACTTCCCCAATGTAATATCATCAACATTCATTCTAAAAACCTCCCCCTTTGGCATTGATGGCTAGATGGAAAATATATAAGTTCCAAGAATACAAAACTGTACTCTGCTGCCGTCATCTTCTCAAATCCTCTTCATTAATCTGAAATATTTTGGAACATTTTACTATTCTTCTTCTTCTTTAGGATTGGCAATAGTTGTTCACAACAAACAACTTCTAATACTCTTTGGCTACATCTGCACACTTGCACTTCCTTTTGTACACTTATATTTCTGACTGCACATTTACAAGAAATCTTTCTGAGTCTCCCTAAAGAGATAAATCTCCCCGATTGCCACCTAAATAGGTGCTTCTCTTTTCACTGCTTATATACATTTTTTCAATATCTTTTTTATGTACATTCTCTCCCCTATTGACATCAATGCCAAAGGTTTTTGTCATAATACCAATTATTACATACCAATTGTTAATCAACTGCTCAAATCATCAACTAGCTCGAGTGTCCAAAGATACTATTCAATACCAATTACCTAGAGTCCTTCATGACTCAGTACATATCAAATACTCCCTCATTCAAGAAGCATCAACATTTAGTGCATTCTAACCATAGTGCTCTATACCATAGGATTGATACACTCCTTGCATCAACTACTATTAAGTAGGTAGGGGCATAACCCTAGCATATCTTTTAGGTACTCAAAAGCATATTTAGGCAATGACTTTGTAAAGATATCTATAATATGATCTTTAGTGCTTACATACTCCAACCTTATTTCTTTCTCTTCTACCTTTTCTCTCAAAAAATGATACTTTATGGATATGTGCTTAGTCTTATAATGCAATACTAAGTTTTTGGACATACTTACTATACTTGTGTAATCATAGTAAATGATAATAGGTTTTGTGAACTCAATCCCAATATCTTTCAACATTTTTTTCATCTACATAATTTGATTATAGTTATTTGGTGCTACAACATACTCTACCTTAGTTATACTTTGAGATATGCAGTCCTATTTCTTGCTCAACCATGAAACCAATCTTCCTCCAAGAAAGAATGCTCCACCAATAGCACTCTTTTTGTCATCCATATTGCCTACCCAATCTGCATTAGTATATGTGTACAAGGTGAAATCACTTGATCTATAATACCATATTCCATAATTAGATGTGCCCTTCAAATATCTAAATATCCTCTTTACTACTGCATAATGATAGTCTTTTGGATTAGCTTGAAATCTTGCTACAATCCCAACACAATTTTCTATATCTAGTCTAGTGTGAGTTAGATATTGCAATCTTCCAATCATAGATCTATATTTCTTCTGCTCAACTATAGATGTCTCATCTTTATTGGATAAATTGTGACCAGTTCTGATGGGTGTACAAATAGGTTTGAAATTCTCCAAACCAAATCTTTTCAATACTTAGTTTGTGAGAAAAATATTCCATCTTTGTTCTATACAATTTACAATCCTAGGAAAAACTTCATTTCTCCTATCATGCTCATTTCAAATTTATTTTTCATATCTTGAACAAACTTGTCACTTTCTTCATCATTTCCTCCAAATATTATGACATCCACAAATATTACAATGATAAATAGGCCATTATCAATTTTCCTCAAATACAAATTACTAATTATTGTACCTTTGATAAATCCAAGCTTTGATAAATACTATCCAACCTTGCATACCAGGTTCTATCTACTTGCTTTACACTGTACAGTGCTTTTTTTAGTTTTTATATGAAATCTTTATCTTTTGTCAGAGGGAATCCATAAATTTCTCAATGTAGACTTCTTCTTCAAGTTCTCCATTTAGAAAAGCTGAATTGGCATCCATATAATAAACCTTGAAATTCTTGCTTTCTATATAAGCCAAGAACATCTTTACTACTTCCATTCTTGGCATGGGTGCATAGGTTTCTTCATAATTTATGCCTTCTTGTTCTAAGAAACCTTTGCAAACAAGTATGCCTTGTTTCTTACAACCTCTCCTTACCCATTCATCTTATTTCTAAATACCCATTGGTTCCTATCACATTCTTGTCTTTAGGTCTAGGAACTAATTCCCATGTCTTATTCCTATCAATCTAATCTAGTTCTTCTTTCATAGCTTGCATCCAATGATCATCCTTACATTCTTCATTTGTGCTCTTAGATTCCACTTGATAAATTATACACAATTCCTCATTCCTTCTATTGCTTGTCATCATACCTTTGTCCTTGCTCCCAATTATCTGCTCTAGAGGGTGATTCTTTGTCATGTTTCTGCTGGAAGTAGGAGTTGACATCTCAACTCTTATCTCTTCTCTAAATTTGAATTTTTGATCTTCTCTATGCTCAACATTTACATCATTCTACAAGTCATTTTTAGTCTCAAAAAGAATTGTAGGATTCTGTCTAACAATTCTAGAATTATCCTCTTCTTCATCAAAATTATAATCTACCATCTTCTCTTTAGTATCAAACTTTTCGTCAATCCTTACATTTGCACACTCAACTATTGTCTTAATTCTATAGTTGAAACATCAATATGATTTTATTTTTAATGAGTAACCAAGAAATGCACCTTCATCACTTCTAGGATCTAACTTACCAATATCATCATCTCTCTTTATGTAACACTTACTTCTAAATATTAGTGGGCTTAATAATCTTAGGAAGATCTCTCACTACAAATGTACTACTAACTTTCATAATACTACAAAAGTTTATATGGTAGGACCTTCGATGCTATAACCAATTTTTATCAATCTTTGCAACCAAACATGTTGTTTTAGTAGGATTCAACTAAAATACATTACATCGAGATTTGGTTCCAGTACCAATCATCTTACCATCTTTGTCTTTGTTAATGCAAGTCTTCTCTATGAACTGTAATAGATATTGTCTACCAACTATCAAATATTTAAAAAATTATGTTTCAAACCTTCAACAAAGTAAACATCATCAGTGTTAGTTTCAAATACCATCAAGAGTAATAGATCCAATCCCTATAATATGATAGGTTGCATTGTTACCAACTCTAACAATACATCCATCATGGTTTCTGAACTTAAAAAATTTGTTCATATCACCAATCATGTGATGTGTGCATCCACTATCAATTATCCAATGTGATTTCTTCTCAAATTGGGTAACTAGAGATCTTTCTTCTCTAATTTCTCTATCAAGGTTATCTTCCTTAATAGCCATAGATCCTAATTCATCATCACTTTCACTTTGATCTTTTTCATCAGATTCTTCATCCTCACTAGCATATAAACAATTTCTATCCTTATCTCTTATGGGCTTGAATTTTCCTCTAAATTTTTTCTCTCTTTTAGGACATTTAGATGCAAAATGACCATATTCATCACAAGTCCAACACTTAAAGATTTTCTTACCTTTTTCTCTTCTTACCAAAAGGGCTATTCCTTCTTCAGTCTTCTCATCTTCTTTAGATCTACTATTACTATCAAAGTCTCCTCTTACACTAGTAATTCTTGATAGATTAGGTCGAATGTGCATAGAACTAAAAGTTGTCTCAACTTTGGCTGATTCCCCAGATTGTCTCATTTCTACTTCTACATATTCTAATCTTCCAAGAAAAGTTTCCTTAGTGAAATCTTTGATGTAAGGCATTACTAGCTGAATCATTTGAGTTCTTTGCTTGAATGTGGTAATATAATTTTCAAGATCTTCCATATAACCTCATCATCATGTTTAGTTCCACCAAGAGAGTGAATAATTGCAACAATTTTTTATATTCTTCCTACAAAATTTCTGATGGACTCATCTTCCATCATCTTAACATCTTGAAGTCACAAATCCAATTTTGTAATTTCATTCTTTTTGCTTGATCATCACCTTCAAAAGTAACTTCTAATGCTTTCCAAATTTCACCAGAAGTTTGAAATGTCTTTACTTGATTGTATTCATTCTTTGGAAGATCTGATAGTAGGACTTCTCTAGCTCTCATGTTACACATGAACATATCTCTTTCTCCCTCACTTCATTCCTCTAGATTTGATTCTTCAACAATTGCCTTCTTAGCTTTTATCAAAAAACAATAGCCTAGACCCATGCATAGTAGACGACTCTTCATCTTTTTCTTCCAACTATCATAGTTGGCCCCATCAAATCTTAGACTATCTTTCTTGAACATATTTTCCATTGATCTCCCAAAGTTGTAAAGCCTTATCTTCAAGGACCTAATGCTTTGATACCAATTTATAGCAATATATAGTCCACTGATATAACTGAGAGGAGGGGGGGTGAATCAGTTATACAACTATCATCACAAACATTAACCTTAAAAAAACTTAACTGTGTGAGTAATATAAACTAAAACCACAACAAAATACTCATGCATAATTAACACGAGATATGTTAGGTAGGGAAACCCTTGATTAGAGGGAAAACCCCAGTGTGGATGGTAACCACAAGATGATGTACTAATATAAATATTCCTTGTTAGAGGATAGACCCTGTTAGGAGTTTATTACAACATTTAGTACATATGAGTCCCTGCTAGGACACATTGAATCCCTGTTAGGAGATTCCAACCCTGTTAGGAGTTGTACCAACCCTATTAGGAGTTGTGGAAGATAGCTAGATCCACTACCCAAACAACTTCAAAGTTAAGATTAAAGAACCCACTATCTAAATGATCGTTGTATTATTCCTTATAGAATAATAGGACTAAAATGTATTTCTTCCTTTGTCTTTTTCCTATCAACTAGACTTTTGCTCCTTCAGATCTTGTAACTAGATTTCATACTAAGCATCCAATGATCCCTTGGATCGCTTATACGCATTTAGTCATTCTGCTCCTTCTCGAGCTACACACTAATACTTCACATTCCACTTGATCCTCTAAATCCAAGTCTCTATAAACAAGGAAATTTTTTTTCCTTTATACCATATCTTCATAATAATTCCTTGAGTTGGCCTTGAGACTTTCCTAATTAATTAAAATAAGATAATTAATTACTTCACAACACTGTCAACTCACAGTCTATACAAAATATCACACATGTGAAACCATGTCTTATGCACATGATGGCATCATCACTTGAATGTTCTCTATCACTTTTAACTACACATCACCTCCATTACATCTTGGCTATAAGATATAATAAAAACATCAGAAACTACCAAAAAGGTGCTCTATTTCTGCATTGCTTCTAATAAAACAAGTGTAACTTTCATACAACATCAAATCAAACTTAGTCCTTTAAAACATGCCATCAAGACAAGCTCAAGAACATATCGTCCACTATGAATCATCTAAAAATTCCTTAGCTTTTGTGTATACTAAGATTACTGACTACTATTCTTCTAGTCTTAACATAATTACTACTGTTGACATCAATGAAAAATATAGTCATGAATGCAACATATCAATACTCTATAATGCTTAAGATACTTCCCCTATGTAGTATCATCAAAATTAATGCTAACATTATACTCACATAATAAAAACGTATCATTATTCAACTTACTTCTTGTCATGACTCATGAATCTATCTCTAGTGATTTGATCTAGTGTATGGTTCCTCCTTACATATTTTTCTAAGAGTGGTTCATATTTTCTCTTTTATTGTTGTATTTCACTTGGTCTAGCTTGTTCATCTTCCTAAAGTATCTCTGCCTACAACTTGACATTATTTGTATTATGTTTGTCCTTGATGTAACCACAAAGTTTGGTATTGCTACCTAGTCCTTTCCTAGGGCTTATAGGTCATTCCTTAGACCTTGATGGTGATTACCCACTCACCATCCTTGGATCAATCCAAGATCCACTCCATTCACCTTGTGACACCAATTGAAACAATGTACAACTTTATAGGTGACTAAAATTTTCATTCACCACATGGCTTGCCGGGTGCTTCCTAGGTAACTGGCCACAATATGCTCTCCAGCCTTTCTTGAGTTTCTTGGTGGTATTCCCATGCTTCATAAATTCTTTTTAATCATATTCAAACCAAAAGAAAACACTTTAGAAAGATTTTCCAACTTTACAAACAAGTTGGCAAAGTGCTGCTATAATGTTGCCAAAACAAGGCTAGAACATAGAACTTGTGTTTTTCCAACTTCCTTCATCCTTGAATACCTTTCTACTGCCTTAACATGTTCATATTTATGTTATTAAGAAAAGAAAAAAATTTCAATAGAAGATCTTACAAGTTCACACAAAGACCTTTACAAATGCTACTGTCATACAACCAAGAAAAGAGGGTTTCAACACTTGAAATTGTGTGCTGCTCACAAAACCCACATAAAAACCATAAAAAAAATTAGGGATATGAATACCCTTTTCAAAAACAGAGATCATTCCACCAAGTTTAGGCCTCCACCATATTCCAAACACCCAAAACACAAAAATGCTAAAAACCAAAGCTCGAAGTGGTTTTTGAACCCAGTTTTGCAAAATCTTGCATAACTTTCTTTCTAGAGCACACCATCACCTCCAATTGCACCAAGAATACTGTAGGAACATTCCCTACCACTTCTCATACTTAGTTTCACATTTTGAATCACCCAACATGTGATATGTTGCTGGTTACAGTGATATTTCCACTAGCCAAGATACTTTTCTTGCTTAGGGCATCAACAAACAATTGTTTGCCTTCATATTTAAGAGACCTTCTTTTTGGAACATAATGTACATTTTATCTTGCTCCAAATCCCACAACATCATGAGGTTTCAATGGTGGAAAATGGAGAAAGAGTCCATTTAATTCAAACTGCTGCTATAAACTAGAAAACTGGCAAAAACTTCAAAAAAACTTATGTACAGTATTAAAAAAGCTTGTAATATCAACTTGAGCACATGAAAAAGATTAAAACTAATTCATATAACTATTTAAAACAAGAAAAACCAGACTTCCAACCATATTCAACACCAAAATGCTCATTTATCAAGTGGCTGCAATAAAAAATGCACACAAAATCAATACATGTACGGCCACTAAACTTGCCAACCCTTGAAACTGATCAAGAATGGACTTATATAGGTGTTTCCAACCTATTTTGGTCATGCTCAAACCCCTAACTAACTCTTTGCACTCATTTTCAACTTTGCAAGAAAAGTTGCAAAAAGTTGCAAAAATTGTAATTTTGCAACTTTTGCAATTTTGAGCAATTTTTGCCATAACTTAAAATTCTTAACAAATGAGTTCACCAAACTTGGTAAGGGTTCCTATTAGGTTTATTTAGATATTTAGAGATGGTTTTTGAACCTTGGTCAACTTTTGTACCACTTTGGTCAACCTAACCCATGTTGAGCAACTTTTAGGCATAACAACAACTTAGGAGAAAAAATCCACTTAGCAACTAATGAAACCTTACCTACAGACCTAATAGGTCTTATTAAACCACTAGTGATGTGGCTAGCATCACTAAAAGCCAAAATGACAAGAAAGAAGCACTAGGTACAAACTAGCCTACCTAGGTGCTCCTGCACCAGTCCTCCTCTCTCTAACGTTCAACTTCTTTATTTTGTGATTTGACTCCTACAACCTGATGCTCAGTAGTTTGTTGATGCTCAATAGAAATTTTCTACTAAACCTTGATAGTTTCTAGCTACTGATGCCTGACAACCTCTTTATTTTGTCAGGTAATGTACTTTCTTCTCCTTCCTAAATATAGACAAAATTTATGCAATAATTAGGTTCTTTCTTATATTGTTCTTCATTCTTTACTACAAATTCATCAACTCTAACAATCACACTTTCTACATTTTTGGTGGTATTAGAATTCAAATACTCGTATGCCTTTC
This sequence comes from Cupressus sempervirens, assembly GCA_028749045.1. NCBI lineage: Eukaryota > Viridiplantae > Streptophyta > Pinopsida > Cupressales > Cupressaceae > Cupressus > Cupressus sempervirens. Next base: position 306,066,087 of record CM053785.1, on the reverse strand, counting down.
TTTTAGTGAAATATCATAGGAATATACCCTCATCACTATTTGCATCAAATTTTCCTTTCTTTGCATCTTTCAATATGTAACGCTTATTTCCAAAAACTTTGAAATAATTAACATTAGGTGCATATCCATACCAAAGTTCAAAAGGGTTTTTGTTTGTATCTTTCTTGAATTGAACTTGGTTTAGTGTGTAAAGAGTAGTACTTACTTATTCTCTCCAATACTCTTGTGAAACACTATTATCCATCATGAGTGTTCTTGCACAGTCTATGATTGATCTATTCCTTCTTTCAGCTATCCCATTTTATGGAATCCTTGATGCACTCATCTATCTTTTGATTCCTTTGTAATTGAAAAATATATTGAATTCCTTAGATATGAATTCACCACCTCTATCTGATCTCAAACATTATAGAATCTTTCCTATTTCCTTCTCAACTCTAGCCATATACGACTTAAAATTTTGAAATGCATCAAATTTTTCTTTAAAAAAAACCATAGTCGTAATTCTAGAGAAGTCATTAATAAACATAATAAAATATTTACCACCATAATAGCTTTGCACTCCAATAGGACCACATAAATCAATATGAACCAACTCCAAAATATCATAAGAATAGGTCATTCTCTTGAAACTAGACTTCATCATTTTTCCCATTTCACATTGTTTACACATCAGCTTATTAGGTTTGCTCAATCTTGGTAACCTTCTTTCTCTTTTTATCTTACTAATGTTTACAAAATTATAAAAGTTCACATGAAATAGCCTCTTATTCCATAATGAAACATCTTCATAATGTGAAAATAGAAAAGTATCTTTAGATAGGTCTAGATAGAAAAAGTACCTCTTGTTTTCTCTCCACTTCCAATTAGTTCAAAAGTAGCATCAAAGATTTTTGCCTTCTTTTTTTGGAATTCAACCTGGTAGCTTGAATTGTTCAATCATTCCACACTCAAAAAATTATATTTCAATCCATCAACCTAATATGCATTGTCACATCTAATCTCATTATTTAGTTTAATTAATCCTTCACCTTTCACATAACATGGTGCATTATTACCAAACTTAACACTACTTCCATCATAATGTTCTAGCTTTCCAAACTAACTTGTATCACTAGTCATATGATGTGAGAAACCACTATCAATTATCATAATTCTCCCTATGAGTTGTATTGTTAAACTATGAATTGTGTCTAGTAAATCTTGTTAGCCCCTTTTCAAGGATGCATAGAAATTTTGAACAAAGTGATAATTTTTTTTCTTATGATTGGATGTGACTAGTTATTTCATTGTAGCTCTACTTAGAATTTTTTGAAGTGTTGAAAGTAACCCTAAAGAAAAAACCCTTGCTTTTGTTATATTTTCAAATTACCTTTCATGACTTAAAAGAAGGGTCACTTCATCATAGAAAGGGGGGCTTCATTTTTACCTAGAAAAATGACTTATTGTTTTAATCCTTAGTGTTAAAAAGAAGAAATATTGAGGGGGAGGGGGTGGTGAATCGATATTTCACAAACTTTTTCCCAATTATGGATATCATTAAAAAATTTATGACTTGCATGTGAAAATAAATTGATTATGCTAAATAATAAAATACAACTATAACATAATGTAACACATAACACCATATTTTGTTAACTAGAGAAACCTTAGCCAATGAAAAACCCCAGTGGGATGGTACCCACAAAATGATCCACTAATCAAAAGTATCTTGTGAAAGATATTTACCCTATTAGGAGTCTATTACATCTGTATAGTGTCATGGTCCTTGTTAGAGGACCAGGTCTTATTAGAAGCCTCAACCCTATTAGGAGTTGTTATTACAATTACACAAAGTATGAAAGATGAGACCACTTCCCAAATATGCAATATACAATAGTATTGTTCAGTATAAGAGATAAATACAAAATCCTCTTTACTACAATTGATATCGTCAATATCTAATTTTTCCTTTTACTGCTCTCAATAAAAACTTGATCATAAATTTACACTACTCTAATCTTACATCATAATTCCAAATCATAAACATATACCATACTTATCACAAAAACCATACTTTATTTTGCTTTCTAAACTTTTCCTTTATATCTTATTTCTTTAACTTGTCGGCCTTGACTACTTCACACGCTTGCCAAATTATAAAATTAACTCTCGCTCACTTAGGGTAAAAATTAAGGATGTTGTCCCTAATTAATTAAGTAATTATTTTGATAAACAAAATAATTCCTTAATATAAAATATTTTATTACATATCTTTTACCCCATTCTGTCAGCTCAACATTGTCACTGTAAAATTAAAATATCTCTGACTCTATTGACCATAGTGTCTTGTACTCATGCTTACATCATCCTAACATATTTTAATTTCTCTAGGTGGGTGTGTACATGCCATTAATGATTCTATGAATTATGTACACCAAAATAGTTCTAGTGCTGATAGATAAACTTTGATGTACTTAGACAATTTTCTATGTCTTTGTCCCAAAACTTTATCTCCAAAATCTACTAACTTAATCTTGACTATATTTTTCCATAAATAAAAACATCATACTATGTACCCTAGAGAAATTTCCAACAATATCCTCCCTTGGAATTGATGGCAACATATGGGAAAAGTGGCTAAGTACCAAACCCAAAACTTCAAAAACTTGTAACTTATATCAATGACCATTATAGAATTTACAAAAACTATGGATCATCATATATACCTATTAGCATGAATGCTAATGATACTAGATTGTGGGAGTATCCTAAGCATTGGAGATTACTGATATGTTGCATTCATGATTGTGTTTTTCATTGATGTCAACATAGCTTTGTTTTTGTAAAGATTAGTAAAGTAGCAAAAAAAGATCTTGATGGTACAAAAAATGGTTTGATTGTTTAGTCATGCATAGTTATGGACATGTTTAGCACACTGTGTCTTGATGATGTGGTTAAGTGTGTAGAGTTTAAGTCGAAGATGTATGGAAGTTGTACCTAGTTTATAGAGAGTAGTTCAGAGACAGAGTATTGGAAAATTAGTTTATGATGATTGTTGGCTATCTAACATCTAGAATGTAATGAAGTGATGCGTAGTTAGGCAGTGATAGAGGATAGTCATATAATGATGTCAAAGAGTGCACAATATTAGTATTGCACATGTGAACTTTTTCATAGACTATGAGCCGACATTGGTATTGTAATTTTAATTAATTAATTAATTTCTTTTAATTAATTGGGAAAGCCTCAAGGATGATGCAAGGAATTATTATGAAGATATGGTATAAAGGAAAGATGTTTTACTTTATTGCAAAGTGTGATTGTACTTGTATCAAGTGGGATGCCAAGTAAAGTTGTGAAGTTAAAAAGGAGTAGAATTCTTATTGAATACAAGTCAGAAATCAAAGGGATTATTGGATGTGCAATACGAGATCTGGTTACAAGATTTCAAGGAGTAGAAGTCTGATTGGCAAGATAGAGATAGACGAACAAAGTACATTTCAATTCTATTATTTTACAAGAAATAATACAAAGATCATTTGGATAGTGGGTTCATTGGTATTTCCCTTGAAGCTATTTGGGAAGTGGGTACAACTGTCTTCCATAACTCCTAATAGGGTTCGAATCTCCTAATAAGGATTCAAAGTCTCCTAAGATGGACTCATATGTGTTGTATGTCGTAACAGACTCCTAATAGGGTCTATCCTCTAACAAGGAATATTTATATTAGTACATCATTTTGTGAGTACCATCCCCACCAGGGTTTTCCCTTTGATCAAGGGTTTCCCTAGTTAACATATTTGGTGTTATCATGTATGAGTATATTTTTGTGGTTTCATTTTATATTACTCATATGGTTAAGATTATTTAAAGTTGTTAATTGTGATATTAGTTGGATAATTGATTCACCCCCCTTCTTAGTTATACTAATGGACTATATATTCTAACAATACCATCTTTACATACATAGGGATACTCCCCTTTGACTATACTCTATCTTGTACATATCTTTCCATACAATTTTCCTCATTCACCCCCCCTTTGACATCAATGATGAAGGTAGTGACAAAAATTATATAAATGTCAATTTTTTTTGCCTTTTCCTTCATGCCGAGTTTGATATTTTAGTAATGTGTACATAAAATATTGCTTTTAAATTCTCAAATTCTTTCTCCCATATGTCTTTGACTACATTAGATACACTAATCAGGATGGACATTCCATAAGACCCTACCTCTATTGAATTAAAATTTGAATATACACATTTTTCATATGATGTTTTAGCCTTAAGACATTCCTCTAGTTACTTCTATACATTATTGATTTTCAAAGTCAAATATTCCCTTAACAATGAAAATCTTTTGATAATTCTCTCCCTTTTTATCTCAATCAGACTTATATCATCATATATCTTCACAATTCTTATCTCTAAATCTTCAATCACCTTATTAGGTTGTTGAATCTCATTAAAAAAATTTTGTAGCTCTTTCTGCTTCTCACTTAGCTCCTTATTCACATATCTAATGAAATTTTATGAAAAATTGCACTTTCCATACAATTTTAGTCCTTCTATTACACATCTCCTTAACTCTTTTATACAAGAGTCAAGTCCTACTAAGTCATTTATGATGTTTTTGCACACTATATCAAATAGTTGTGCATGTTGAAATTATAGATGAAGTAACTGAGAGGGCGGTGGATCAGTTACCACAAAAGCAAATCCACAGATCCTTTAGATGTCTTAAATAACTAGTTGCTACTATCACTCGGTAGCCACATAAAAAAATGATGTAACTCGGTAGATGAACTATGTATTAACTTATTACTAAACTTTAAAAATTCACAATTATTAACATGCATGCAAAATGAAATAACATGAAAAAAGAGACACTAGATTTAATGTGGAAACCCAATATGGGAAAAACCACCAAGTAACTAGCTACTAATTTTCACTCTTCTAAAGTGAGCTCTGTTAGGAGCCAACCCTGTTAAAGGTTACAAAACACATTGTTAGGTGTGACCCTGTTAGAAGATTTAAGCACACTGCTAGGAGTGGCCTTGTTAGAGGAATTTAGAACAATTCAATAGAACTATCCACCTTGTTAGAGGATTACAAAATGGCTGCTAAACCAACTCTGTTAAGAGATTTAGAATTCACTTCTACAATTATGAGAAAGTAATAATGAGGTGACCTGAATGAGATGCAACTAAACTTTGCTGATACAGATCTTTGTTCTACTTCACTAGATCCTCACTGATTGAATACAACTTTGCTACTCCTTAAGGATATCTGATCCTTCTTCAAAATTTTCTCACACTTCTTCTTCACAATCAACTCACTTGCATGCTTTTTCATTACAATTACAATCGACAACTTGACCTTTTATTTATACATTACAAGTTGTCAAGTTGACTCATTTACAAGTTATATTTACCAATAAACAATACATTAGTTGGCTACAAACATTACATGAAACAAATAAACTATATTTTCCAAAACAATGAAATCCATCATTGGCCGACCCTTTCTTGGTAAACACTGTTCCAAAAAGGATTTCTAGTGTTAACCAAGTGAAGCTCGATAAACACTACGAACTCTACAAAATCCTTTGGAGATCGAGTGAACTCGGTAAGAACTAATTTTCTTTCGCTAACCTTGTGAGCTCGGTAGAAACTAACTTTCCTTTGTTAACCTTGGGAGCTCGATTAACACTAACTTCTGTCACAGAATCCTTTGATGCCTGAGTGAGCTTGGTAGAAATTGTGTTCATAGTTTAACTTCTAGAAATGCTTAATAGACTCTATAATTCACTTTGCTAACCTTCTAAACTCAGTAGAATTTGTCTTTTTCTTTGCTTACCAACTGAGCTCAGTAGACTCTATCTGATAACTGATATGAAATTTGTGTAACATCAAAGACAACACCCAATTGAACAATTGTATCTAATAGTGTATCATGTCTAACTTTTTCCTATGTAGCTACTAGTTCTAGTAATTGAATAAATTCATCATCAAAAGCCTTAATCAATTCCTTATCTCTCACTTGAGGATCTTCCTTTGTAATTCTACTAGATACAACACTCTGCAATTCTCAGAAACTTCCTCTAATGTTTGTTGAAGAATATTCACTTTCTTCTTCTTTTCAAATAACTTAATCAAAGATGATATTAATCCAATATGATCATCATCATCACCAAATAAATTTTCCAAAAATGATTCTAGTGGTGACTTATATTTGGTTGGGGTTTCAAATAAGATATTTTCCTCATGCTAAAAAGTAACTTAATCAATCATAGTCTCTATATGTTTCAATTGTGGAAAAAATGTTGATTCTTGCATGATTATCTTCCAATTATTTTTAAGGTTTTTTTCTTCCTTTATCTTCTTCTTTTTCCTCTTCCTCTTCTTCATCCTTCTTCTCTTCCTCTTTATTTTATCTTTCTCCTTCTTTCTTCTTTTCTTCCTCTTTCTTATTTTTCTCTTCTTCCTTCTTTTATTCTTCTCTTTTCTTTCTTTCTTCTATCATCTTTTTCTTTTCTACTTCTTTTATCTTCTTTTATTCTTCTCTCTTCTTCATTTCTTCTTCTTCATCTTCAGATCTTGTATAATCCACCAAATTGTCATTAATGGAAGGGGAAAAAGCTTAAAAGTATTTTATGTAGTATCCAAAGTGATGATTGTGAGATATGAATTTGCATAGTATTAGTGCTAATTGTTACCTATGGAATCTTTGGTGATTATGTTTCCTCTTTCATTTCAAAATCTTCTATTGCTGGTGATGGTGATAATTTTTCATCTTTTACCTCTTCTTGTGGTTTAGTTGTAGTGATTTCTCCCCCTATCATAGTGCTTTCCTTTTCTTGAGCAGGTGTCTCTGCTAAATATTTTTGTGGGCTAGATGGCTTAAGTTTTTCCATTGTCTTTATTATTGTTAACTTCTTCATAGTTACCTTTGATGATTAATATAGGCATTTTTTTGTTCCTAAGGTAAGGTCAAAGACTACTTAATAAAATTTGTAAGTGCTCTTCACTAGTAAATTTGCAAAGCTTTCGTACTGGGTTTTCTCTTATTTTCTGATCCTCTTCTACTACTCTCTTCTTTCTATAAATAAATATTTCTAAAGGTCTTTGGGAATAAGACTTTTTGTATCTACAAATTTCTTGCCATTCAATATCAAGTGCCTTATCACTACATTTTATAGCTCAAAATTTTCAAAATTATTGTACAAATCATAAAACTTATTCAATTGCACAAAGTTTCCTTCATTTATGATTGTGTTATTCAATGTTTCTATCTTTGTTTCCATGGTTTTCTTCCTCTAATAAGAACTTTTTATTTTTCCTTTTCCTTATCTTTTTTCTTCTATATTTCCTTTGGTTTTGTCTCTTCTTTTTTCAAATTATTGTCATTCTAATTCAACAACTTGTGTTCTTCTTCTCTGTGTACCCATATATGTAAGAAGTTCCTTCCTTTTCTTCTTTGTTTCACTAACTATATGTTTGAATCATTTGTGTTTAAGAGGTTCAATTGACTCTTTCTCAAATTTAATTAACCTTGTAGACCTTTTGGTGCTAGGAGAGGTTGCTAGCTACACTTTAATGATGATGAGATCTTCTTCTTTCTTTCTCTAGATGGGTGGGATGAACTAGAGTTGTACCTATTGTTGGAAGTCTTATTGGGAAGCAATGTACTAAGAGGGGGGGGGGGGGTTGAATTAGGATCTATAATTTTTTTTTTCTCCTTGAACAAAATAACAAAATAGCTAAAATCACTTCTAATCCATCTCATATCTATATCACATACCTTATAAACATGAAGTGTAAAATTGAAATAAATATAACTATGCATGAAATCCATCGACATGAAAATGTAAACACATAACACAAATATTTTGGTTACCTAGAAACCCTTCAAAGTAAATGTAAAACTAGGGTAGGGATAACACCCACAAATCTCCACTACTGGAGTAATAAATTTTGCCTATTAAGGCTACAATGTTGATCACTTCTAATGATATACCATGTGAGGGGTCTTCTTGGTTAAAATCATTACAAGATGTTAATCTCAGATTGGTTTTGACAAGTAACATATACTGAGCATAACATAAAAGCTAGAGCATGCCGAGTAAACAGTGACTACCAAATCACTCTAGTGCCAAGTCATTCAAGTGTTGAGTAGGTAATGCATGCTGAGTAATAGTATTGAAAGAAAAGTTAGTGCTAAGCACTACGGACTTCAAATGATGAGTAACACAGTTTTGACATAGTTATTTGTATTGACACAAACTACTATGTAAACCATTTTTGGGCTGACTTAAGGAGTTAATTATGATATTTTGTTGATAAGGATGAATCTTAAGTGGGAATCCCTATGTATTACATGCACTTGATCAGATAAAGGGAATGTTTAAGCATCAATATGGATGCATCACAACCATTGATTATACCTAACCCTAAGTCACCTAAGTCTTCTTAAGAAGGACAAAACCCTAAAATGTTATATGTGTAGAGTATGAGTAAGAAGGAGAGTTTGCATGCACAAATAGGACATTCATGGTGACCTAAATTGCATTGTAGAATTAGTTAAAGGAGAAAAAGGAAGGAAATAGTGAACAACCAAGAGACATATGATCAAGAAGGATCAAGAATACATCAGTTTAGAGGTGATCTATCATGAAGCTATAGAGTGCAAATCACAGGATCATTGCTCAGATATTCTAATAGGTGAATCAGTTAAATCTCTTAACATGGTAGTCCTAATAGGCTATATTGAAATCCTCTAACAAGGTGCTTACTTAATTGTGAGTTAAAGTCCTTCAATCAAGCACACTTCTAATAGAGTGCTGAAATATTTTAATAGGGTAAGACCTAATAGTCTTTGTAAGCTTTTAATAGGGAAAACCTTTCACAAGGTAGATCATGTTTCATGATCAAATATTGTAACCTTTATTGTATACAATTTATTACTGTAGTAGTGACGATTTGTGGGTGTCTTCCCCACCTCAGTTTTACCTTCTCATTGGAGGGTTTTTGGGTAATCATATCTTGTGTCATATATGTGTGAATGCTTACTTGTTTACATACTTTAGATGTATATGTTTTACATGGTATTTTAGTTAAGTTATTGAATTGTGAGATGGATGTGTGGTGAATATTTTTAATGGGTCGAAGTTTAAAGCGTAGATTCACCCTCCCTCTCAGAGTTTACCTTTCCTATTGTAATTCCAACACAAGATTGTTAAGTCTACCTTGATTAAAGTATTTCAACTTAAAATGAAGTAAAATTTTTTTTAGGAGATTTAACCAGGCTTGTTAAAATCACTTTGTTAAGAGATTTTCCCTAATACTCTGGTTATAATATCTCAGTATTGGATCCTTCAATTTTCTCTTATGAAGTTGATTATAGATCTTCTCTCTATCTTGTCTAAATTTGATCTCCCTTATTGGAAATATAAGAGGAGTAATTGAGAGGGGAGGGGTGAATTAGTTACTACAAAAATAAATTCTAGATCCCTTAGATGTCAATGCAAAATAATTCTGTTCAAAACTTAATTCTGCTGAAGCTCAGCAAACCAAAAAATTCTATAACTTGGTAAACACTGAGAAGGCTTGATAATTACTTAACATTCAAATCATAAGATGTTATCTATGATTATCATTACTTTAATTTAGTTTCAAGCATAAAAAGGAAATAGCATGAACACATTTGACACCAAGATTTAACATGAAAACCCAATTCGGGAAAAACCACCAATTGCAACTAGTTACTATTTTTCACTCTTCTGAAGTGAACCCTATTAGGAGCCAACCATTTTAAAGGTTACAAAACACATTGTTAGGTGTGACCCTATTAGAGGATTTAATCACCTTGTTAGGAGTGGCCTTGTTAGAGGTCTTTAGACAATTCAATAGAACTACCACCTTGCTAGAGTATTTACAAATAGCTTTTAATCCAATTTTGTTAAGAGATTTTGATCATTGCTACAATGGCTAGAGAGTAACAATGACATGACCTAATTTGGATGCAACTGAATTGTTGATTATAGATCTCAATTCTGGCTTGAATACTTGATCCTTCCTGATCAAATATATCTTTTCAGCTCCATAAGGATATTCTTCTTATCCTTCTAATTTTCTTCCTCTTATCATCATCAAATCTTCAATGTATTCACACACTGACACATACTCTAACCCTCAACTTGACCTTTTATTTATATCTTTCATATTGTCAAGTTAGCCCAAATACAACTTAGAATAATAATTATTCATTTTCTTAGTTGGCTAGAACCACAAGACAAATCATTTGAACTCAATATGCCAAAATAAAAAAATCCTTCGTTAGTCGACCCTGCTCGATAGATACTAACTCAAAAATGATTTTCCTATGTTAACCAAGTGAAACTCTATTAACACTGCATACTAGAAAAGTTCCTTTGGTAACTGAGCGAGCTTAGTTAACACTTGTTCCATCCAACATTTCCTTCATTAACCAAGTGAGCTTGGTTAACACTCATGTTTTGTAGACTTTCCTTTGACACTTGAGTGAACTTGATAGACACTGCCTTCTGAACTAGGAAAACTATGGATTGCTCGGTAGCCACAGAAAATTGTCTTCAATACTCGAGTGAGCTCAGCATATACTAACTTATAATGATATGACATTTTGTGTAACATCAAAGATAATACATAATTAATCAATTGTATTCAACACTCCCTATCTAATTTTCTATATCCTACCCTTCATTGCTAGCTTGCTCTGTTTGATCACTTGATCAAACTTAGCCTTCCTTTTTTGGTCTGTAGCCTTTTTGCATATTCATGATCTTCCTTCACACACATACCAATTTTGGATTTGATACCTTCTTAAATAGATAAATATGGAAGGTTCTAGATCATAATCAAGAATCCAGAATTCACCCTTTTGAAACTTAGTCCTTTTGATTTTCTGATGGGTTAGTCTACCTTCCTAGGGATTGATGTCCTATGAAAAAATGCATAATTAGTTCCTTAACTTTCTGAGAAATCCATAAATATTATATAGAAGTTGGAAAATATTATTTACATGTGTTTTTGCCATTACAAAGACATATGTCAATAATCGTTTACTTGGTAATTGAATATCCTGATGCTCAATCATAACTAACATTTATGTTGTCCCTCATATTCTATATACTTGACATGTATTGATTATTGGAATTATTTAGAATAACTGAGAGGGTGGGTGAATTAGTTATCCAAGGTCTAGATGTAGAAATAAAACTTTTCACTACTTAGTGAGCCCATATCCATAAAATATATTCATCATGCATGCATTCGTTAGATCATACAATCACTTAAATTTGTAGGTTACTATCAAATCAACTTTGTAGAAATGTAAGAATGAAACACAATAGATTCAATAACACATTTGACACAATGATTTTACATGGAAACCCAATTTGGAAAAACCCACCAGTAACATGCTACTCATTCTCACTCTTTTGAAGTGATGCCTTATGAAAGGCCAACCCTATTAAAGGTTACAATGCACACTATTAAGTGTGACCTGGTTAGAGAATTTCAATCACCCTATTAGGAGTGAGCCTTGTTAGAGGACTTTAGATTATTCACTTGGAATGTCACCTGATTAAAGGATTTACAAATGACTATTACGTGAACCTTAATCCAAAGGAGTTACCCTAGACTAGTATAATGATTAGAAAGTAACAATTAGCTTGATCTGATAACAACTTACAACACACTTGCATATTACAAATCTTTGTTCCAATCCTCCATTCTTCTAGGCTTTCACATTCTTTAGCTCTGATATCTTATTCACCCTTCAAGCATCCATATCCTTAAGCCTTCATTCTTTTCTCACTAATAGCAGTCTCTTCTATTTAGTCTCTGAATAAAGCAATACCCTAGACTCCTTGTCTTCCTTAGGTTCTTGCACATGACAACCTTTTCTTCTGACCAACCATCTCTATAAATAGAAAATTAAGATCTTTTTCCCTTCATCCTCTATAATCAATTTTAGGGTTAGGTTGGATTAGGTAGGATTCAATGAATCTACCCATCTTTTCATTTTAAATCCTTTTAGAAACTTCTCCTTCAATCCTCTTTGAATTCACCTCAAAATAGTTTACCATGAATTCTGTGCCACCAACTCATCATAGTTATCTTCCACATGCTTCAAAAAATTTAAGAAAACAAAATAATTGGCTCATATTCATCAAATCCATGATTTAGCATGAATAGTGACACTTGACATCAATATGTTTTCACTCGGCTTCCATATTTTTCTTCCACTCATCATCAAATAGATAACTTAGAAAACACTAAAGTTTACTAGTACTTGACATCAGCTAAACTTTTCTCAACTTACACTATATCACTTGACATACACTAAATTTTGATTTTTCTGTTGGGTGATGCGACGCGCTCCCCTGCCCACAGGTGGTTAATTATGTGGTGTTCCATGTTCACTAACAGTCATGGCTTTTGGTGCATTGGCAAATGGGCCCCACAATTGGTATCAGAGCCTGGGTTTGGCTTGGTCATGGGTTCAAATCTCCCCGGTGCCTTCTCGACCCGCATAAGCGCCTGGTATGCACGTCGAGGGGGAGATTGTTGGGTGATGCGACGCGCTCCCCTGCCCACAGGTGGTTAATTATGTGGTGTTCCATGTTCACTAACAGTCATGGCTTTTAGTGCAACGACAAATGGGCCCCACATTTTCTTGGCTCCAACTGATTTTCTACTCTGCTTACACTAACTTTTCTCAACACTTACTGTCCACTTGGGCAAGCTTGGTAGACTCAATTCTTGTTACTTGTTCTTCTAGAATTAATCAATATATCCATTATTTGTAATCTTAAGTAGATAATCAATGTATTATATCATCATCATCTTAACTGATCTTTGTACTCCTTTTTCATACCATAACTCAACCTTTTCTCTAGGTGCTATTGTTATCTCATTTGATCAAAACTTGCTTGTCAATCAAACAAATGATAGTACTCAAATAAACTAAGTAGTTCTCTCACCAAAAAGTAGCAGGTTTGACATTAGTGACAAAATAATTATTGAAATACATTCTCATACTTATATCAATCTATTTTCAACACCAACTCACTCAACATAAATTATCTTTACACTACTTGGTCCCCATATATTTTACTTGGCATAAAATTGTGACTCGGTTTATACTAGTGTGCTCAACAACCTTTGACTTGTTTAGCATGTAGTGAAAATATAAAAAAGTCCATGTAGCTTAGCCTTTATGGGATGGCTCAGTTGAAGTGATGACCGACCAATGCTACCTAGAAAATGACTAAGTGTTGGACACTAAAAGGAAACAAGGCTTAGAGATCAAAAATCTCCCCTTTTGACATTAGTGGAAAAAATGCTTTATCATGACTTAGCAATCCATTCACAATTCCAAAATAGAAAAAATAGCACTCCTCCTTAGACTATGATTTAGTCTTCAAAATTTGACTCTTCTATACATAATATATGCACATGTCTTGGCATACCTGTGATCCCTAATTTTCCTTTTGTGATTTTGATTTCCCCTGTGATGTCAAAAGTAATAACCCTTTTGTTGTATCATGTCTAATTTTTATGGTGTTATGGTATGACTAATTTCCCATTTTTTTGACACTTTATGGCTTGGGGTTTACAGGGGTCAACTCGTATTATGTATTTTTTTTTTGTGATTTGATAAAATCACCTTTAATCCTTGATTCCATATAGATTTTGTTGTGATGTGGATTCTAATCAGAATCTGAGGTTTATTCAGTGCAGTTTCTCCCTAGATTATTCTATGGGAGTTTGGGGGTAGCGCCCCTAAGATGGAGTCAAGGGAAACGACCTGTAAAAGCTTTTATTAAATGGCTTAGGGTTAGGGTTTTCATAATGTATGGTAATATTGTAGCTTCTTGCAATGGTATTGAGTTGTAAGGGATTGCATATTGTAATCACTCGATAATAATAATATTGGACTCATTGTTGGTGGATGTAGCCTAGGGATTGGTTGAACCACATTGAATCGTTGTGTCTTGTGTTCTCTTATGTGAGATCTATTATTTTTTGATATTGGTTATATTTTAATGTAACTCTCATTTTTGTCCATGATTAATCCGAACAAGTGGTATCAGCATGAGACTGTCATCATTTTTTTCAGCCACATAGTTGCCATTTTTTTAAGGCTATGCTTTGCAAGATGGTATCACGGCTGAGTGAGAGTCTTACGATTGAGTGGAAGCAATGGTAGATGAGAGTAAGCTAAAGGTTGTGAAGTTTAATGGGTAGAAATTTCAGTTATGGAAGATGCAAATGGAGGACTATCTTTATTAGAAGGATTTATGAGAGCCATTGGAAGGAAAAACAAAGAAAATAGAAACTATGATAGATGAGGGCTAGGAGATTTTAGATAGAAAGGCACTTGGAATTATTTGATTATGCTTGGCACTATTAGTGACATTTAACATTACAAAAGAAAAGACAACAAAAGAGTTGATACAAACCCTAGTGAAACTATATGAAAATCCCTCCACTTCAAACAAGGTATTTCTCATGAAGCATTTATTTAATATGAAGATGATAGAAGGTAGATATGTTGCAGATCATTTAAACAAGTTTAATACTATAACTAGTTAGTTATCTTCTATGAATGCCAATTTTGATGAAGAAATTAGGACTCTCTTGATTTTGTGTTCTTTTTTTGAAAGTTGGAATGGCTTGGTAATGGCTATAATTATATTCTTGGATATAATACCCTAAAATTTGATGATGTGATTGGTGTTATTTTGAGTGAATAAATTTATAAGAAAACCTTAGGTGGATCTATATCAAGAAGTGCTTTGAAAGCACAAAGAAAAGGCAGAATGACTGAGAGAGAAAACAATTCTCGAAATCATGGGAAATCAAGAGAAAAACCAACAGGGAAGAGGTCTCAATCAAGAGGACCAAGAGATTCCATCGAAAACTAGGGCATAAGAAGAAATATTTTGGACCTGAAAGAACAATGAAGGAGATAAAAAAGATGGAAACAAGGAGGAAAATTTGGTAAGTAGAAAAACCAAAGCAGATGTTTTGCTTCTTTCTTTAGAGAGTATTGATGATTCATATATTTTAGATTCTAGTGCTTCATTTCATGCTACACCCTATAGAGGTTATGTTATTGATTATGTAAAAGGGGACTTTGGGCTTGTTTATTTGAGGGATAATAAACCCTATCAAATTCTTGGAAAGGGAAAAGTTAAGATTAAGTTGTAGAATAGGAATCATTGGCTACTACATGAGGTAAGACATGTTCCAAGGCTGAGTAGGAATTTAATTTTAGAAGGGAAACTTGGTGATGAGGGTTGCATAGTTACTTTTTTGAAGGTTTCAAAAGGTTCCCTTGTAGTAGAAAAAGGTGTGAAAGTAGGCACCTTATATCTTTGTACAGGTCATATTGTTCCTTCTACTTTGATTGTTTCAGAGAAAAATGAATGTTTAGGAACTGTTGCTAGAGTTAAGCAAGGAGAACAAATAATTGTTGTAGATTCTGAAATAGTGTTATGGCACAAAAGAATTAGGAACATGAGTGAGAAAGGTATGAAGTTACTTCATTCAAAGAAATTTTTACCAAGTCTAAACTGTGTCAATATGAATTTATGTGAAAGTTGTGTGTATGGAAAACAAAAGAGAGTGAGTTTTGCAAAGATTAGGAAGGAAAAGAAAAATGAGAAATTAGAGCTTGTGCATACAGATGTATAGGGATAAGCTCATGTATCTTCCCTTGGTGGCTCTCATTATTATGTTACATTTATTGAAGATGCACCTAGAAAAGTATTGGTTTATTTCCTTAGAAATGAATCCGATGTATTTCAAATTTTTAAGAAATGGAAATGCTTGGTTGAAAATGAGACTGGTAAGAGATAAAAATGTTTTAAATATCATAATGGTGGTGAGTATTGTAGTCACAAATTTTAATATTATTGCTCCACTAATGGTATTTGTAGATAGAAAATTGTTCCAAGAACTCCACAGGAAAATGGAGTGGCTAAATGCACAAACAAGACAATAATGGAGTGTATAAGGAGCATGGAGTTTGTTATCCTATTTGGGACTTGAGTTGATCTCCTTAGCATAGTGGGAGTGGGCCTTTTTGGGTTCCACAAGGTTGGATGGTAGTGCTTTTTCTTATACCATTGAGATTTGACCATCAGTTGCCATTGCTGGATGTGTTTGTGTAGATGTTCCTTTCTATCTATTCTTGTATTTCTGCAATAGATGGTTATACTTAGTGTATTGTATTTAATTTCATAGATCTAATGAGATGTTTTTGTAATCTATTTTTATGTTGTATATTCTTTCATCCCTTCATACCCTGTGACCTATATAGTGGATGATGGTGCATTATGATTATTACCAAGTGGCCTTCGAGATAACTGTATACTATTTAAATGGAATTATACTTGTAAATTATTCTTAGATGTGGATTTATTATATATTGGATTTAGCATTAGTTAAAATTGAATATTATTCATTGTCATGGGACCCTTAAGAGTTGCAACCTAATTTTGTGTTACTGTTACTTGAGTGTATGTTATTGTTTCTCCTATTCTATTACTGTTGTGTATGTTGTCTTAAAAAAAATGTTTGTCAAACTTAGTAAAACTTTAATTTAAATTCTTTTGGGTCAAATGGTGGGGCATTACATTTGGTATCAAAGCCCAAGTTTCTACATTGAGCTCTGGGTATATTTGAATGCCACTAATTGATAACTAGTTGAATTGAGACAAAACTTAAACTATTATATGTATTTATTGCAAACTTGAACACTTGAACTAATTAATTGAAAATGAAACTTGAACTGTTATATGTATTTATTGCAAACTTGAAAAACTTGAACTAGTAGAACTAAAATGAAATGTAAACAATGTTATGTATCTTTTGCAACTTTAACACTTGGAAACTTCAAACTTGAACACTTGAAGCTGTTGGAAATATTTAGGATAAGATAGGTTACTGAGAGGGGAGGGGTGAATTAGTTACTTGTAAAAATTTCAAACACTTTAGCATTTTAGCCATTCATCATTCATTCATCTAATCTACTGCATAAATGAAAGATCAATCATTTATTGCACATGAACATAGAGATTTGGTGACCCAAAAACCTTCCAAATAGAAAGTAAAACTGGGGTGGGGATGATGCCCACAAAACTTCAATACTATAGTATAAAGTTGGCCTATTAAGGCTTACAATGATCACTTCTAATGATCTGCCTTGTTAGGAGCAAGTAGGACTACTAGATCCACCTTGTTAGAGGATTTACAAACATACAGTGAAGTATGCACTTTGTTAGGAGATTTAAAAAAGACTATTAGGTCTACCCTGTTAAAGGATTTATAAACTGATTCACCTATTAGGATGAAGCAGTGGATCCACTTACAATTTTTTTCTGATAAGATCCTTTTTGCATTGATCACTTGATGTGATAGATATAACTTTTTTGCTCTTATGTTGACCTTGCTGTATTCCTTTTACTCTGCTGTTGATTCGCTTTCACTTTTCTCAAAATATAGCAATACCTTTTTTCACATGTGAACATCAATCTCTTTATATTTTCATACACATCATACCATACTACAAATGATATCATACATTACATATATACCATTCCAATATTTACAACTTCAAGGTCAGCCAAAACATAAGTGAACAAAACATTATTGAGTGAGCCAGATGTAGAAAACTCAGATTCCTCAAGCTGACTTGGTGACCTTCTGATACTTGACATCCACTACATTACTCAGCATCATCATGCACTCAGCAAAAGTAGAGGATCAGTTCATACTAGCCACACAACACTACTTGGAACTTGGTAACCATTGGTGACTCGGTAGATATAGTGTCACTCGGTAGAAACTAACTTCTTCATTTACCTTGCTTTGCTTGGTGAATACTGAGTTCTTCATTTACCTTGCTTTGCTTGGTGAGCACTGAGTTCTTTGTTTACCTTTTTCACTCGGTAAACACTGAGTCCTTTGTTTACCTTTTTCACTTGGTAAACACTGCTGAACTTCTCATTCACTCGGTATCCTTTGGAATGCTTGGTGAGAATTGTTTACCTATTGAATTTATAAGCTAACCACTAAATGCTTGGTATACACTGTAGACTAAGTGATGAGCTAGATAAGCATTTAGAATTGAATAAGTGTTTGCACTAATGACAAATATATCATAATTCTAACAATCTCCCCCTTTGGCATTAGTGACAAAAACACTTATGAGCCAAAAATTATGTGCAAAATTTGACATACTGATTTACATATATCTTCCCAATACAATACGCACAAAGTATTTACAAATGTTTCTATCCTAACACATGGCTTCCTTATTTACATATATCTCTATCTCTTCTTTGGTACTCTATCTCCCTCTTTTTGACAATAATGCCAAAGTAAACAATATGTATTTACATAGAAACACCAAAATGGGAGATAAACATAGAGTGTATTTTGAGAATAAGAGCCAAAGTCTTGTCCCTATTTTCTTGCAAAATTGTGCAGGTGGAGAGTGCTATTTGAATTTTAGCTGAAAGTTCAATCACGTGATCTGCAACTGAAAAATTATTGTCATGGATCAATGCTTTGGAGTAGACAATGTGTTTCTGCATTGTGTCCATGATAGGAAGGATCATATTCTGAATTTCAATCAAGGTAGACTTGATCCTTGCTTCCTCTCTCAACAAGTCTGCTTGCTTTTCTGACAAAAATCTAATTTTGAAATGATGGGATGAACTTGAATTGGGGTCAAGTTGCAGCATTTGGGCACTGACCTTCATATCCTCATCAATTTTATTTAGTTTTTCCTTGATCTCCTTGGTATACTCGGTAACATCACAAAGTTTGGCAAAAAGTGAAGTTACATTATTCAAAGAATTTTCAAGATTGACCAAAATTGTGGACAATTCTATCTATTTTATTGCAATGTGTTGAGCAATGTGCTCAAGCACCTTATTATCAAATTTTCTTTCAGCCTTTTCAATCAATTTTTCTTGACTAGAGGTGTCCTCATTGAATTTATTTATAGCCTCTTCTAACTGAATCAAAATTTGTTGAGTAGAATCTACTTCAACACCTATAGCATCTGTAATTATATTCTTGGAATTTTCAATTATTCTATATTCTTTATCCCTTTCAGACCTTAACTGCTTCTGCATAGCCTTCATCTCTATTAGTTGACTAGCATACCTCTTTTCTTCAATGGTAGCATTTTCATAGTCAATCTTTGGAATCACTATCTCTGTGTCTAAGTCAATATCTTTAGGAATTTCCTTTCTAGTGATCAAAAGTCTTAATGGTTTCTTTTGTTTGACTTCTGTCATGACTGGTTTGACCTTAGGAATAGACACAATAGTGGAGATGGAAGGACTAGTAGTGAAAACTGGGATAGGACTTGAGGATTGAGTGCCAATAGGAGTATTTATCGGATCAAAAACTAGAATAATTCCCAAAAATGATGATACACTTGGTATGGCAGTATCTGAACTAACTAGATTTGAAGTAGATGCAGATAATGCTGACAAAATTGTAGAACAAGCTGGAATTGATGAAGACAAAATTATGGAACTTACTGTTATTCTGACTGATGATGATGGATCTAAGGAGGTTGGCTCAGTAGCTAAAGAAGTAATAGTCAGCTTGGTAGATGAAGTGCTTGGCACATCTATTTCAGATACCTGGAGCTGGGAAGAGGTCAGTGAAGATTGAGTAATTGGTGTGGAAATTGTGCTCACAATCTCACTTGTAGAAGCTATCAAACCTGCTGAAGCTGACTCCAACCTAGATGATGTGATAGTTTTAGGTGGAGAGTGAGGAAGGGATGCAATAACTACTGCTACAATTTTTACTAGATCATCTTCCTCCTTATCTTCCTCTTCAGCTTCTTCTTCCATTCCTTCTTCCTCCTTGTCTTCTTCCATTAATGCATGCAGCTCTCCTTGTGAGACTATGATGGATGGAGTCCCATCAATATCATCACTATCACTACTGTCATCATCCTTTATTTCCATTGGGTCTTCACTGGGCTTATGCAAATGATAGATATTTTTCCACATGTTTGTAGCATCATTTACAACATGCTCAATGTCTTTGATCAAAATTAAACATGTGTGAAATCTTATCATCATCTTACCTTCTTGGTTTTTCATCTTAGTCTTTATTTCTGCTCCAATGAGACTTGGTCTAAGATTCTTTAGAGATTGCTCATAGATGTCTTTTACCACTTGGGTGGTTGACTCTCATCTTGGTTGCAATCTCTTCAACAGTTCTTTTAAGATTTGGGAGGCAAGCTAGTCCAGGGAGTATTTCTATTTACCCATCTTGCTGAGTACCAGTTCCTCTATTTGCATTTTCTCAACATCTATTCTTGTTTCAAATTTCAATGCCTTGAAATTTGTGATGCCAACTCCTTCTTCTAATTGTTTAAGCCTTTTCTCGAATGAGGGTGTAGGCCTAATCAGTATAGGTTCCTGCTTCCCTTTTCTAGTCCTTATGGTGAATACTGCAGTAGGCTTCTTCTTAGGTTTGGTAATGATTACCTTACCTTTCTTCTTTGATGGTTCTTTTTCAAATTCTTGTTCTTATTTTTCTTCTTCTCCTCCTTCTTCTTCATCATCTCCTTCATCCTCACCTTTTCCTTCTATTAGCATAAGAGGGCCAGATGCAATTTTCAATTTTGCTATCTTCCTCTTGCCTTTGCTTATGGCCTGTGGTAGCTTGATTTCAAGCTCAATTCTGGCCTTTGCTTCATCATAGGTTCCAAAAATTGGTTACCTTGGGTCTATTGGCTCATTTACCAATGCTTCTATGATGTCTTTGGCTTTATCAATATTTACCTTATAGGGAAGAGGTTTTACCCATGCAACTTGGGGTCTGACTACCTGGATGTACACCTTATCATAGTCAACCATGAAGCATACATCATCTATGTAATCTTCAACTAATTTTGGTGGAATCCAAAACCTATTATTCATTCTCTCCTTGAAATCTTCAAAATAATTTTCCATGATGCTATCAAAATTTTCACCCATCTTTGCTACAAACTCATTTATCTAATACAAAATTGGAATGTCTTTTCTCCATATGATAGTTCCTTTAGATGGAAAGAATTTTTGAACATAGAAAAATAAATAGATCAATAGAGAACTGAATTTACAAGGGTTATTCTTGGAAGTCCTTATACTATCCATATTTTTATTCAATTGTCTCAGCAATACTTCAGACAGATCAAGTTCAAGGTTTTTCTTTACAATCTTGAGGGCCAAATCCACAGTTTCACAATGTACACTATTCAATCTACTAGAATTGTATAATTTATATGTAATTACATGAATGCCAAATCTTAGTTCAACATCTGATACAGTGTTGACCTTTAAACCTCTACTATCCCACTCAGCTAGGGTTTGCTTCTGTAGCTCCTCCCGACCTAGGGTTTTGGTGGCTTTTGCTTTACTAAGCATAGGGAGACCCATGATTTTATGAATCATCTTCTTTGTGATTAGCACTTGCTGCTCTAACCATAATTGCCCATTATGTACCCGACTCAAGATATACCTAATCCATTTGATTTGGAAGTTTCTAGGTATATGCGAGATATGAGTCAAGCCTTTGGTTTTAAGATTCTTGAACTCAGGTTTCAGAGAGCCATCTACACTCATTTCACCTAGGGCATTGTCCATCTCTAGGTTTCTAATTTCTTGAGTAGAAAATTTGAAATGAGTACGAATATCATTGATAATAAGTACCTTAGGTGGTATTTGTGATTGAGCTCCAGTTGGGTCGAGTGATTCTGCAATGATTGAAACAATCTTGAAGTTGGGCGCTTTCTATTTTGTACCCTTTATCAACATTTCTGAACCTCTTTTCGCCTTGGTGCTACTAGTGCTTACGAATGCCATAGCTGCTTGGTAAGTATAAGAAAATCTTGAACAAATTCTCTGCTTGAAAATCGCTTGAAATTTCTTGGAATTCGCTCTAGATTCACTGAAAATTTCTTTGCTTTGAAATCGCGATGAAGAATAAAATCAAATTCTGCCCTTTTGACAAAAATACTATCATTAATGCTTGGTATGAAGGTAGCTATGATGACATAGTGCTTGCTAGTCTATCATTCACTTGCTCGGTAGAAGCTTGCAACTTGGTAATCAAACAAAACTTTTAGTTACTCCCAACCTACCTCGGTAAGGTCTTCAACCAACCTTGCTTGGTAGATGCAACACGGTGAATGATAACTTTTCTTTGATCCTTGTATCTGAAATACTAATTTGATCATTTGCACTCTTTCACTCTAGAACTGCTTGAGATATGGCTTGATGATACAGTTCTTGATTCTTCTTAAATCTAATTGGAAATGGTGGAGTCACCCATTTCTTGAGTGACATGACCATCATTTGAACTATCTTGCTTGGTAGATTTAGGAATCCACTGTTGTCTCATCTACTTCTGAATGTTATCAGCTTTAGCTTTCTTTTCATCTTCAATTCTTCTAGTATTCCAACAATTCTTGGCTATATGACCGAGTTCAGTACATGTGTAACATCTTATGGTTGTATCCTTCTTTCTTAGGTGATGTCTTGCACAGTTTATCCCAATGTGTCCATATTCTTCACAATAGTGACACCTACACCAAGTATTGTAGTCCCAACCAAATATTGATTTGATAATTTGTTCTGCTAGATTGAATGTTTTTGATTTACATTCAGATGCCTTGTGACCTTGTTTTTTGCATTTGTGACATTTGCCTTCAAATTTTGGTTTCTCTTTGCATTCATTAGCTTTGTGACCATGCTGATCGCAGTTGAAGAATTTGCCATTGAATTTTCCTTTTCCATTACTCCAACATTTGTTTGATGTATGACCTAACTTACCATAGTGATTGCAAGCGGTTCTTTGATTCCTTTGGGCACCTTGTTTGGAAGATTCACCTTCTTCCTTACATCCAAGACCAGCTTTACCTTTTTGTCTATGAAAGTTTTGCTCACTTTGCTGATTTAATTGAGTCATGTCTGCTTCAGATTTCATCATTCTCTCATTGATTTGCTTTTCAGTAATCAAGTCATTTTTCAAACTTTCATTGATTTTTCTTTTAGATCTTAGATCACTTTGTAAGCTTGCATTGATTTTTCTTTCAGTGATTAAATCATTTCTCAAACTTTCATTCTCAGATCGTAGATTCATAATTTCTTCATTTGCATTAGATAGTTAACCTACAAGATTTTCATGCTGAAAAAATTGATTATTTCTTACCTCTAAGTCTTCATTTTCTTTGTTTCTTTGTTCCAAAACTTCACATAGCCTGATTGATTAGATTTCTTGTTCTCTTTTAAGCTTCCTTACTTCTTCCTACAAAGAACCATTCTTTTCTAGGAGTTCCTTGATTGCTTCATTAACTTCATTTGAACTGCTTGATGGTAAAAGGTCTTCAATCTTTTCTTTAACATACTGATGATCATTCATTTGTTTTGCAAGTTCCTTCCTTCTTTTCAGAGATTGAGAAAGATGCTCCTTTGCTTCTTTGAGTTGAGCCATGGCCATTTCCAAATCTAGCTTTTCATTTTCTATAGATTTGTCAAGTCTGAATATCTCCATTGTCCTTGATCTTTTCTCAAGCTATCAAACTTTATCCTGAGAACCACAAAGCTCTGATACCAATTTTTGGAAATATTTAGGATAAGATAGGTTATTGAGAAGGGAGGGGTGAATTAGTAACTTGTAAAATTTTCAAACACTTCAGCATTTTAGCCATTCATAATTCATTCATCTAATCTACTATATAAATGAAAGATCAATCATTTATTGCACATGAACACAGAGATTTGGTTACCCAAAAACCTTCCAAATAGAAAGTAAAACTAGGGTGGGGATGATGCCCACAAAACTTCAATACTGCAATATAAAGTTGGCCTATTAAGGCTTACAATGATCACTTCTTATGATCTGCCCTATTACGAGCAAGTAGGACTACTAGATCCACCTTGTTAAAGGATTTAAAAACATACAGTGAAGTATGCACTCTGTTAGGAGATTTACAAAAGACTGTTAGGTCTATCCTATTAAAGGATCTGCTTACAATTGTTTGCTGATAAGATCCTTTTTGCATTGATCACCTGATGTGATAGATATAACTTTTCTGCTCCTATGTTGACCTTACTATATTCCTTTTACTCTGTTGCTAATTCACTTTCACTTTTCTCAAAATATAGCAATACTTTTTTTCACATGCAAATATCACTCTCTTTATATTTTGATACACATCATACCATACTACAAATGATATCATACATTACATATATACCATTCCAATATTTACAACTGCAAGGTCAGCCAAAACATAAGTGAACAAAACATTACTGAGTCAGCCAGATAGTAGAAAACTTAGGTTCCTCAAGCTAACTTGGTGACCGTCTGATACTCAGCATCCACTACATTACTCGGCATCGTCATGCACTCAGTAGAAGTAGAGGCTCAGTTCATACTAGCCACACAATACTGCTTGGAACTTAGTAACCATTGGTGACTCGGTAGAAACTGACTTCTTCGTTTACCTTGCTTTGCTCAGTGAACACTAAGTTCTTCATTTACCTTGCTTTTCCTAGTGAACACTAAGTTCTTTGTTTACCTTTTTCACTTAGTAAACGCTGAGTCCTTTTTTTACCTTTTTCACTCGATAAACACTGCTGA
This sequence comes from Cupressus sempervirens, assembly GCA_028749045.1. Taxonomy (NCBI): domain Eukaryota; kingdom Viridiplantae; phylum Streptophyta; class Pinopsida; order Cupressales; family Cupressaceae; genus Cupressus; species Cupressus sempervirens. Next base: position 306,041,385 of record CM053785.1, on the reverse strand, counting down.
ATTTCTCATTCACTCAGTATCCTCTGGAATGCTTGGTGAGAACTGTTTACCTACTGAATTTATAAGGTAACCACTGAATGCTCGGTATACACTATAGACTAAGTGATGAGCTAGATAAGCATTCGTAATTGAATAAGTGTTTGGACTAATGACAAATATATCATAATTCCAACAGAAACTTGAAAATTTTATACTTGATACTTGAAACATAGAAAAAGGCAAAACTAGTGAGTTGGATTTGAAACATATTTTCTTATGATTATTCTTTAAGGTAGTATGCCTATGATTGTCTTTGTGAGCATTATGTTATTCTTATTTGGGTTCTTTTAGTAGAGTTACAAACTTGAACCTAAACAATTTTAAAAAAAAATTAGTAGTAGAACTTTTGAACACGAAACTTGGAAACTCATAACATTTATGTTCTTGACTTTCAATTTATGTCTATACATTATAACTTTTATATTTTTTGATGGATTTAGATATGTTGATCTTTTGTTTGGGTGTTTTAGGGGATCTATTTCAATATTTGTTAAAAAGATGAATGTTGGATCGATATGGTTTTTGGTTTATTATTAAACTAGAATCATATCTCTCTAAGTGATTGAAAGTGTATACATAGTTAATTTATTTGTATTAGTTTCTTAAAGGAGCTTTCTATTTGACATTGTAGATAGTACTCTTTGACTTTTAGTGATCCTAGTTATCATAGTAGGCTTCCAAGAGTAAGCCTAAGTCTAGGGGGAGTGGATGTGATGCCTATCCCTAGGTTAGTTTTATTTTTCTTGTAGGCTTCTAGGAGAAAGCCTAAGTCTAGGGGGAGTGGATGTAATGCCTACCCCTACTTGACTTTTCTAATTTCCTTTGACCATATTATTTTAGGCTTGTTCTATTATTATGTTTTATGATTAATGATGCTGGATTACCAGAATTGATTAATTGTATTTCATATTCAATAATATACGTGTTGAGTTACTTTAGTACTAGTTATTCAAGTTATTTCATGATTGTTTCAATGATGATACATATGTTCATGTATTGATTTTTAGTTATTGAATGATGTTAGTTAGATGAATGATTTTTATGCAGTTTCTATGGATACTTCCCCATACTTGCATGTGTATGTTTTCTTTATGTTTGACATTTCTGATGTGGTTGAAGAAGGGATTCGTAGTCACCTGCTAGTCAAGATCTACATGATGAACCACTTCCTACCATTTCTTATTTAGTTTAGAATATTATGTTTGTACATGCATGGATTTTATGCAGATTGCAGGTACCAGGTATCGACTTCCTTGAATTGCCAGGATGAGCATACCCTATCGCAGTATTTCAATGGTATAAGCGGGGAGATAACTCTTGAGTCCAAATTCTAAAGCCTAAGCCAATTGTCCTAGAAAATAGGACAAGTATTTGAGTTAGTATCACCTTTCTGAATTCGTCAAGTGACATGAATTTGTGATTTTAACCCGAGAGTTTGATTATGTTCTTTTGTCAAGTTGTTGTATTTGGTTTGTGGGTCTGGTGTGATGATGTTATGTTTTAATTAAATCAAATTAAAAGATAATTTAATAATTTAATTTAATGGAAATTCTATAAAGAAATTCAAAACTTAATTATATTTAATTAATTGAGAAATTAATTAAATAAAAGAATTAAATTTAAAGATTTTATTAAAGTTCTATCTTTGGCGTATTTATATTTATTTTATTGAAATAATAATTTATTTAAGAGTATCATTTTAATAATAAACTCTAAATAATATTATTAGTTAAATTAATAAATATATTATTAAAGTGTCTCATGGTTTAATAAGAGAGAGAAAACATAATTTAATAAAGTTTATTTTAATTAAATTGCATAAAGCTTATGCATGAAATTAAAATATAATAAATTAATTAAAGAGAGAAAGCAAATAAATTTAATAAAGATTTTTTAAATTGTAGAAAGCATGCATGAAAATGTAAAAAGATAACACAATGGTAAAAGATAATGATCATTGGGTTCTCTTTGGTGATTGCACAATCAAAGCTCCAAATTTAGGGGAGAACTCTTTATTAGCAATTTAGAGTTCACTTTTCATAAACTGGGTTTTGGAGAAGCAATTTTAGAGAAGGTTTTTAGAAAAAGAGAATGGTTGCATGTTCTATGTGGTTGTCATCTTAGCATTAGATCCAGGTAGGATCTTGTGGTTTATTTGTACTGTGGTTTTCGTTCTTCGATCTTTTGTCTTCTCCGTGTCTATTGTGTTTTTGTTTTCAGAATTCTTCTGGGTTGAAACCCTTGTTTGCATAATTATTGTTCTTCACTTTCAAGAACTTTTGTAAGCAATTTTATGATTGAAAAACTTGGGTGCAGATTTGGTTGTTCATCGTTCTTAATAAAAATTTGTATACAGATTGGAAATTAGAAAACTCTTGTGTTAAGAATTACTATTCTTTGTTCTTGAATACATCTGCAAAAGAGTTAAATTGAAACCCTCATTGTTAAATTGAGGTTTTGTATATGGATTTGTTAAATCAGGTTGCAAGTTTTTGAAATGATAACCAAGGTTATTTTATTGATTTTAATTGTTTAGTCAAGATTTCTCTACTAGGTTTAAGTTGGAACTTTTATCAAAAATAAAAATAAAAATAATAATTACTATGTAATTATATTATTACATATATAAAAAAAAATGCATTGGCGGGGGGAGGGGTGGGGTATTGTTTTGGTTTTAATACAAAATATATAATAAAATTAATTTTTGGGTGGGCAGGGGCCACCACCCCCCCCACCCCCCTTTCTCCTCCCCTCTTTTACTTACACTGCTAGCAACAATAAGGTTGTTGATGGTAGGCCTACTGCTGATGCAACAGGTATTGCTGATGGTGCCAATAGGGATGCCGTAGGCTCCCTTGCATAGGCCGACGAGCCTTTAAAAATGTTAGTGTTTTTAATTAATTTATTTTTTAATAAATTTTATTTATTAAAAGTTTTAAATTAATAAATATAATTGTTAATTATGTTATTATTAATGTTTTTTTTTTTTGGATCGGTAAATGACCAAAGCCTAGATTAATTATTGTTATTTATTGTAATTAATTTTTTTCTTTAAGAAAAATTCGAACCCAAGACCTCCCACATGAGAGGCTCACAGGTTACCATTGTGTTGTAGGCTCTTGCCTATTATTAACGTTAATTATTATTTTATTCATAGATTAGTAGTTATATTATTAATAATTTAAAATAAGTTATTAATAGATAATTATAATCATTAATAATTTAATGATTTTTGGTTGAAGTTTAATAATATTTAATTAAGGTTTTTAATTAATTTATTTTTAAAATGTATTTGGGGAGTAAAAATGATTATTGAATTTTAATAATATTTAATTAAATTATTTAATTAAATTATTATTAAAATAAATTAGAACTATAAATTGTGAATGGTTAATGGGTGAACTTGGGTTTTTCCTTGATGAATTTTGTATGATTTAAATGATTTCTATTGTGATTTGGGAAATATCCGTAAACTCTGGTTTTGGTTAACAATACAAGGTCATATTTAATTGAATTTTAATAATATTTACAAATCTATTATTCTTGTGTACTTAGAATCATTAGCAAATCAACACTAGGGATATTATTCTTATTTGAAAACCTTAGTAATTAACATACTTTGAAAAGACAAAAAATCTAATGTGTATGTTTATTAAATCTTGTGTTTGCTTGATAACGAATTGAACTATAACTATATTTAAGCAACTTTATATGATTTTTTGAATCATCTGAAATTCTAGTAAACTTGAAAGCCTTAGTGAACCTGGTAACTAGAGAAATGGGAATTGAAACCCTATTCTTGTATATCCAAATCTTGTGCTTGAAAGTGAAACTAAAAATTGAAACCAATAAGTGAGAATTAAACTTGTATTTTCAAAACCTAATGTATTGATAAAATGACTTTTGTATGTACTTTTTTATGATGTGTGTTTTTACTATTGGGTGTCAGGTTGACTTAGCTTTGACTAGTCAAGATGTTTACTAGAGGCTCAGGAGTTCTATTTTGTGATGTCATGATGATGTTTTGATCTTGACCTTTTATACTTAACCATGGTAATGTGTCTTGTATTCTTTATGAGGTGTTTTGATCTATTGATTGTTATTGCTTTCTAGTGTTCTTGTATGAATCAGAGGTGAAAGGTGTGACCTATTTCATATAACCTCTAAGTCTTTGATTAGTTGTATTTGGATTGCTTTTCAGTCACTTGTATAGGACTGAGGTGTTTGTAAGATTTTTTCTTGGTGATGTCATGTTATGACATGGATTGGTTTATGTATACTTGATTTTGGGGTCAGTCCTATTAGGATGATTGTATTGGTAGAATCCATGATTATGATAAGTGATTTTCAATACTTATCAGTTTCTTGTTTAAGAACTAAGGTATGATATGTGGTCTTTTGTGATCTTTTGATTTTACTGAGCTTAGGGTAGGTTATCTATATGTCATGTTGGGAAGTGGCTTACAATGAAGGCCAGAGCCCTAAAGAGGCTGTTTGGGTAACCCATTGTAGGTTATTTTAATAAGTGATAACATTTCATTAAATGGAATTAAAACGAATTAATAAGAGTCATTATTTTCTTCACCCATGCCTCAGGTGCTAGTATAGGCTAGGATGGTAGTAGAGAGGATGCTTGGTTGTGACCATGCTTCGTTAGTATGCCTTGTTAGTACAAAAGGATACTAGTGCCACATAGAGTCACTAGGGGTCTAAAGGATTAAAAGAATAGTCGAGTAACCTTAGAGTTGGTTTGTGTGATAACACTTTCCCATATGCATAATAGATTTACTACGTGCCATTGTTGCCTCTAGGATTAGTTGATACTTGTGTCTTGTTATCCTTTGGAGATAGTCTGTTTTTAGGTGATTCCTTGAACCTATGTTGGTTTTGACTTTTGAGTTTGTTATCCTATTTGGGACTTGAGTTTATCTCCTTAGCACAATGGTAATGGGTCTTTTTGGGTTCCACAAGGTTAGGTGGTAGTGCTTTTTCTTATACCATTGAGATCAAACTGTCGGATACCATTATTGGATGTGTTTGTGCAGATGTTCCTTTCTATCTATTCCTATATTTCTATTATAGATGGTTATGCTTGGTGTATTGTATTTGATTTCATAGATCTTATGAGATGTTTTTGTGATCTATTTTTATGTTGTATATTCTTTCAACCCTTCATACCATGTGACCTGTACAATGGATGATGGTGCATTATGATTATTGCCCAGTGGCATTTGAGATAATTGTATATTATTCAAATGGAATTATATTTGTACATTATTCTTAGATGTGGATTTATTATATATTGGATTTAGTGTTAATTAAAATTAAATGTGATTCATCCTCATGGGACCCTTAAGAGTTGCAACCTGATTTTGTGTTGTTATTTGAGTGTATATTATTGCTTTTGCTATTCTATTACTGTTGTGTATGTTAGCTTAAAAATAAAATGTTTTCCAAACTTAGTAAAATTTTAGGTTAACTTCTTTTGGGTCATGTGGTGGGGTGTTACATTGCATGTTGGGTTGCCCTTAAACATGTGGGCAAAGACTATCAACAATGTTGTATATTTGATTAATAGAGCTCGCTCTATTTGTTTGGGTTGTGGTATTCTAGAGGAAGCATTGACTGGTAAGAAGGTGAGTTATTCTTTTCTAAGAATCTTTGGTTGTGAAGCATTTGCACATATAGATTCTAAAAATAGAACCAAGCTAGAAGCTAAGTCAAAGAAATGTGTTTTTTTTGGATATGGCATTGATGAATTTGGTTATAGGCTTTGGGATTTTGAAAATCATAAAATTTTAAGAAGCAGGGATTGTTAGAAATGTTTAGAATAACTGGAGGGGTGGGGTGGTTGAATCAGTTACTCAAGGTCAATATGTACCACTTGAACAATAAAACAATAAACACTTCACTTTTTTGCTTATCTTGTTGTTGCTTAGTCTATACTATTAAACTTTCATAAACATAACTTGTATTGCATAATGAAAACATTATCAAATGTAAACACATTAAGCATTCATTATAGCTTTGACACTAATATTTTATGTAGAAATCCAATTTGGGGAAAACCATCAGCAACATGCCACTCTTTTTCACTCTTTCAAAGTGAGCTTTGTTAGGAGCCAACCCTATTAAGGTTACAAAAAAAACTATTAAATGTGACCTAGTGAAAGGATTTAATCACCCTATTAGGAGTGGCCTCGTAAGAGGAATTTGATCATCCCCTTTAGAATGTCACCTATTTAAAGGATTTACATAGATTGTTAAGTCTTGAAATGACTGTTAGGTCAACCTTTGTTAAAAGGATTTCAATACAAATTGTTGATAATGACTAGAAAAAAAAACAATAGGATTTGATATGTGTGATTACAACTCACTTTTGTAGGTTCAAATCTCTCTTCGGCCCTTATGCTAGTTTATTGATAAGCCTTCTACTGACATCTCTGATCTTGATTTTCTTGGACACCCTTCAAGAAATTAGTCCACTCTTCTCATCAACACTTAAGCCTTCTACTCTAATGTACTTATCAATAATGACATCATATTTGCAAGATTTCTCCTTTAGCTTTGTATTCACTCACACTCATGTGTTTTTGATAAAACTTTCTATGTATGCCTCTCTTCACATACAAGCTTTGCACATATACATGCACACATAGTTTGTTCGGCTCTATATCTCTTTAAATAGGCAATTTTTTCGTTACCATTTTCTACATCCATCGTAGATCTTAAGGTTTATGATTAGATTCAACTTGATTCATTGTATATGTCCATCTTCTTGATCTTCTTCTAGAAACTTCTTTAGAATTAATTTGTTAGGTCTCTACCTAATCCTCTCTTTGAATTCAATGATATAACTAATCAATCTTATATTCAACATGGTTTACATCTCCTAAGAAATTAACTGAGTTAGCTTGATCTCATGAATTCCTCAAATTCATTCTTATACTTCTTGGTGCAAAGGCACCTAAAGTAAAATAAAAATGGAGGTTAAAAATTTTAATATGAGAGATCTGAATTCATTTGAGTCATAATTTTTGTCTATGTTGGGTTTATACAAAATTGTAATGTGAAAATGCATAAAGTGCATAAATGTTGTCATAATTGCATAATTATTAAAAGAATGTAAGGAGATGTTTTAAAAGTTAGTTTGGAAGTTATGACCAACCAAAGAATCTATAAAAATGGATGTATGGTCTAACCAAAGCATTAATGAAAGGAAGAGATACATTTCCAAAAAAATTTGGTAAAATTTTGAGTTGTTCTTTGTATTCTATTTTACTTACTAATGTTAGTGAACTTGAATGTTATGGTGATGTTGTGTAGGTAGGTACAAAGATTCAGTGGGAGTCTGCAATGAAAGAAGAAACAAACTCTTTGCTGAAAAATTAGACATGGGATTTATGCAAGTTTCTTACAAGTAAAAGGGTTTTAGAGAATAAATGGGCTTACAGGTTGAAAGAAGAGGATGGAGGTTAGAAATAATTTAAATTTAGGTTAGTGGTAAAAGGATTTGCACAGAAAAGGGCATTGATTTTGATGAGATATTTTCTCATGTTGTTAAAATGACTTCTATTCATACTGTTTCAAGTATTGTGACTACTGAAGATTTTCATTTGGAGTAGCTTGATGTTAAAAATACCTTTCTTCATGGTAATTTGGATGAAGAGATATATATGACACAACCACATGGATTTGAGGTCAAATCTAAGAAGAATTTAGTCTGTATATTACACAAAAGTTTATATTGCTTGAAGCAAGCACCTTAGCAATGGTATCTAAAATTTAATAGTTTTATGCATGAGCATGGCTATAGTAGGTGTCCTTTAGATCATTTTATTATAAGAGGTTATTTGATGATAGCTACATTATTTTATGTTTATATGTTTATGATATTCTTATAGCTGGGTCTAACATGGATCACATTAATGGGTTTAAACAATAGTTAGCGCATTCATTTTCTATGAAGGATTTGGGCAAAAAAATAAATTGTTGGTGTAAATTTTTTGTAGAGATAGAAAGAATGGAAAATTTACATGTCTCAAGTTGATTATATTGAGAAGGTGTTGTAATGTTTCTCTATGGAGAATTCTAAATTTGTTAGCACACCTTTACCTAGTCATTTGAAGTTGACTAAGGAGATGTGTCCCAAGACACAACAAGAGGAGGACAAAATGTCCAAGGTACTTTATGCTTCAGTTGTAGGAAGCTTAATGTATGTTATGGTATGTACCAGGCCAAATATTGCAAATGCAGTGGGAGTTTTTAGCAAGTATATGAGTCATCTAGGGATTGAGCATTGGAATGCAGTTAAATGGATTCTCAAATATTTGAGAGGAGCATCTAATAAGTGTTTACATTTTGGGGGCTCTAATGCTGATTTACAGGGCTATGTTGAATTAAATTTGGCAAGGGATATTGATACTAGGAAGAGTACTATATGTTATGTATTTACTATTGGTGGGACAATAATGAGTTAGATTTCTTAGTTACAAAAGGTTAATGATTAATCAACTACAGAGGTAGAGTATGTTGTTGCTACAAAGGCAACCAAGGAGATGACATGGCTTCATTTCTTCATGGAAGAATTGGGACACCCACAAAGAGATAATTATTTTTAACAAATAGTTAGAGTGTCATTCATATTAAAATGAATTTCTTTCTACATTCAAAGAGAAAACACATACAATTGTGGTATCATTTCATTTGGTCAGTTTTGGATGATGGAAAGTCAAAGATGGAGAAGATACATACATATCATAATCTAGAAGATATGTTTACCAAGGAATTAACAAGGGAGAAGTTGAACTCCTCCTCAGCTTTGGTTGGTCTTCTAGACTGAATAGAATAAAATAACAACTTCTAGGGTGGTATGATAGTCTAGTGGGAGCTATAGGTTTAGTGGTGTGATGACCAGTCTCCAAGTGGGAGGTTAGTATTATGGAGTCTGATCAGTCTCCAAGTGGGAGATTATTGTGATGTAGAGCCCAATCAAACTTAGAGGTTTATTCAGTGTGGTTTCTCCCTAGATTATTTATATGCCAAGATGACGTCAAGGGGTAGTGCCCTAGGTGCACTCCCTATAGTAGTACAGGGTGGGGTTGAGGAGCAATGGCCCTGCATGAGTTTTGGGGGGTAGTGCCTCTAAAGCCAAAAATGACCTTATATAGTAAAAGACATTGACTATTATTTTTCTATTGGACCACTTATTCTAGCCCCAACTTTGTAAGTGACAAAAGCTTGTATTAAATAGATTAGGGTTAGGGATTTCATAATATATGGTGATATTGTATCTTCTTGCAATGGTATTAAGTTGTAAGGGATTATAGGTTGTAATCACTGGATAATAGTAATATTGGACTTGTTTTTGGTGGACATATATTAGGGATTGGGAAAACCACATTAAATATTTGCATCATATGTTCTCTTCTATGCAATCTATTATTTTCTAATATTGGTTATATTTGCATGTAACTATTATTTATGTCCACAATTAATCCTAACAGATTTGGTTAATTCTAGGACTTGAATCAAGATTACTAGCCAGGCAACTAGATCAACTAAAATATCTAATGTTGAGAGATGAGGATCTCTCTTAACTAAATCTTGTGTAGCTGACAATCCCCTTTGAATGACCTTTATATGAGGTAGCAACATGGTTTGTATAGAAATCAATTTCTTAAAGAAGTAGCACAAGCCTTCAAATCCACTTTTAATTGATTAATGTAGCATTGATTCTCCATGGTGAATAAATTAGCATCACAAAGTTTTATATGCAATGAATGCATTTTTTTCAAAATTCCTTACAAACTAGTTGCAAGGTTAGAAAGCTCAACCTTCCTTATTACAATTTCTATTGAGACTTTCTCCAAAACTTTGTGCTCATACATTTTCTTAGATCATCTCATCATCTTTTCATTGGTCTCTATATCTTCATAGTTTACTTTCTCAACTATATACACTAGTTGTTCCAAAATTTGTTTCTTTTCATTTAGATCATGAATATCAAAAGCATCTTCAAAACATCTTTAAAATCATGAAGTACATGCTTTTTCTTTTACTCCCTCCTTAGTTGTTCTTGCTTTATCTTGTGACTAGGCAAAGCTTGTAGATCTTGCATTTTCTCTGATGTCATATTGTCAGGGTCATAATTGTGTAGATTGATGACCTCATCTAGACTCATTGGAATCTCTGGTGTGTTAAATATCTACTCCATTATCTATGACCATGGGGTGTTCTCACTGGGTAGTAATATTTTCAATTGTTTCCCCTTTTCACTCGGTCAAGGTGTACATTGTTTAATGGGAGTATTCTCCTATTAGGTTGATGTAACTTATTGAGTAGGTGTAATAGTTAATACATTAGTATGAACAAAACTTGAAATTTGAATAAGAGCTTGGATAGCTTCTTTATCCTTAGGTTTCTTAGTTTATGCTAGCTTATATGTTTCTTCCTTCTTGGATCCCTTAGAGATATCTTTAGCATATTTCTTTGCTTCACCTTTTTCTTCTTCTTTCCCATCAATACCGTGAGTGAAATTTTGTAGAACAATGATGGCCTTGCCTTTTTTCTCGACACTTAGTTTTGGAACAACTATTAGTGATGTAGCTTGTGTACCATAAGTTGATGCACTCTCAATTCATGGATAATCTTGTATTTGTAACAAAACTGGATAAGTGCATGGAAGAGAGGTGTCTAAAGTATTTGATTCATCATTTTAAAAATCTTCCTCCATTAATATGTTCTAATTTTTTGGTGATGAATTAGGAACATCCTCTATAGTAAAAATATCTTTTTGTTCACTCCCCTCTACCAACTTCTTCACTTATTCTTCTAGTCTCTCAAGTTCATCATCGTCATCTTGATTATCTAATTCTATAGCATCTCTACCCCCTTCCTCTTTTTCCTCTTCGTCGATGGAAGTGATGAGACAAAATATTGCCTTTATTTTATGATGGTTTTTAAACACTTTGTTGATACTCTATTTTATTTTTGTCAAAACATTTGTGGCTCTATGTTTACTGAACCTATGATAAACCTATGGGTAGAAGCTATGCCATCTTTTGCTAGTATTATATATTACATAGTATTTCATATAGTTATCAAAATGTGTGTTCTTATATTTGAATTTAATTTGATAAATGTTTATTTGCAAATATGTCTTTGTATTGTAACTAACCTATTAATGAAGACTGAAAGATGATTGGAGGAATTCAAATATTGAGCACCAACAAAATTCAAGGAGAAGAGAACGCTAAGGAGTAGCCACGGTGGAGGAAAGTTGTAACAGTTCCATAAGACATGGTAGTGAGTAAGGAGGAGCTATGAAAACTTATTGCCTTCTCTGCATTTATTCTATGGCGAGTGGATGTTCAAAGTTTATTATTCTCGCCTTTAGTCGTTATTCCTTCTTCTTGCCTTGAGTTGTTATTTCCTTCTTTCTCTTTTATGAATTTAAAGGTAGGTCATTTACTTTTTTGTTATGGAATAAGTGTTGATCTCCTATATATAGGAATCAACCCAAGTGTGTTAGTTTAGCTAGTTAGAAAGAGTTTATGAGAACAGACTATTAACTTTTACAGTTGTGTTTTTACAATTTTGTGTTATGTAATGAATTTTTGAAATCTAATGAAATAGTTTTTGGCTTCTATCTTGTGTTATTAGTTTAGTGAAGCCAACCAAGGGGGCCCACTTGGAAGGTGGATTAGATTAGGATAGAATAGATTTATTTCCAAGCATTTGTAGTGTTGTAAGTAGAAGTTGTAAGTTCCTTCCTATAGCATCACACTTTGTGAATGTTCTTGCAACATATGTAAGAACAGTTATAGTGGATGAACGAAGTTGGAATATTTGTTATCCTTTCATTGTATTTATAGTATTCATAAATTTAAGTGTTTTTGTTTCTTGTAGCAATAGTGTAAGTTCTTTTCCTTGCATTTTACTTTCCTACAACATAAGTTTAGTGACTCATTAAGAGACCTAGTGCAGATATTGTGCTGACCATTTCAAGTATACATTCCTAGGTTGACAAGATTAAATGCACCTCATAGTGACAAAAATAGTCCTTAGTTTGAATATATTATTCCTAAGCATGGCCTAGAGCATGACTATGATACACTATTGTGAGGTGGATCATTTTTGGCACTGTTGCCAGAGATGGTGTCAAGCTAGGAGCATTTTTGAGTCATAGTTATTAGATATGTTTTTTTAGAAATCTCCAATTTGAAGTTTCTTTCACCAGTGTGAAAATTTTAATTGCATGCATCGAAGAGGAAGACGATGAGATGAATATGATAGATTTCTTCCACAGGAGTCTGTTAATTTGAATGAAGAAATTGAAGAAAAATAAGTTGAGTTACCTTTTGAAGATGTGAGCCCTATTTTTCCCACAACATCATCATCAAGAGCTAAACCAATAGATACAAGTGGTCTTCAACTTTTCACTGAAGTATTGGCCAATTTTCTTGATAAAACTACTCTGAATCTACTAGTTTTTAATCATCCAGTACCCAATGTCCCTTTTCAGAAGCAACCTCATAATCTAATACCTCCAATCATGGCACAACCTACTTTTCCATTTCCTCTTCCAAGTCTTGTAACTAATGCTAATCTTAAGAACATACCTCCCACTACTCTTCCAAAGTTCTATGGCCTTGCACCTGAAGACCCTAATACTTTCCTATTTGAATTTGATAGACTTTGTTTTTTGACTACAACATTGATGCCCATAAGCTTAAATTGTTTCCAAAAACATTGAAAGAATCAACTCTATGATGGTTCTTGGGCTTAGGAACCAATGCAATAGGAAGTTGGGATGAGATGCAAACTCTATTTTTGGATAAGTACAAAGAGTATTGCAAAGAATCTAGTTCAAGAGGAGATGATGTCTTCAAGATATCCCAAAAGGAGGAAGAAACATTGGAAGACTATGTTTCACATTTTCTATATACACTATAGAAGAACCCTCAACATGTGTTGTCTAAGGATTCACAAAAGCTAGCCTTTCTGAGAGGCATGAATAATGACTATCTAGAAGCATTGGACCTGATGGCTGGTGGTGACATATATCAAGCTTTTTGGGATGACTTCAAGAAGATTTGTCAGAACTATTCAAGGTCAACTATGAAGAAAGACCCAGGACCTCATTCCATAGTCACTAAAGGAATCAATCAAGAAATTTCAAAGCTTGAGATATCTAACCTATTGTTATATTTCAAACAAGACATTATCAATGATGTCACTACACATCTAGACACAATGACTGTAAAGAAGAAGCAAGCTAAAGTTGAGTTACAAGTAGCTGAATACTGCCCTCATTGGTGGAAGGAGAAGAAGGATTGCCAATGTAAACTGGTCACAAGCATGGGGAACCAACATCTTCCAACTGAGTACATCAAGATAGATGGAGATGATAAGCAAGTATTCTTTGTTGCTCAATGCTGACCATGGTCCCAACATCGAGGTATGCCTTAGGACCCCTTGCAAAATTCAAATTCATATGGTAATAAATGGAAAAAATTTAATCCCCAAGGTCCTCCACAAAATCAACCCAATTGGGACAATGCTGGGCAAAACAACCATCAACAATCTCAATGGCATTAGAATTCCCAACCACCTTGGCCTAACCAATAGAGTAACTAATGGAAGAACCAATAGAACCACTGGAAAAACCAATAGAACCAATGGTAACCACCCCAAGGGAATTGGTAGTTTACAAACCAATGGAGGGGATCTCAACAATGGCCTAACCAAAATACTAGTGCTCCACAATTACCACCTCCAGTTCAACAACCTACTCTAATGCCACCACCAACAAATCCTAGACCTCAAAAGCAAACACAGTTACCTATACAAGCTCAGCCAAACCCAAATAGCCAATAGCCACAACAACCCATGTATAATGCTGATGCTCAACAATATCCTGCTTACACCTTGAATGTTGTTGATATAGATCAGAGATCTGGTACAACTTTACCAATGCCTAAACTACCTCTTATAACTGAAATACTAGACTCTCCTGCAACATCAAAACCCTCAATTGCTAAAACTATTGACTCAACCAATGTTACTATGTTAACACCAGCTCAACCAGTAGTGTAACCTCCTTTTCCAAAAAAGTTGATACAAAAGAAACACGAACAAACAGAGGAACAACCTTTTAATATTGTTGATCAGCTAAAAAACATACATCCAAATACCCCTATATCAAGCCATTAATAATGTTTCAGTTTATGGAAAAGCTATTAGGGAAGCTTTCTTGAAGAAACTTGGAAGAAAGAAAAAGGACCCCACCACAATCCATGTTGTGGGATAATTGGCTAACATCATGCTTGGAAAATTGATCACACCAAAATATTCTGATCTAGGAAGTCCAATAGTGAATGTCAATATAAATGGTTAGTTTGTTAAAAATGTTTTAATAGATGTTGGAGCTGCTATAAATGTTATAACCAAGGATACTATGAAGAAGTTGAAAATAGAAGAACTAAGGGCTACACCAAATTTTTTGCAACTTGCAGTTAGTTCTACTGTTACCCCTGATGGGATGATAGAAAACATAGTTGTAACCTTAGATTCTCTAGAATATCCTGCAGACTTCATGATTTTATCCCCCAGAGTTAATCTATTTGGTTACCTTATCATCCTAGGTAGACCATGGTTAGCCACAACTGATGCAAATATAGGTTGTAGATCAGGGAATATGACCATATCAAATGGCCAAGCAACAAAGAAATTTGATTTATATCCTCCAGCCCAACCATTACCAGATTTAAGCACATCTGTTTGGCCAGATTTAGGGGATGAAGAAGAAGAGTTAAATTCTATAGTACAACTCATAATGTTACATAGATAGTCTTTTCTAAAATTGCAAGAGGAAGATTCAGTTCTTCAGACTATCCTCACTAATTGTTGTGTGGTAGAAAAAGATGTATTTGAAAGTTATATATTGGAATTAATCACATATGAGGAATCTAATAAGAGTTGTAATTTTCTCAAAGAACTTGAAATTCTTTATCCACTTTTACCTTGTGAATTAGAAGCAAGTCTAATCTCTAAAGCTACTATGATAGAGTTCACCACTACTATTGAACTGACTAAAGGTCGTAATCTCCATGTTAATCCCAAATTAACACCCACACAGATGGAACAATTAAAAGAATTGCTTCAAAGGCATGACAAGGCCTTTGCATTGGACTATATTGATATAAAAGAATTGAGTCCTAAACTATATACTCATAGGTTATACATCAATCAAGGTTGTCTACCACTCTGTCAACCCCGGAGAAGGATAAATCCAAGTCTTAGAGAGATAGTTAAAATTGAATTGCAAAAATTGCTTGATGTTGGTTTTAGTTATCCTATATCTGATAGTATATGGGTGTCACCCCTAGTCATAGTGCCTAAAAAGGGAGGAAAATGGAGAATTTTTGTAGATTACAGAGAATTGAACAAAGCTACCAAAAAAGATCACTTTCCTTTACCATTTATAGACCAAGTTCTGGACACTCTAGCTAGAAAGAAGTATTTTTCTTTTTTAGATGGGTATAGTGGTTATAACCAAATCAATATTTCTCTTGAAGATCAAGACAAAACCACATTTACATGTCCATGGGGTACTTTTGCATACTCTATTTTACCATTTGATCTATGCAATGCTCCTGCAACATTCTAACAAGCTATTATTAGCATCTTTGCTGATATATCACGTGATTGTATGGAAATCTACATGGATGACTTCACAACATTTGGAGTCACTTTTGAGGAAGCAATGGTGAATCTTGAAAAGGTTTTGGTAAGATGTCAAGAACATAACTTAGCACTTAACAGTTAAAAGTGTTTCATGCTCATGCAGGAAGGCATGGTACTTGGTCATTTCATATTAGCTGCAAGAATACAAGTGGATCCAGCTAAGATAGAGGTAATTCAAACATTGCCCATACTTACAAAGTCAAAAGATGTAAGATCTTTTCTAGGTCATGCTGGATATTATAGAAATTTCATAAAATATTTCAGCAAAATAGCTAGTCTCTTGTATAAGTTACTCACAAAAGAAGTTGAATTTAGTTGGACATCTGAATGTGATGAAACCTTCCTATAGCTTAAGAAAATTTTGACTACAGCCCCAATCTTACAAGGCCCTGATTGGAATTTATCTCTTCACATATATATAGATGCCTCTAATTATGCCATAGGTGAAGTCCCAGCACAACAATCCCAAAATCTTGGAAATGTAATCTATTATATTAGTAAGAGCCTTCATGGACCAATGCTAAACTACACTATGAATGAAAAAGAATTATTAGTAGTAGTTTATGCCTTGAACAAATTTTGGCACTACATAATTGTGATGCAAGAACATCTAGAGGCATAAGGGCAATCCTGTGTCACCCAACAAAATGTACTTAGACCTAGTTTCTATTTCATGTGTTTTCATTTTTGGATACCCATTTGGGTCAAATAAAGGTTCCAACTCTCACAGTTCTACTATTAGTGTTCTAGGTTAGAGTATTTGAACACCTTGGGATATGTGTAAATGTCAAAAAAATAGGAGTATGTAATTGAGCCATCATTTTGGTGAACTAGAAGGTGCAGTTTGGCCAGATGAATGGAATTGTAATTTAGAGCATTCCAGAAAAAGAATCAAGTCAAAAGGCCCATGGTTTGAAAGTTATCCCAGTTTTTCAATTTCTGGAGACATCTTAAGAATGCTTCAAAGTCAGGTTAGAGGCATTAAATGACTTCAAAAAAGGCCAAAAATTGAGGGATGAACAAAGCTCATCCATAGGGCTATAGAGAACTTCTAGAGCTTTTTGGAAATGTAAACGGTTCATTAATCGGAGCTATGGTTCAAAAGTTATGCCTCTCAAAAGTTCAGTTACCGTTTCTAGATTCTTCTAATTTTGTGCCGACTTCTAATGCAACTTCTAGAGCCTTCTATTTGGTTGGTGGATGCCAACTAGCACTTTCTAGAATGTATTCCTAATCCTTAACCCTTCAGGGTCTATTTAAGAACATTTTTGGCATTGTAAAAGGCAGTTCAGAGTGGAGTTTGAGAGAAGGTACTGGGAGAAGAATTTATCTCCAGATTTATGCTATTGTAAGCCCATAGGCCATGTTTTGGGGTCTATTTTTCTGCACTAAGTGTACTAGCATATTTTTATAGTTAATAAAATTTTCCCTTTCCTTTTGTGTCCATTTTGTGCTTGGGTTGTGTCCCCATCAAGTGGCATCAGAGCTGGTTTTCTTGAGTATGTAGACAGAGCGCCGACTGTGAGGTAGTTTGCACCAGGACTGTATGGTTGTGGGTTTGAGTTAAGAAGATGCCTCCATGAAGAGAGCATGGTAGAAGGGTCAGACCTATTAATCCTAAGGAGGTTAGAGCCCTCCAAAGGTAGGTACAAGCATTGCAAGAGGAGCTTCATAGAGGAACAAATGTTACTACAGGTGATGAAAGTGAGGACGACAATGAAGAAGAAGAAATTGGACCAAAAGGGAAAGTTGACAAGGAAGTTCTAAATCAAGCAAAGGAGAGGCTATTTAGGTAAATTACTAAGTTTGGGAAAAGACCTACAATTGATGTGAGTGTATTTTCAGGAAATCTGAAAACCAGATGAGTTGATCGACTGGATCAATGAACTGGAAGAGTACTTTGAGTATGAGGATATCAAGGATCCAGATAGGGTTAAGTTTGCAAAGGCCAAACTAAAAGGCCATGCCAAAATTTGGTGGCAAGAGGTTCAATTGAAAATAAATAGAAGGGGAAAGGATAAGATCACAAGGTGAGATTGCATGGTGGACAAACTAAAGAAGCAGTTCATTCCTGTTGACTATGAGCTTGATTTGTTTAAGAAGATGCATGGGTTAAAGCAAGCAAGAAAATCAGTCCAAGAATATATAGAGGAGTTTTACCAACTTTTGATTAGAGTAGGGCATGCAGAAGAAAATAAGGAGAAGGTTGCTCGTTATATCAGTGGGTTATGACCTAGCATCTAGGAGGAATTAAGTCTAGTAAGAATGACTAGTGTTGAAGAGGCATACTAGTTTTCCCTACAAGTTGAAGAGAAGCTAAATAAAAGGTTTGAAGGGAGACAAAGAGGGCACAATCAAGGAGGAAGGGGTAGTGGTAGGTCATCTAGAGGCTGAAATAAAACCCAAAAGAAAAATGAAGATGTAGGTACTAGCAGGAACCAGAGGAACAAGGGTTTCGACTGCTCCCATGATCAAGACTTTGGAAATTAGAGAGGAAGAGGTAGAGGACATGGACAAGGAAGAGGAGGCTTTTATGGTACCTATTTCTATTCCAATGAAGAAGTTCATCATGCCTTTGAATGCCCTCAATGACAAGGAAGGGCAGATAGGAGAGCTGAGGGTCAACCTAGGGTTTCTCATGTGGATGAGGATGCACAATCATCACATTTAGATGATGCAAAAAGAGGAGAGACTTTAGTAAATGAAAGGGTCCTACTAAGTGGTGAGATTGAACTAGGACAAAGGAGGAGTTTATTCTATACTAGGTGCAAGTGTGAGGATAAATGTTGTGATGTGATCATTGATGGTGGTAGCATTGATAACTTGGTATCAGAGGAGATGGTCTCTAAGCCGAAGCTCAAGAGGGAGAAACACCCCTAGCCCTATCGGATTGCTTGGGTGAAGCATGATCATAAGGTTCTAGTAAATGAACAATGTTTAGTGAAGTTCAAAATTAGGAGTTACCATGATGAAGTTATCTATGATGTTATTCAATGGATCTTTGCCATCTATTGTTGGGTAGACTATGGCAGTTTGATAGGCATGCAATACATGATGGTCATGCAAACACATACTCTCTAACAAAGGATGGATTTCACCACAAAATGAAGCCCATGAAAAGGGAAGGTGAAAAGGTATGCAGTAGTGCTAGGATTTGTCTTGTTGATGGAAGGAAGTTTTTAGATGGCATGAAACATCGACGTATGTGCTATGCTTTGATTCCTAGGAAAGATAAAGAAGGTAGTAGTGAAATACCACTTGAAGTTTTAGATTTACTAGGTGAGTTTGGAGATATCATCTTTGATAATGTTCCAGAAGGATTGCCACTAGTAAGGCAAATTAGTCATTAGATAGATTTAATTCTAGGAGCTAGTTTTCCTAACAAGGCTGCTCATAGGATGACTCCTACTAAAATTGAGGAGCTAAATAGATAGGTTTAGGAGGTATTGAGGAAGGGTTTGATTTGAGAGAGCCTGAGTCCATGTGCAATACCTATAGTAATAGCACCAATTAAGGATGGAGAGTGGAGGATGTGTACAGACTCTCGAGCTATAAATAGGATAACCATCAAGTATCAATTTCCTTTGATAAGAATGGATGACCTTATGGACTGCTTGAGTGGAGCTCAGTACTTCACAAAGATAGATCTCAAGAGTGACTATCATTAGATATGGATATGAGAAGGAGATGAGTGGAAAATAGCCTTCAAGACCAAGGAGGGTCTTTATGAGTGGTTAGTCATGCCCTTTGGAATGACGAATGCCCTGAGAACCTTCATGCGGCTTATGAATGAGGTACTTAAGAAGTTCTTGGGAAAATTTGTTATTGTCTATTTGGATGATATTTTAATTTTTCAGCAAGACTTTGGAAGAAAATTTATGATATATTTGTAGTGTCCTTGAAAGGTTAAGGGAAGAGAAATTGTTAATTAATTTGAAGAAGTGTATCTTTGCAAAAAGGGAGTTAGTCTACTTGCGGTTTATTATATCACCTGAAGGTCTCAAAATGGATCTAGAGAAGGTAAAAGCCATCTTGGAATGGCCTACTCCAAGGTCTGCTACTAAGGTAAGATCATTTCATGGTCTAGTTAGTTTTTACAGGAAGTTCATTAAGTGGCATATGTGCACCCCTGACTGACATAATAAGAGGGGATAGAAAAGAGTTCAAATGGACTGCGGTAGCTGTGAGAAGTTTTGAATTGCTGAAGAAGAAGGTGACAAAACAACTTGTGTTGGCACTTCCAAATTTTAGAATGGTGTTCTAGGTGGATTGTGATGCTAGTGGCAGCACTATTGGGGTTGTATTAAGCCAATAAGGTAAGCCTATTGCATATTTTAGTGAAAAATTGAATGATGCAAAAAAGAAATAATCTGTTTATGATCAAGAGTTCTATGCAATAGTTCAAGCCTTAAAGAAATGGAGGAATTATTTATTGCCAAAGGAATTTGTTTTCTATATTGATCATCAAGCATTACAATACCTAAATAGCCAAGGTAAATTGAATCAGAGGCATATGAAGTGGGTAGAGTTCTTCTAGAGCTATACATTTGTGTTGAAACATAGAAGTGGAAAATCTAATAGGGTTGCAGATGCACTAAGTAGGAGACATATGTTGCTTACAGTAATGTAGGTTGAAGTAGTTGGGTTTGATGAACTCAAGAATTTGTACCCTGAGGATCCTAATTTTTCTAAAGCATGGAAAGCTTGTAAAGAGCTTGTTGCTATAGACATAACTAAGTGGTTAGACTATCTGATTCAGGATGGTATGTTATTCAAGGGCAGTCAATTATGCATTCCAAGGAGTTCCATGAGGGAAAATTTGATTAAGGAGAAACACAGTGGAGGGATGGCAAGACATTTTGGTCAAGGTAAGACCATTTCCATTCTTAGAGAGCATTATTTTTGGCCTCAAATTTCACAGGATGTGAAGAAGTTTGTACAGAGTTGTCAGATTTGTCAAGTTGCCAAGGGATTTAGTCATAATACTGGACTATATCAACCATTGCCTATTCCATAAAAGCTATGGGAGGACATAAGTATGGATTTTGTTCTTGGATTGTTGAGGACACAAAGGGGTAATGACTCAGTATTTGTGGTGGTTGATAGGTTCTCCAAAATGGCATATTTCATTCCATGCCACAAAACTCATGATGCTGTCCATATCCCAGACTTGCTTTTCAGAGAGGTGGTACGACTACATGATCTCCCAAGGAGTATAGTTTCTGATAGAGATACTAAAATTTTGAGGTATTTTTGGAGAACATTATGGAAAAAGTTGAGAATAGACTTGAAATTCAATTCCACACATCACCCGCAGACTGACGGCCAAACATAAGTGGTAAACAAAAGTCTGGGCAATTTGCTGAGATGTTTAGTTGGGGATAAACCCAAGGGGTGGGATTTGATTCTACCAAAAGTAGAGTTTTATTACAATAACTCTATAAATAGGAGCACTAGTAGATCACCATTTCAAATTGTATATGGAAGTGGCCCAAGGACTGCACCAGAATTGAGGAACATAGAGCAAGGGGAGAGGACAAGCGATGAAGTTGAAGAATTTGCTGAACATATCAAGCATCTACATGAGGAGGTCCAGGTACACATTACCAAGATGAATCAACAGTATAATGCTAGGGCTGATCAAAAGAGAAGACATAAGGAATTCCAAGTAGGGGATCTAGTCATGGTACACTTACGAAAAGAAAGATTTATAGCCAGTACTTACAACACGCTGAAAATGAAGAAATTTGGCCCTTGCAAAATTATGAAGAAACATGACTCAAGAAATGCATATGAGGTGGAGTTGCCAGATGGTATTCACATTTCTCCTATTTTCAACATTGCAGACTTAACAAAGTGTCATGATGATGGTGCAGATGAGGAGCCGATGTTAGAGCTATGTCCAATTCCTACTTCTAAGAAGGAGGAGATAGAAGACATTCTAGATCATTATGTGGGTAGGAGTACCAAACATAGGCAGTATGAAGAGTATTTGGTCAAGTGGAAAGGATGACCGATCAAGGACTCAACTTGGGTATCAGCAGCTGAGATTTCCCATTTGGGATTTCCTCTACCATTCATAAAGTGACAGGGTCACTTTTCAATCTACCCTAGGTGTCTGATGTAGGAGCATCTAGAGGTATAAGGGCAATCCTATGTCATCCAAAAAATGTACTTAGACTTAGTTTTTGTTTCATGTGTTTTCATTTTTGGATACCCATTTGGGTCAAATAAAGGTTCCAACTCTCACAGTTCCACTATTAATGTTCTGGGTTAGAGTTTTTAATCACCTTGGGATACGTGTAAATGCCAAAAAAATAGGAGTATGTAATTGAGCCATCATTTTGGTGAACTAGAAGGTGCAAATTGGTCAAAATATTTTCATTGTAATTTAGAGCATTCCAAAAAAAGAATCAGGTCAAAAGGCCCCATAGTTTGAAAGTTATCGCAATTTTTCAGTTTCTAGAGACCTCCTAAGAATGCTTTAGAGTTAGGTTAGGGGCATTAAATTACCTTGAATAGGGTTGAAAAATGGGGGACAAGTGGAGCTAGTCCATAGAGCTATAGAGCACTTCGAGAGCTTTTCAAAAATGTAAATGGTTCATCAATCGGAGCTACAGTTCAAAAGTTATGCCTCCCGAAAGTTCAGTTACCATTTCTGGATTCTTCTAATTTTGTGCCGAATTCTAATGCGACTTCTAGAGCCTTCTATTTGGTTAGTGGATGCCAACTAGAACTTTCTAGAATGTATTCCTAATCCTTAGCCCTCCGGGGTCTATTTAAGAACATTTCTGGCATTGTAAAAGGCAGTTCGAAGTGGAATTTGAGAGAGGGTACTGGGAGAAGAAATTATCTCCAGTTTTATGCTATTGTAAGCCCATAGGGCCTATTTTGGAGTGTGTTTCTCTATACTAAGTGTACTAGCATAATTTTTATAGTTAATAAAATTTTCCTTTCCTATTGTGTCCATTTTGTGCTTGGGTCGTGTCCCCATCAAAAGGCTCTGCCCTTAGGGAAGCTCTTGCCCCATAACTTGTCCTAAATAACATACTAGACCAATCTACTACAACATGACCCCTTATCTAATCTACTACAATATGACCCCCTATCTATGCAGTGAAGTCTCTAAAAAGACATATAGAAAAATAAGATTCTACCTCTACTACTGATATATCTTGCGTTACTATACAACTAGGAAAATCATGTAATGTCATCTCCACATTTTTTAAGACTCCTACAGTCTTAACAGAGCTACCATCCAACTAAAGGACATCCCTGATCATGGGCTTATACTTGATACCAAGGAGATTAACCACACTTTTAGGCATTACATAACTAATAGCCCCTGAATCTATCATGCAATTGTAGACTAGTTTATCTCCTATGATCAAGGAAATGTAAAAGAGAGGAGGCCTAATTTTCTTACTTGTTTCTCCTCCCTTTATTGACTACACCAAGGTTGTTTCATTCTCCTCTCTAGGTAGTTGATCCTTATCCTCTATGTTCTCTAAGTCCTTCTACAACAATTCCTTCTATAATGGTATGGTGGCAACAACATCCCAAATGGAAATATTTACATTAATCATTTTCATTTGATCTACCAGATTAAAAGCAGTGTTGACTGCCTTGGTTGAAATTTTGGGGGTTGCATGGGTAGGTGGCTAAGGTTGAGTAACCTGAGGTTCAACAAGGTCCTTGTTACTTGGTTCTACTTCTGAGGAGTTACATTGGTTTAGGCATTCATTATTGGCACATGAGGAACAACACTTGAAGTTGAAGCTTGATTGGGTGATAGGGGCATAACATCTTAAAAAATTCTCCTTTTACTTCTAGTATTGTGAGCTATAGCATAATGACTAGCATGGCAATGTTCCTCTGGTTGATGGTTCATAAAAGATCAATCATTTTGCTTTTGTAAATAAGAAGCATTAGTATGCTGACTAACACTGTATGGTTTCCCTACTGTAGGCTCTTCAGTAATCAATGCCAAATAAGATTCTACCTTTTGGCACATGCAAAGGGCATAGGAATAGTTGCAAGAAGGGCAAAAATCTTGCTCTTGAGAAATTTTTTTTGGGGAACCAAGGTTTTGTCCTAATTTGTATTGGAAGTAGAAGCATGACCATTAGACCTATTTTGATTTTAGGGGACATAATTTTGATTTTGGTTTGGAGGCCTACTATTCATAGGGGCTTGATATTGTAGTTGAGGAGCCTTATTCACTTGAGCTTCACCACTTTATTGCTCACCTTCTAAATCATAGAGAAACTATCCCCCAACTTCTTATCTTGCATTAAGGCCTTCAACTCTCCTAGATCACTAGATGGTGTGGAAGCTTGAGCGGTTAGAGCAAGGGGTTGTGATGTGGAAGATGTGGGAATAGGGCTATTGCTGGTTGGTGATTTGGAATATTAGGGAAGAAAGGCATAAGATGCCTTGGAGCTAGCTTATCTCTCTGGATCAAAATATTCTCTACCCTAATGGAAATCTCATAAGCACTGGTATAGTATCCCCTCCCATAGTTTGGATTGTATTGGAAATATCACTATCTAGGGCTCTTAGATAATGCAAGAAGGCATTACCGGGGGTAGGCTTCACTAAACTTGGTATTCTATCCCATGTTTTTTAGAATCTATAGTTGAGGTTAGTTACGTATTCATGGGGTGCCCTCTTTATTGTGGTTAACTACTCTAAAAGTGAAAGATAATCACTTTTATCTTCAAAATGCTTGCATGGGGCTACTCCTAACCCATCCCAATCTATTATAGAGTTATGAGGAAACCCTCTATACCATTTAAGTGCTTTCCCTTTAAAAGATGAGGCTAGAACCCTAACTGCAACATCATTTGCAGATATACCATGAATGTTCCAAACATTTGAGACTTCTTGAATGTATTCCATAGGAGAAATGGAGGTTTCACTAGTGAAATTAGGTATACTTTTGAGAGCTGACACTAGAATATCATGTCTTTGAGGTAGAAATAATAGACTTCCACCATTAAAGTTGGCAAAATAATGAGCTCTAGCCATGTAAGAAAGTGATCTATTAATATGAGCAGATGGTACTCTAGGTTGAGATCTAACAACATGAGGAGTGGAAATAGATCTTGCAAGTGTATGGAATTTTTTGTACTCCTAACTGGTGATAGAGATAATATAGTCTTCTTTTTTCTAGGATTGGAAAATGAAAGATCTTGGTATTGGAAATTACCTCTAGAAGATGCCCTTGTTTTAGCTTTGGGCATGAATCACAACAACTTTGGTCTGGAAACAAGATGTGAATGATGTAGAGCCACCAAGTGCTTTGTGGAAAAGAGCCTCTTGAAGGCTTGGAATACTGAGAGCAACACTATCCTTTCAACTTCAACTTGAAATTCTTCCCTTTTGACACTAGTAGACATAAAATCTTATGATATGATTGTCCCACCAGGTGTTCCAAAAATTATTGACATAAAAGCTTGCACGCTAGCCTGAGGGAATTTTTCTCAGGAAACCTTATGTAACATGGAAATAATCTTGAAAGTGTGGGACTTTGCAACTTGAGATTGAGTCTCCAGAGAAGGTTGAATCCCTTTACTATCAGGATGCACCTAACTAGTTCTTGAGAGGAAAAGGGAGAAGAAATGCATAAAAAGAAAATCCACCTAATCTAATCTAGAGGGTGATGCACAAAATAGTATATGGGTCTACTTATTTTCTAATTAATGCACTAGAACTTAATAGATATATCAAAATATACCATTATCTACACCTTTTCAATCTCTATATCATAGGTAAGCCAAAGATAACACAATTAGACAAGGAATATCATGGATTCACTTGATCTAATGGGTCACCAAATATGAACATGATGATATGATATTTCAACTGTCAAAATACATTCAACAAGTGAGGCCACAAGAGTGCACACACACTTAGCTAACAAAGAATGGATACAATAGAGAAGATCTCTATTGAGCATAGGAAAAATCATAGAAGAGCTCTAAAAATCAGAAAAGAGAGAACCCTTGAGCAGACAACAATAACTTGCTTTTATAGTTCAAGATAACTCTAAGTTTCTTCACAATTTCATTCTTGCATTTAATACTGTCAAAGAGTGCTTGGGCAAGGTCTAGATGATAGATTTGATCTGGTATGCCTTTAAAGTCATGGAAATCATCAACCCTAACTAGAAGAACCCTAATATTAACATGAAATGGTGCCATTAATAAAAAACTTCCCTCAAATGGATAACCAAGTGGTAGGAAACATGTCCTTCACATCTTTCCAGCACAACCATAACTCGGGAGTGGTTGGGATAGATTGAGAAGATCAAATATTGTAGAGGAGATCCCTTTCCCTTGCTTCAGGCTTAACAAATCATTAGAATTAGTAGGTCAATTGGGTCAATCAACTAGGAAAGGACACATGGACCAATAGCCTTTTATCCTTTTTCCATCTCACGAAATCTTTGAGTGTTGATGATTTTTTGTCTTCCTAACCTCATCACCTTCCAACATAATTGTCTGAACCTTTACGATCTTACAATCACCAATTATGTCATAGCATTGCCAGTTAGAGTTCCAAACCTTACAATTTCATGGCACCTAATTTATCTTATATTCATGAGCACCCCTTATAACCCCTATGTTCTTATGATCATGGTTAATGGACCATCCTGTAACCTTGACAGTTACCCTAGCAACTACTACTAATTTACGATTAGATGAGAACTATTATCTTTACTTATCATAGCCTCAAAAGCATCAAAATTTAACTTTATGATCTCATGATGACCATCACTTCATAACATCAGGTAGGTATCCTTTCTTTCACAATCTTACGATCCCCCTTAGTGCTATGACCCTACGATGTTACGATGAACTACTAGTATCATGGTATCAAAACCTCTATTGCTTGCACCTGCAATCTTATGATCAACTACTATCATAAGATAGGGAGACCATTTGCATCATGTAGAAAACCTTATGCTTTCCTTTGGCCCTACCTACACTATCTTTCCATGTGTATCTTTCATACAACTTCCATTAGCTAGAAAGCGAAAACCACTTGATTATAATTCATTTGATAGTACCAAAGATGCATCAACTTTATTAGCACATATACCAATAGTAAAAACTACCTTTCACCAACTCACCTGACAACTTGTCTACCTTGCCTATAGTTTGTACTTAGAATTGGACCTACTTGCCACATGTTAATCACTCACTTTCTCACAAAATTTAAAGTCCTTGCATCTTGAGAAAGTGAGAAAGTGACAACCCATGATCCTTTTTGATAAGATGGTGGATGAAACATGAGCCTGCATAGGAATATTTAAAATGTGAAATACTTAGTAAAATATATAACTTAAGGTTTTGATATATTTATTTGCATGCCCTAATATATTTGAATATTTAAAATATATGAACATTACCAAGTTCAAATTCAAATATCTCCACTTTGGTGGGAGGGCAAAATCAGCCAACACAAACCATATAAAAATTTCATTTACATAGATTGTGGAAATCTAATAGATCTGATCCACTATTCACTACTCAAAATCTGAATCACTCAACATGTATTAGCTTGCTTGTCTCTGGAGTGACTTGGCACTAACTATTTGCTTAGCTCATACTGGTGCTTGACACTTACTACATATATCACTTGGCATAAACTAATTACTCTGTACATACAAATTTATGTTAAGTAATGAACTAAGTATTTTACCACTGCCTTGTCAAAACCAATATGAGATCAACAATCTCCCCCTTTGACATGAGTGGCAAAAACACTATGTCATGCATATACAACCTAATTTTTTTTCATCACTTAGATAATCTGTATCTCTTGAAAAATTTCAAAATTTCAAAAATTTTCACAACTGATAACTTCATAGTCATACCTCTTCAAAATTTTATAACTCCCCCTGAGTTGAGTGTTACTTGTTGTATCTAAATTCTGTATAACTCCTTCTAAGTAAATATGCATCTGAATTCTATATAATTCCTTTTGAGTAAATATGTTGTACTGCTATTGTCCCCTATTTCTATCTCAAAATTATGTACCCCTTATCATCTTCATTCCTTTACTTTCTCATTCCTCCTTTTTTGAAATTTATGTGATTTGGGTGGTACATTGATAATGTGTTTGTCCAAAAATGATTTGTAGACCTCCATGATTATTTTCAATGCTACATCCCAATTATTACATGCTACCTCTAGAGATTGATACCGCATGTCTAGCTTGATAGCAAGGTTAACTAAGACTTCATGAGTGGAGAGATGAGAATCTTTCTTCATCAATGTGTCAACAAAGGCTATTTCCTTGTGTAACACTTCCATGTGTGGGGTCAACATAGATTGGATGTTAATCAAGGTAGCACAAATGTTAGCATCTTGTACATGCAATGCTACTAGTTGACCTTGAGTAGAGAGTAGTCTCTAAAAATGATTATGGCTTTGATGTAGAGATAGGTTTAATGTTGTATCTATGGATTGTATATCTCCTTGTATCTAATTGATATCCCTCTATGCTTCTTATGAGAATAAATTCACATCACATATATTTTTGTATAGAGAAAAGATATTCTCCAACACATTTTTCACATCTTCCATCTTGGTTTCTAACTCAACCTGTCTTAGTGCAATGGCACTAGATATTTGTTCAATAAATTTTTTCTAAAACTTTTTTTTTGACCACTCCAATAGTTTATCATTTGAGTCTAGGTCATCATCATTGATCTTGTCAATAATATTTACTAGTTCCTCAAGAATAGGGTTCTCATCATTAGGGATAGGGAGATTGAAAGCATCAAAAAATATATCTTTGATGTGATGAAGCACTTGTTTCTACTTATGCTTCCTTCTCAAAAACTCTTGGTGTTTCTTCCTATGTAGAGCTTCCTATAGAATGCTCATATACTCAATAGTGATTTTTGTAAAATCAATCATGGGTAGTTCAATCACCTGATCAAGACTCACATATCCATAAGATATGTCTTTTGATTTGCTTTATGTCTCTACACTTGGCATATATATTTGCAATGGTGTGGCTTGAATACTCAGTCTCTAAAGAACATGACTACTAGAAGGAGTCACAAAAAATGGTAAGTAATGAAGGTTTGGATAGAAATTTGTTCCTTTGCAGTAATAGTCACCTTCAATTCTTTAGGCTTGTTGATCTAACTATCCTCTTTCTTCTCTTCATCTTGTGTCCATGGTGTAGCTGTATGACTTGCTTCTTGACCTAATTTGGTTTTTGTTCCAGCTTCCTCAACTATAATTAAGGCTTGTTTATGGGAAATAAATGGCACAAGAGGTAATACAACTAGTGTTGTAACAACACCTTTCTATTCAATGCTTTCACTCTATATTTATGTAGTTTTTACCTCACGGGAAAATTTTGATTTGTCTATTTGCTTCTCTCCTATTGTTTCCATATCTACCTTTGCAATTTCATCAGTTCTCACCAACATAGGATTTGTGCATAAATTAGCTACCATGGTGGAACTCTTCAAGATCTTCTTTAGATCATCCTTAGTCAAAGCATTGATGTTTCGAGTAGAAATGTCAAGAACATCCTTGATTTTTACTAAGTCCTACTGGTTTACTTGGTCTTCATGTGGAGGACTAGCACTCGACACTTGAACCTTAGGTACAATTTGATCATCTTGCTCCTGCTCCTCATCTATGGCCTCTTCTCCTACTATTTTTATAATGCCTTTCACATGACCATCCTTGACTGACTCATCTTTTATAGTCTTAGTTTCTTCTTGTTCAACTTTCTTAGGATTTTGCATTTTTTACTCACCTTTCTTTGTTATAGAAAGAATTGGTAATTTTTCAATGGATCTCCATATTGCTTTACTCTCAGTTACCATGTCCTCTATATTCTTCTTCAATATACTAGATGCTCTATATTTTGGAGTAAATTTAACTTTGTGCAACTCTATAGCTTCATCTATCATTCTTTTTGGCAATTCAGGCATGACTTGGGCTAAAGTGGTTTCCTTGATCTATCTTTTAGTTTGTAAGTTATGTTTCCATTTTTTCTCAACTCAGTAATAAAGAATCTTAGGTAATGAGTTGGTAGTCTCTATAGGAGTTGATTTGAATGTAGCCATCATCACATATATGGCTTCCTATATAATATTTTGTTCAACTTTACCTATCTTATCAAAATCTATGTGTGCAAAACCAGGCAAATTTGTATTTGATTTTATATTGGAACACAAATTATCTAAATCAGAGGAGGGACTATGACTTACCACCTTAAATTGACTCATTTCATCTTAATTTTTCTTCTCCTCATCTAACTTAGCTGGAGCAACATATTTTCTCCTTTCATATGTCTTCTTCATTGGTTGGCTTGGTTTTAGGTTTTTCAACAACCTTGACTTTCTTAGTGGCTTCCCTTTTACTAGCTCTAATAACAAGAGCTACTGGCATCTATTGTGATAGTTTCACAACCTTCTTCTTGGGTTTCTCTAATATAGGCTCTTTAGCCTTTCTTTTCTTTTCAGTAGGCTTGGGTGCTTCCCCAACTTCTTCTCCCTTGACACCTTCTTCATAAGCTCCCTCATCTTCTCCTTGTTCTTGAGTAATTTACAAATGGGCTTGGACTTCATCTTCATATTCTTCTTCATCTCCCCCTTCGCAAAATCTTTCCTTTAGCTTCTTTACAAGTTTATTCTTCTTTCTTACCACAAAATCTATCTTCAAGTCAATTATAATCCTAGACCTGGCTTCCACATAACTCCCAAATGAGGTGGCACTTTTATCTGTTTCCTCTGCCAATAGAGCTATAATAGTTGTTGATGCCTCATCAACATTTATCTCATATGAAAACTGCTTAAGCCATCTGAGGACTTCTTGCACATATTAATAACCAACACCAACTAGAAAGAAAACATCATCATAATGTTTCTCAACTAGTGACACAAGAATCCTTAATCTTTGCTTGATAGACTTCTTAAAGTGGTGTAGTGTTGGAATTCTTTTAGAATAGCTAAGAGGATGGGGGGGGGGGGGGGGGTGAATTAGTTATTCAAGGTCCAAATGTACAAAATAAAATTTTTCACAATTCAGTGAACCCTTAAAACTTTTTCAACCATGTATGCATTCATTGTGTGTTGACCTAAACTGATATGTTACTATAACATCAACATGAAAAAGTATAAAACAAAAAAAACAACATATCCATTAGTACACTTGACACAGTGACTTAACATGGAAACACAATTTGGGAAAAACTACCAACACCATGCTACTCTTTTTTATTCTTCTGAAGTGATGCCCTGTTAAAGGCCAACCTTGTTAAAGGCTACAACACACACTATTAAATGTAACCTAGTTAAGGGATTTCAATCACCCTGTTAAAAGTGAGCCTTGTTAGAGGACTTTACGCCATTCACTTGGAATACCACCTTGTTAAAGGATTTTCCAATGACTATTAAGTCAACCTTTTCTAAAGGATTTAGCTTAATCTGATACAATTGTTAGAAAGTAACAGCAGAGTTTTGATTTGATACAACTTACAACCTTACTTTCAAATTAAAAATCACTATTTAGTCCTCAAATTTTCTTGGCATCCAATCTTTGTAGCTCTAACAGTTTGTTCACCCTTCAAGCATTCATTCTCTTTAAGCCTTCTTGCTTAGCTCGCCATTGTAGACTTCTTCTCTTGGGTAACTTGATGATGAAAACCCTCTTCATTCTCCTTGTTAGATTTTTGTTTCCAAAACTCTCTAACCTCAATCCAACATTTCTTCATGACTAGACATCCCTACATATAGGAAATTTGAACTTTTTCCCCACTCATTATCCATCTCAAAAATTAGGGTTTTCGATGAATTAGGTAGGGTACAATGTATCTACCCTATATCTTATCTTCTCTAAAAACTTCTCCTAGAGTCCATTTGAGTTCACCTTCAAAATGGTTTACATAAGATTATGTGCCTCCAACTCATCAATCTTATCTTCCTCCTAATTCACAAGTTCCAAAAATACAAACTTGTCAACTTTTATTTGGCAAATCTTTGACCTTTTTCACAATGCAATAGCTCAACATTATCAATTTATTGATGCTCGACACACACTGTGTTATTTAACATCTGCTATAAAATCACTTGGCATAAACTAGATTTTACTAGTGCTCAACATCAATTGAAAATCACTTGACTTCCACTAACTTGCTCGACATCCACTAGAAATTGCTTTCACTTGGCTCTAATTGAATTTTTACTCGGCTTGTACTAACTTTGCTAAGCACCTTCTATCGACTTGGTCAAACTTAGAAAATGATCTTTGTCCAACGTTTTTTTTCTAAACTTTCTTAGTGTAGCCAATCATTTTGCAATCTCAAGTAAATCATACATACATTATGTTATCATTGTCCTAACTGATTCTTGCACTTCAATGCATAATCATAACTCAACCTTTCCTCTAGATACTTTTGTTACATCTTGTTGATCAAATCCTCCTCATCAATCAACTAAGTTGTAGTGCTTGGAGCATATAAGAAATTGTCTTACCAACATATAGCAAGTTTGACATCAATGACAAAACAATGATTGAAAACACTTCTTGAATAGTTCTCTTACTTAATTGATCCTTTTAATCATATATCAACATGCAGGGCACCCATGTAAAGACAAGGAGCAAGAGTCTACATCAGCCAACCAAGATGATAAGAACAATGATTTGATCATGTTTAGACATGTTAGGTATTTTTCCTAGTCACCTGTAAAGGGCATTGCTTCAGGATGTTTTATAAATTGTCTTACCAACATATAGCAAGTTTGACATCAGTGACAAAACAATGATTGAAAACACTTCTTGAATAGTTCTCTTACTCAATTGATCCTTTCAATCATATATCAACATGCAGGGCACCCATGTAAAGACAAGGAGCAAGAGTCTACATCAACCAACCAAGATGATAAGAACAATGATTTGATCATGTTTAGACATGTTAGGTATTTGTCTTAGTCACTTGTAAAGGGCATTGCTTCAGGATGTTTTATAAATCATAATTTAGGAGTCTTTGCTAGTTTTGGAAAAATAAGGTCATCATGGTCTAAAAAAAAAGTTTTAATTATGTTTTCTTCTTATATTAAGCTTATAGTAAGTATTAGAGTCAATTTTTCTATTCATAAAGCAAAAATACACTTTTTGCAAAAGTTGTTAATTAGCAACTCTTAGCCAAGAAGTTGCAAAAACTTGAAAACTACCTCCGACAGCCCAAAATGAGGTTGTATTCCATTAGAGGAAGGATATTTAAGGTTGTCTCATCTCTTTCTAGTCAGAGAGCATCATTGTATGGAAGGTTTTACTGATATCAATAAAATAAACACTCTTTTATGCAAAAATCCTCTGTATTTGTTGTTAATACAATTCTGTAAGGAGTTTTCTGAAGTGTAATAATGATATGGTTGGATAGGGGAAGGAGTTAACATGTTGTAGAAGTTGATTTGAATTCATTCTATTACATAGGGTATAAGTTACACTCTTTCTTGAAAAATTAGTCTTTTATACTCTTAAATTTAGGGTATCCATCAAAGATAGAGCCCTAACTTGATTTCCCACTAATAGATTTAATGTACGACCACTTGGGGGATCAAGTTAGGATGATGTCCAAATAGCTTCCAAAAGCATAGACTAGGGAAGTAATGTTTTCTATTTTTCCTTCTTTACCCTAGGCTAAATATCCCTATGTATTTAGTAACTAGGAATTGAATTTGAAGGATTAGATGAATAAGAAGTATTGATTTGGGAAACAAGTGATGAAACTAGTGTAGTTTGGGGTCAGAGAATCCATTAATGTTAGTGATTCAATCCAATGCACCCAATCTAGAGTAGTTCCTTAAGAAATTGCATCCAATTAGGCCAATTGGGTTTGTGAGTATTAAGACCATTTTGGAATGCTATAGTATGGTTGGAGTCTATAACTTTGTAGTCTCTATGAACTACCAAAAGGGTTTTAGAATCTCTAATTATTTTTCCAAATATTTTGGAGAAATATCAAGTTATTTGTGAAACATCAAGTTCGGAGGACTAATTGGGCTTTAGGCCTAAAAGAGAAACTTTATGAATTTCACAATTTGGAGATCGGTGAAGGGAAGTTATCGTAGGATCTTGTTAAGGGTGATCCATTGTTAGTGCATACAAGGAGTTGGACCTTATAAACATTTTCATTTACACCTTTGGAATATCAAGTAATTTCTTCAAATATTTGTGCAACATCACAATTTTGGGCAAAACCATCTTTTGCTGCTAACACTCTGCATCAAATGGTATCAGAGCCATTTTAATTATAATTTAGGAGTCTTCATTAGGACAAGATGTCTAAAGGTGAAGAAGGGGATAGGGAGATCCCTTTAAGGGTGACCAACATGGAGTTGGCCAAGATAGTAAAGGAGAAAATGGTAAAAAGTAGAGCATTCAAGTATGAGAGTAGAGCCGTGAGAAGGGAATTGGATAAGTTGAAAGGGTAGGTAAGGAGAGGAGATGATGAAGAGTTAGAGGAAAAAGAGGTGGAGGAAGAAGAGCCACCTAGATTAGCAAACATGCCAAAAGATCAAAGGGCTATGCTTGCAACTCTAGAGAGGGTAGGGAAGAAGGATAAGAGAGACCTACCAATGCTCCATGGTAAGTTGGAACCAAAGGAGTGCATGGAATGGATGGAGGCCCTTAAAAATCACTTTGAATGTGATGACATTCCTGCAAACTAGAAGGTTAAGTTTGCTAATTCCAAATTAAAGGGATTGACCTTTAGTTGGTGGAACTTCTTGCAAAATGAGAGGGCAAAGGAAGAGAAGGCTCTCATATCAACTTGGAAGAGGATGAAGGAGGAGATCAAGAAGAAATTCATCCCAAAGGAATATGAGATCATTTTTCACAAGAAGCTACAAAACCTAAATCAACATGACCTAGATGTAAGTACCTATACTCAAGAATTCCATTCTTTATCTTTGAAGGCAAGAATGTATGAGAGTGAGAAATAGAAGTTGGCTAGTATTCAAGATGAACTCACTCTAGTGTTTGTGGAGTCTATTCATAAATGTTTTCAATTGGATTTTAAAATTGAGGATAAACAAAAGAGGAAGGGAGATCAAAATAAAAAAGGAGGAAGAAGAAGTGACTTCAAAGGAAGGGGCAGGTTTTAGAATTCTCCAAAGAGAAAATCTAGAGGTCATAAAGGTAATAGTAGGGGAAGATTTGGAGGTAGAGGAAAATGTATCTTCACAAG
Organism: Cupressus sempervirens; assembly: GCA_028749045.1. Lineage (NCBI taxonomy): Eukaryota > Viridiplantae > Streptophyta > Pinopsida > Cupressales > Cupressaceae > Cupressus > Cupressus sempervirens. The sequence goes on along the minus strand of CM053785.1, from coordinate 306,006,366 downwards.
GAAATGCTTCTCCTACAATCAAGTTGGTCACCAATCCTTTAGGTGTCCCAACAAGGAAAATGCTGGTGCAAATAATCAGAGGGGTGATAGGAAGATCCAATTGACACATGAGGCACAAGATGATGATTTCCAAAGTACAAATTGCTACCACACCACACAATCAAGGTTTGATAATGCAGAACAAGGTGAGTGCATAATGTTTAATAAGACTTTGTTAAAAGAACCAATTAAGGAACCACAACAAAGGAAGTCTTTATTTAGGACTAATTGCAGGGTGAATGGAAAAGTATGTAAGATTATTATAGATAGTGGGTCTACTGAAAACCTTCCATCCAATGAGATGAATAAGAAACTTGGACTTAAAATAATTCCTCACCACACACCCTATAAAGTTTCTTGGTTGAACAAAGAGCAATAGACTGTGGTAGATGAATAATGTTGGTTTGAATTTGAAATAGGAGAGTATAGAGACAAAATTTTGTGTGAAGTTGTAGGCATGGATGCATGCATCTCCTTCTTGGAAGGCCTTGGTAGTTTGATGTGAATTCCCAACATGGGAAAAGAAAAATGTCTACACTTTAACCAAAGATGGATTTGATTATACAATGAAGCCCTTACCAGATAGTGAGAAGGAAAGAGTTTTAAAAAGTGATGTTCAAATGATAGGAGAGAAGGAATTCTTAAAGATATTTAAGGAGAAGGATACACCCTATCTTGCTATTGTGGTAAAACCAAAAAAAGAGCCTAAGTTAAAGATTAAAACCCAAGAACCTTTGAGGAAGGTAGGACCTAAAGAAGTGCAAGAATTGCTATAGCAGTACCAAGGAATAGTAGCATATGAGAAATTAGATTCCTTGCCACCCAAGAGGGACATAAGCCATTGTATAGACCTAATCCAAGGTGCCACATTACTAAATAAGGCTTCCTACAAACTAAATCCAAAATAGAACACTGATATTGCAAAAAAAATTTAGGGATTACCAGAAAAAGGATTCATTAGAAAGAGTATAAGTCCTTGTGTAGTTCCTGTAATGTTGGCTCCTAAGAAGGATGGTACATGGAGACTGTGTATATATTCTAAAGCCATCAACATGATAACAATAATATATAGTTTCCCTATGCCTAGAATGGAGGACCTCATGGATTGTCTAGGTGGAGAAAGATATTTCTCTAAGATTGACCTAAAAAGTGGTTACCATTAGATAAAAATAAGGAAAGGGGATGAATGGAAGACATCCTTTAAGACCAATGAGGACTTGTTTGAATGGGTAGTCATGCCTTTTGGCCTCTCAAACACCCCTAGTACCTTCATGAGGCTGATGAATGAAGTTGTCAAACCCTTTATAAACCTCTTTGTAGTAGTCTACTTGGATGATATCATAATCTTCAATAGGGATAGGAGTGAATAGTTAATCCACCTAGACATGGTATTAAAGAGATTACATGAAGAGAATCTAAAGATAAGTTTTTTAAAATGCATGTTTTTTTTAGGAGGAACTAAAATTTCTTGGTTTTGTTATCTCTAAGGGACACTTGAAGATGGATCCCTCAAAGGTGGAGGCTATTTTAAACTAGCCCACTCCAAGGGCTATGGGCGAGGTTAAAAGTTTCCATGGGCTAGCAAGATGTTATAGGAAATTTATAAGGGAATTTAGTGGAGTTTGTGCCCAATGATAAATAATATCAAAGGAGGGAGAAAATGTTAGTTTAGATGGATAGATGAAGCAAATAGGTCTTTTGAATACCTTAAAAAAAAGGTGTCCCAACAACCCATACTAGTATTGCTAGATTTTCACAAAGTGTTCACCATTGAGTGTGATGCCTGTAACAAAGCTATAGGTGGCATTTTAAGTTAGGAAGGTAGGCTTGTGGCCTTTTTCAGTGAGAAGTGAAATGAGGCTAAGAAAAAATACTCAACTTATGACTTGGAAATGTATGCCGTGGTCCAATCACTTAAGAAATGGAGGCACTACCTTTTACCAAAAGAATTTATTGTTTATACTAATAACCATGCTTTGAGCTTCTTAAACAAGTAGAAAAAGTTGAATCACAAGCATCTAAAATGGGTAGAGTACTTGAAGGCATTTACTTTCACCATCAAGCATAAGAAAGGGGTGGCTAAAAAAGTAGCAAATGCCTTGAGTAGGATAAATCTTACCATTTAGGAGATTCAGTTGGAGAGTGTTGGCATTTAAGCACTTAAGGACATGCATTTTGAGGATTAAGACTTTAGGACCGCATATGAGGCTTGTTTAGAACTTGGAGATAGGTATCACAAAGAATATTATGATTTTATCATTCAAGAAGGTCTTCTCTTTAAAGGAATTTAGTTATGTATTCCTAAATTCTCCATAAGGGAGAATATAATAAAAGAAAAACACTATGGAAGCCAATTAGGTCATTTTGGCCTAGTTAAGACTCTTGAATTAGTAAGGAGATTTTATTACTAGCCTAAAATGTAGAAATGTGTTAGAAAATTTATGGAGAGTTGTATGTAATGCCAAAGGGCTAAAGGAGTGACATCTAATGTAGGACTATATACACCTTTACCAATACCCTCTAAACCTTGGGACTCTGTGAGCATGGAATTTGTCCTAGGTTTTCCAAAGACCAAGAATGGGTTTGACAACATTTGTGTTGTTGTAGAAAAGTTTTCTAAAATGGCACACTTTTTTCCATGTAAAACAACTAATGATGTCTCTAGTATTGTAGGGTTATTCTTCAAGGAGATTTTGAGACTTCATGGGTTGCCTTTAACCATTGTATTAGACATGGGCTCTAAGTTCATTGGTTGGGAACCAATCTTTCCATGTCTTCAACATACCATCCACAATCTGATGGTCAGACCAAGGTCACAAAAAATTGCTAATGGGATACTATACTACCTCAGGTAGAATTCTCTTATAATGATTCAATAAATAGAACTGGCTATAGTCCTTTTCAAATCATCTATAGGACACACCCTATAGGAGTCCTAGAACTTAGAGAAGTGTAGTACATCAGACAAAAGAGTGCATTGGTTGTTGGCTTTGCAAAAGTCATGAAGGAGATAAATCAACAAGTTAAGGAAAGACTACAACATACCACTATGGAATATTAACATGTAGCAAATGTGAAAAGGAGACATGTACAGTTCAAGGTGGGAGATTTGGTAATGATACATTTGAAGAAGGGAAGACCTCCTAAGGATAGATACACAAAGCTACACATGAAGAAGATAGGCCCTTTCAAGATTCTAAAACAATGTGGACCAAATGCATATAATATAGATCTTCCATCTGATATTGCTCTCTCACCCATTTTTAATATTTCTAATATTTATTCTTATAAATCCATCAGTACTGTTGATTGTGTTATAGCACAAGGTGAAGTTGAAACTCAGGAAACTCTCAAGAATCTACCAATCCACACCCCACAAAGCATTGAATGCATTGTTGATAAAAGGGTAAGAAAACAAACAAGGAGGCATGAGTACTATGAATACTTAGTAAAATGGAAGGGAAAAGCCTTAGAGGAGGCCATTTGGCTGACAAAAGCTCAGATTGAAAAGACTAGAGCAAATTTTTACACCATTCCAACTCAAGGGACTTGAGTTCAATTGGCCAGAGGAGTATGGTAAAGGGCACCCATGCAAAGACAAGGAATAAGGGTCTACATCAACCAACCAAGATTATAAGAATAATGATTTGATCATGTTTAGACATGTTAGGTATTTGTCTTGGTCACTTGTAAAGGGCATTGCTTTAGGATGTTCTATAAATCTCAATTTCATTAGTCCTATATGACCCTTAGTTAGGAGTCTTTGTTAGTATTGGATTAAATAAGGTCACCATGGTTTGAAAATGAAGTATAATTATGTTTTCTTCTTATATTAAGCTTATAGGAAGTATCAGAGTCAGTTTTTCTATTTATAAAGTAAAAGTGCACCTTTTGCAAAAGTTGTTAATTAGCAACTCTTAGCCAATAAGTTGAAAAAACTTGGAAACTACCTCCAATAGCCCAAAATGTTACAAGCTAGAGTTGTTTTTGCACCAAAAGATTGACCTATCAATGCTTGATACAACCACTAGACTTATAGAACATAGGAGACAGTTAAGCCATGTTATAAATCCTGAAGAGGAACATTGGTAGTTAGTCCAAAAATCCCCCCCTCAGTGTTATGCAAGGAGATTCAAACTTGTGACAAAGCTTTGATACCACTTATTACAAGCTAGAGTTTCCATTGCACCAAAAGATCAACTTGTCAATGCCTGATACAACCACTAGCCTTATAAAACATAGGAGGCAATTAAGCCATGTCACGAATCCTAAAGGGGAATGTTGGTAGTTAGTCCAACACAAAATGTGGTTGCATCTATTGGAGGAAGGATACTTAAGGTTGTGTCATCTCTCTCTAGTCAAAGAGCACCATTGTATGACAAGATTTACTGATATCAATAAAATAAACTCTCTTGTGCAAAAGTCCATTGTATTTGTTGTTGGTACAGTTCTGTATAAAGTTTTCCAAAGTCTACAAATGATATGGTTGGATAGGGAAAGGAGCTAACATGTTGTAGAAATTTATTTGAGGTCATTCCATCAAGTAGGGTAGAAGTTACATTCTTTCTTGAAAAATTGGTTTGTTAAACCCTTAAATCTAGGGTATCCATCAAAGATAGAGCCCTAACTTGACTTCCCACTAGTTGATTTGTATGACCACTTGGGGGGATCAAGTTAGGATGATGTCCAAATAGGTTCCAAAAGCACAAAATAGGGAAGTAATGTTTGCCATTTTTCCTTCCTTGCCCTAGGCTAAATATCCCGATGTATTTAGCAACTAGGAATTGAATTTGAAGATTCAATGAATAAGAAGTATTGATTTGGAAAAGAAGTGATGAAACCAATGCAATTTGGGGTTAGAGAATCCATTAATGTCAGTGATCCAATCCCATGTACCCATTCTAGAGTAGTTCCTTAAGAAACCACATCCAGTTAGGCCAATTGGGAATGTGAGTCTTGAGACCATTTTGGAATGCTGGAGTAGGGTTGGAGTCTGTAACTTTGTAGTCTCTAAGAACTCCCAAAAGGGTATTAGAATCTCTATTTTTTTTTTCCAAGTATTTTGGAGAAATATCAAGTTATTTTTGAAACATCAAGTTAGGAGGACTAATTGGGCTTTAGGCCTTAAAGAGAAACTATTTGAATTTCAGACTTTGGAGATCAGTGAAGGGAAGTTATTGTAGGATCTTGTCAAGGGTGATCCATTGTTAGTGTAGACTAGGAGTTTGAACTTATAAACATTTGCATTTATACCTTTAGAATATGAAGAAATTTCCTCAAACATTTGTGCAACATCTCAAATTTGGACACAATCATCTTTTGCTACTAACACTCTACATCATAAGTCTTCAAAATAACTTGTCATTACTGACTCAAAGTTATTTCCAAGTTTCTCTATGAATTATCTAATTTGAACTACAATAGACCTATTGGTCTTCCAAGAAACTTTACCAAATGAAGTAAATGTGTTCTACACATAAAATAATATACAAACTAATAAAGAGCCAAGTTTACAAGATGCACTCTTGGTTTTCCTTATGGCTTGCAAGTTTTTAGATAGTTGCTAAAGTTGCAACTCAACAAGGTCATAGGTGTGGGCTCTCATTATTATTTTGTATCCAAAATCTACTACCATGTAGGACACATTGTTCAATCTGCTAGATTGAAAGACCTTTTGATCTATCACTCTCATGAAAAAAGAAATTAGGGGGTCTAAGATAGAATCAATAGACATTCCCCTATTATTCAATACTACACATGTCTTCTTCTCAATCATTTCTTTTGAATCACTTCACATTCTCTTGGGTTGGTCTAGGGTAGGATACCCTAACACTTAGCTAATAATCCTTATAGTGATCTTAATGGGTCCATCTTCTAGCCAAATAAAGTTGTCATGTATTATACTAAGAACTATCTTGATCCATTTAGTCTTGAATACATTAGGGAAATCTAGGACATGGATCAACCCTTTCCTTTCTATGACTTTATTCTATTCCCTTAAAACTCCATTATCACAAAGTTTACTGTACAATTCCCTTATTTCCATGTCACCTATACTTCCAACTTTGCATTTGTAGCAACACCTGACATCTTGAATCATTAAGACTTTCAGTGGTATCATGGATAACACACTAGACGAGTCTCCTTTGTATGGAATTTTAGGTATTTCCTAGCAAAGTGGTTGTTAATCTCATTACTAATTATTTGCACATTCATAACTTCCTTTCCCTCTTTTCTAACTGTTGGTGTAAATAAGTATTTACTTATTACACTTACTTAAGTTTACTTAGGTTTATACATTATTTAATTATTTTGCATTATTTAATTATTTTTATTTGTGAGACACTTAGGAGTTTGTGAACTCTTGTGAGTTGTCTTGATGAAATCATAGGGGTTTGCACCTCTTTTAAGCACATGTTGTCTACAACACTGAAATCTTCTACACACATATGACACTTAGTCATTCTTATCCATTCATCTAGAATGTTGGATAAGGTTCTTAGTTGTCTTATCTTCTGGTTGTTTCTAGAGACATTTTAGGTGCTTCTTAAGAGGCCTTTATATATAGGCACTCCTAGTGTTTGAATATCACATTTAGAACACAAAAATGTATTCAAACATACTTAGATTAATTTATCATATCCATTTTTGGTCTACTATGTGCTTGTGTTTGAGTTCTTAGTTCCTGGGTGAATTTTGCCCTTAAGCAAATTCTTACATGGTATTAGAGCAACTTGGAGATTTTCTCACTACATAGCCATTTCTAGACCATGCTTGCTTCAATACCTCAGCCCAAATTTGGAGTACTATAGAAATTGGGAGTGTCTAGTGCCAGATCTGACCTTGCCATTGCATCTAGAATGCTGAATTGGTGAAAATTGGCTACAAAGCTGCCTACCCTAGGCCAAAGTCGATTATGAGGCAATTTTTTTTTACAAATTGGCACCTAAAGGACTGATTTGCAAAATTGGTATGATCATTTCAGATCTATATATTTAATTTTTAGATCTACATTATTTTCATCTGCATCTCTGCTATTTTTTTTGGATCTACATTATTTTTTGATTTTTTTTGGCCATAGGGCCATAGGAGAGATTTTTTGCAGGTGAAGATTAAAGCTTGTTGGTGCAAATTTGATATTTGCATCACATTTAGAAGGTCCAAAAACCCCTAGATCAGATTTTGTTTCATCCAAATTGGACATCTGAGGCAAAATCTAGAGCCATTTGTTTTTTGGAGGCGCGACAGTGATTTAGAAAAAATAACAGTAGCAAGGATTTTCAAATAGTGATATCTTCCTCATATAGACTCCTTTTTGCAAGCAATTTTTTTTTGTTTTGGGGTAGGATTTCGTGATCTACACATTGGTATAGGTGGTTTGAGATTTCTATTTTTTAAATTTTTCTGTAACTAGAAAATCTCAAATTTTCCCACTTAAAATGCTTGGTATGGGCTCATCTGGACTCCAAATTAGGTTTCATTTTTTTTGAAAGTGCATATTTTTTTGTCTACTTTCTAAATCTGCAATCACATTATAGGTTTTGTAGATAGAAATACTACTTTCAAAAATAGGCCCTAAATTGGCAAGTGGCTTTGAAGTGCCAACAACATCTTTTTTTAGGGCAGGTTCTTTGATTCTTTGGGGGTTCATTGATTGATCTCATGGAGTCTTGTTAGATTTTTCAGTTTAGTATTAGACCACAATTGACAACAAGGAACTATTACAAATGGAGGACTTTGATAATTGACCATCTAAGAGAACATCCAGGATTGCTTCCTTATCTCTATTCAATGCCACCACATTTTGACTGGACATATATTATTAAGCTTAATCAATTTCTACGTAAAAGTATGAGTAGGGAATCTTTTGGTCCTCTTAGATTGGCACATTTTCCTTGTGATATTTGGTGGTTTATTTGGGAAGCATATGGAGATCCATGTGATCCTCCATCTCTAGTGGAATTTCTACATCTAGTCACTCCAGCTATGGTTTCTTCAACCTCAAATGAGATCACACCTCTAGCTCCTGTTGCTCCTACTTATCCTATTTCAGCCACAAATGCTTCAGAATCAGTACAGTAGGATACTTTATGTCTTCCTACTTTACCTTCATGCGAATACTTCCTTTTAGACATTGCATAGTTGTTCATAGAGTCTCACATTGAAGATGTGGGATATATTCTTGATGATATTCTTCTTCTTTTTGAGGCGGATACTTCATCCTTTGTCGTAGTGATAGATTCATGTACTTCATCACTGTAGGGTACACATGGTCTTCTAGGTGATGATTTCTTGCCAAACATTTCAGCTCTATTCTTGGAGTCACACACAGTAGATATGGGAGACTTTTATGATGATTTCTCACTTCTCTTTGCTGAGGCAGATTCTTCTATAGTTATTACACATTCTCTACATGATCAATCCCTCCAGGTTAGCATGATTGTGGATTCTTATGTATAGCATTTGCAAGAGGTCTCTTCTTTAGTTGAGAAGACTATTGGTTTCTTGAGATAGGTTCTACCACACTCCTTGTTTGATATGCACTTCTCTTCAGCAGTTTTTGAGGAAGCCATCATCAATATCGACACAGGGACTTTTGAATAGGTTTCAGAGATATCACTCATCAATGAGATTCCTTCTCCATCCAGGGGATGTGTCTCATAGGTATCCTTGCCTTTGTTTCTTCCAAAGTAGTGGAATTTAATACATAGGTCATGAATCGACTTCTACATAGGAGCATTCTTCACTGATCGACACACTACTTTTAAGGGGAGGGACTACCTCATCTCATTCTTTGCTTTTTTGGGGGGGAATTTTTCCTCATAGGAGGTTTTGTCCTTCTCCATTCTTTCTTGTATATACATGGATGTATGTCATAATGGGGGGGTCTTGATTACTCCATCCATCGATGCATCCTTATTCATCTCTCTTTTTGGGGGAGGTTTTTTCCCATGAGCTTTTCCATCTTTCCCTACTTTATGGGAGATTGCATTTTTATTATGTACATGGGTACCTAACATGGCCTAGTAGCCATGACCCATTCTTGCATCTTCATCTTAGTTTCTTAAGCTTAAGGGCATTTCCCTAAGTTGCACTTAAGGGGGGGTGTTGGTGTAAATAAGTATTTACTTATTACACTTACTTAAGTTTACTTAGGTTTATGCATTATTTAATTATTTTTATTTGTGAGACACTTAGGAGTTTGTGCACTCTTGTGAGTTGTCTTGATGACATCACAGGGGTCCGCACCTCTTTAAGCACATGTTGTCTACAACACAGGAATCTTCTACACACATATGACACTTAGTCATTCTTATCCATTTATTTAGAATGTTGGATAAGGTGCTCAGTTGTCTTATCTTTTGGTTGTTTCTAGAGACATTCTAGGTGCTTCCTGAGAGACCTTTATATACAAGCACTCCTAACATGTTTGAATATCACATTCTGAACAGAGCAATGTATTCGAACATACTCTGATTAATTGATCATATCCATTTTTGGTCTACTGTGTGCTTGTGTTTGAGTTCATAGTTCCTGGGTGAATTTTGCCCTTAGGAAAATTCTTACACTAACATTTGCAAAAGAGCTTGTTGACATAATTGATATATAGGGTTTACGAAAACTAAAACAATGAAAATCAACACTAGTTAAATATCTTTTCAATCTAATGAGTATGTTGAGTTATCGTTGAATTTAGTTTGCAAATGCAAGAATCTCCTTTTTCAATTCTCCTTCGTTCTCTTCATGCTCTCTTCAATTTCTAATGAATTAAATGAGTCAAGAAATGACTATATAATGCTTACAATTTTGCAATAAATGCTTAATGCTTACACAACTATAAAATCAGTCAATATAGAGTTTCCAACTCACTTTTCTTACACATGACTTCCACTTTTCTTGGTTCTATCATACCTTCGTAGCTCGACATCAACTAAAATTCCATTCATGCTCGACGATAACTATGAAATCTTTCATACTCAGCAACAACATGAAAAATAAAAAAAACTAAAGATTTCTTCTTGGTTCTAACTATTCCATTTCATCTTAATTCATGCATATATAAATTTTTTAATACTTAGATTCTTGGAACTGATGTAAAATATATCATTTAGATATTAGTCTCACTCATACCTTTTGATTCTCTAGTTGGGGATGATGTGATCACCTGATCCATTGGATGAGGTGACCTCATCTGAACTTGATGTGCTATAATCTTCCTTTTTCTTCCATGTCTTGTTCATTTGTACTTTGACTTTCTCAACATCAACCTTCTCTTTTCCTTTATTCAATTCACTACTTGGTGCTTTTGACCTTGTTGGATAGTTTCTCCTTATATGACCAGTCTTGAAATAGCTAAAGCATGTAGTTTGACTCAACAATCTACTATAATCACTTTTGAAATGTGTTCTAATGAAATTCTTAGCAACATGTCCATACTCTTGACAATAGTGACAATTGTACCTTGTATTGTAATCCCAATTGTAGGATTTTCAATTGTGTTGTACCTTTGTCATCTTGTTTGATGTCCATTTGGTATTATATCTACATTCATATCCTTTGTGTTCATACTTCTAACAATTGTTGCAATATTCTTTAAATCTTTGTGTGCTTAAGGTCTTGGTTCTACATTCATGTGCTTGATGTCCTTTCTTTTTACATTTGTGATAGTAACCCATGAATTTTTGCTTAGAGTTCTAATTTGCATTGTTACTCCTTCAAACATTTTTTGTATGACCCAAATTTCCACAATTATGACAAAAGGGTTTATAGTCCTTACCTTTGTTGTTTCTTTTTTCACCACTTTTAGATGATTCTCATTCCTTAGTATTGGTGTAGCCCAATCCAATAGTATCATTGTTAGATCTAAGAAATCTCATCAGTTTCTCAAAGTATTTGATGGCTTCACTAGTTTTGTTGAAACTTTCAACAAATTTCTTTTCTCTTCTTAGTTCATTCCTTAGTTGTTCATTTTGTAACTTCAGGGTTGTGATCTCAATGTCTATTCCATTTAATTCATGATTTACAATTACCACTTGATTGATTGTTTCTAGTTACATGTTAGAAATCCTTTGTATCTCTAATGTCTTCTCTTCTAGTCTATTGGTCGGTGTTCTTTTGTCATTTCAATCATGACTTTGTCTTCCTTAGATTTCATTTTCTACTTGATCACCTCACATAGCAAGACTGATTGAACTTATTTTTCTATCTTAAGATTTATAAACTCTTCAGTTAGGGCTCCATTCTTTTCCATCAGATTTGCAACTGCTGTAGTAAACTCACTTGAGTTTCCATTTGCAAATAATTTAGTAGTGTCTTCCTCTTGGTAATGTGTGTCATTTCCCTCAATAGCTATCTCTTTCCTTCTCTTTAATGAGCACTTCAACTCATCTCTTGCTTCATTGAGTTGGTGTAGGGAAAGCTTGATTTCAATCTTTTGGTTCTTAATAACCTTTTCCAATTTTTAGACCTCCATCGTCAAGATCTTTTCTCAAACCTGCAAAGATTTCCTTTCCAAAGAAAAAAGCTCTATTATGGATTGTTGGAATTAACAATGAGAAAGTAAAATCTGAGAGGGGGGAAGTGAATCAACACTTTAAAACTTTAACCATAAAAATATTCACCACACATCCATCTCACAATTTATCATGCAAATTGAAATAACTAACTACACATGTCCATCCATAGCATGAAATAAATAAAACATGACACAATAAGTTTGTTACCTAGAAACCCTCCAATGAGAAGGTAAAACTGGAGTGGGGATGACACCCAAAAATCTTTACTGTTGCAATTGTAAAGTGTATCCAATGAAGGTTATAATAAGTTTGACCATAAGTTATGATCTACCCTATGAAAGGTATGTCCTATTAAAGGATTACAAAGATTGTTAGGTCTCATCTTGTTAAAGGATTTAAACACACTACTAGAAGTGGTCCTTGTTAGAGGACTTGACCTTGCAATAAAAAAAGAACTTGGTTGAGATTTACACAAAATTCTATTAGGAATTGGAACCTATCAACGCTACTTTTTAAAGATATTTTCACTAATTCACCTCTTAGAATATTTCAGCATTGATCCTTCAGTTAACACTTCTTTGCTAGATATCACATCTTCTCTTTCCTAATGTGTACTTGATCCTCTTGATTAGATGTATCTCTTATGTCCTTTAATTTCTCTATTCTATTCTCTCTAATTTATTTTGTAATTATAGCATGATCATAACCTCCATAGCTACCATGACTACTCTCTGCACTTGCAATTGCCCTTCTCTTCTCATCCCTTAATCTAATTGGTTGCATGCATTGCATAGGGATTCTCAATATACCTTTGTATATATCTTCTACAATCATAAAAAAATCCTTAAGTTAGCCCAAAAATGGTTTACATAGGAGTTTATGCCATTACTAACAACTATGTCCAAAATTGTTTACTCGGCACTTGAAAACTTTGATGCTCAACATCCATTACATCTTAAATGTTGTAACTTGTCTCCTGAATGAATTGACATCCACTATTCACTCAGCATCTGAATCACTCAGCATGTATTATCTTGCTCTTCATTGGAGTGACTTGGCACTAATTATCTACTTGGCACATACTGGTGCTTGACACTTATTGCATACATTGTTAGGTAAAAACTACTTACTCATTCCATATAGATTTTTGTTAAGTAATGACCTAAGTGTTTTGTCACTGCCTTATCAAATCTAGTTTGAGATCAAAATTCCTATGTTAACCAAGTGTTTGAAAGAAAATGAAAAAGATAGAGTAACAATAAATTTTGAATTAATTTCTTGGAAGGCAAATTCCTAATGGACATAAGCCAAACTAACAATGCGTCTGTGAATTAAATTATCAAAAGGATCTAGTAGGAAACCAATGAAATTAGGAGCAATGATTCTTGAACTCCACAAATACAATCATCAATGGGAACTTCAATAATAACTAAAAGATGTTTTACATTTCATCAAATTTTGAGGCCATAGAAAGTTCACTCACATGAGAAAAAATGCTATGCAAGAACAAAGATGATCCTTTGTCTAATTTTCCACAATAGTGGAATTTGTTAACACAAGGGAAACACCCAAACTATATGATCTCACAATCATAGCAACATAATAAAACCATTGGCTCCCTTATTATTCATGAACCTACATTCACAAAAATAACACACTCTATCAAGAATAACTACACTTAGAATGAGAGCACCAATAGCATATATTATTGCATCAAAATTATTGCCCCGTGTCCTATTACATCCATGCATTTAAAAGAAATACCCTCCTCTTTTTGTGTTAGGAGTGAGATATATTCTAATGAAAACATGATGCTAAAAAATAATAAAATAAAGCTAATTACATACAAATTGACTCTCTAAATGGTGCTAAATAGGTCTCCACCCTTGTTTATATCAATTAATGGGTGCATGAGATTTTAAATGACTTAAAACAATTAAATAATGATGCGATAAGAAGATAGAAGCCATGACATGATCTAGGAGCTCTAAAATGGAAGCTTGACCTTCTCTAGGTGTCTCTGGGAATTGAACTACCATCAAAATGTGTTTTCGATGCAGAGAATGCTCTAAAATAGCAATTGGTAGTTAACTATTAATGCACTACTTCTTCAAAATTGTCAGTGTGCCTCTAAAAACTAAATCTTTGAAAAAGTGCACCTACACACCTATGCACCTTTTCACCTATTCACCTACGTACCTTGGTGACAAGATCTAAAAATCCAAAAATTCTTCTAAGTGTCAAAACTTGATTTCCAACATCTATGTTTTCTTCCCCTTTATACCAAAATGATGCGTGTATGTTTCCCTTTGAACTTTTACATGGAAAAGGTGATTTTTTGAGGAGCTAATAAGTCTAAATATTCATAATTTACACTCACTTCCTTGTGGAAATCATGAAGTGTGACTTCTTGGGCATTCCTTAAAGCTTGATAGTCATGGGTTTGAATGTGATCTTAGCTATTACAAAAAATGAGGGTGTCATGGTAATGTTGGGGACCTCAGGGGCCTTTTGATGTTTTAGATATGCATACATGTACACCTTTAGAGTCAATTCATTTACAAAATCTTCAAATTGCACACCTGTGCACTTGGACACCTTGAGGGAAGTGCACAGGGTGCTCAATTCACCAAAAACTAAAAGTTCTCAGTTTTGAAAATGGTTTTTGGGTTTTGATCAAATGGTGTTTTAGATCACTCTTGTGTAGTTATTTTGATCTTTTTGATGGTTTAGGCTCATTTGTGGACCTATACACTTTTCTCTTCAAAACTTTTTAAAATTGTACACTTGCACACCTTAGCATCTTTGAGACTTTGAGCATCTTTAAGAATTTTTAGAATTATGCACCTCTACACATTCACACATGCATACCTACACACCTTCTATAAACAATTCCTTCACCTAATCATCAAATTATGCACTTGTGCACCTTCACACATGTGCACCTTCTGGAGTCATCCAACTTTAGCATATTAAAAATTGCAATGCACACCTTGTGCACCTTAAGAAAAGTGCACCTTCAAAAAGTGCACCTTGACAAAAGTGCACCTATGCACCTTCACACCTATGCACATGTGCACCTTTGCACCTGTTGGCGTTTTAAAAAATTGTAGGTTTCCAATTACCCTGATGAGGAAATGACAGACCTAGGGGCAGCTAACTCCCATCTTCAACACATCATTTCAGACACTAGGCCAACTATAAGGCTAGACCCTTCTTCTACTTCAGGCTCTGCAAAACCTAGTTGAGTGGACCTCAGATTCAATTGATATGGTACGAGTGTAAAAAATATTCATGAATCTATTAATAGCAAATGAAATCCCTAATTCTTCTATACCTAATCGAGAAATCACAAGCATGAAATAGCTAAGAACATGACTCATGAAATTGGAAAGCTAAGTGCGGGTTAAACTTTGGATAGCTTGCAACATAGAGGGAAAATGATTTAATATATTGATATCAACAAGACCCAGGTATGAGCAACAAAACTTAATGATCCTATTTCTGATCAATGCCTTATCTATTGGGCAATTAAATGAATTACAACCATACATCTCATTGAAATCTTTGACATAATTCCTACATCAATATCCCTGATCTATCTTTCACTTTTTGAAGAGACATCTACTTCAGATTTAAATATCATACTTAGACAATCCTATCATGAAATCTGCAAACCCTATGACAAACATCAAGCAATTACATGGTTCTTTGTTTCATCAGTAAAATACTTCAATCACATACATTCCTAAATGAAATGCAACCTAGTTTATGCTCTTTGTTCACAAACAAGAAAAGATTACAAATCCATGAGCAGGAGATAGGATTCAAACTGAAATTTAAAACCCTTTGCTGTATTTTATTCATTCTCCTTGAAAATGAATACATGAAAAATGCTCAAAAACTAACTCACAAATCACCTAACAAACCAGAACTATCTGCATAAAACTAAAATTGTTGCTCAATACAAGAGAGAATGTTGGGTGTGTGGCTTTCACAGCCTGAGCAAACCTCCTAGAACTAGAAATTGAAAACTAACCAACAGCCACTTTTTAGAGAAGAAGAAAAAATATGTATGAAGAGGGAAATTCCTGAATTGAATTTGCAATTGACATGTGTCCCTTCAAAATTATCCCTCAAGAAGCTAAAAAACATCTCTCTACCTTCTCTCTATAACTGCCAGGATCAAATCATTTTATTTTTCCTCTCAAAGGCATCAAGTATCTTAGAAACTTGATGAAAGAATATAACTGATTTTGGTGTTAAAATGAATTCATGGTAAAAGTGAAAAACCAGTTACAATATGACTTCTAGAATGTAAGAAAATAGTTTAAAGTTGATTTTCTCCACATTCAGATCCCAAGAAGACTTTAGAACTGCCCTCTAACCAATTCTGATGCTCCGTGACAAATTTTGGTCATTCTATTGAGAATGCCCCGAAAATCATAAATTGACTCACAGACTAAACTTGTGAGTTTCTATGCAAAAATTGACCTCATATTTGGAAATTTTGTCTCTTCCCAATTTCGACAATATATAACATCACATATTTTGCTTACCATAAACCTCTTAAATCTCAATTTGAAAAATCTCCCCCTAACATAAGACTCAGGTCTACATACCCTTTGAATATTTAAATTTTCAAAAATTTAAAATAACCTAAAGTTAGAACTTTAGATTATACCCCTTTCTAAATTAAAAATTCAGTGACGTGCATCTCTTTTGAAAATAATTAAAAAATTATTTTTTATTCCTTTGGAAATTTCCCCTACCCTTTGAATTTGGGGTCAAACCTCTATTGACTAAGTGCCATGTGTTGCTCTATGATTGGCCCATCTAATTGCCACATCACCATTTTATTAGGTGCACTGCCACATGGTAGCATTCCACTTACCCGCATGATTTAACTAGTTTGCATCTTGGAAATGCGGGATTGCACAGACCGTTGGATTGTGACATGTGGCATAATCTGAGTGCTTCTCTTCTAAACTTGGTCTAGAGCACCACCTCACCATGTGTGGGATATACTACTACATGGAATCATCCTAAACTCCCGCAATATTTATCTCCCGAGCACCTTCATCTTGCAAGCTTGCACCCTCCACATGATTTGGACACTTGGAATGATTGTAGCAAATCTCACCACATCAGCGCTCTTACATGTTTGTTTAAAATTTTTCTTTGTCAACTTGCAGTGGCCCCTTGCACAAGGCTTTATGTCCACAAAAGACTGTAGTTTTTAAGACATTTTCTTATGGTGTGGAATTGTATTTAAAGACTGAGAAAGGCCCTCCCATAGTTAATGTGGGATAATGGCCTTTACTAGCTTTTTTGCCCTTTATGACTATGTTTTGTGCAACTGTGAGCACACTTTTATTTTTACATTCCTCCCCTTTTCTCTTAAGCTACTGACATGGGTTTCTAAGACTTTTTATACTGTGAGTTCTCTGTTCTTACGTGGAGCTTCCTATTCTTTTTATGCTTTAATAGCGTCGGTTCTTTGTAAGATAGCTTGTTTATTGGCATGCATGGACTGTAGGCTATGGATTCTTGTTGCCCATGCATCTACTTGTAACTTTTTTTAGAATCAACTCCCTTTTCTGCCCACATAGACTCCTAGTTTCTTCCTTTTGATGCATTGATTCCTCTTTTTATAGGTAACTATTCAAATTTGTCATAGCTTCCTTGCTTGTTTGACTACTTTTCTTATTTAAATGTTGAACCTTGCTATTGCTCATGCTAGCCTTTTTAATTGGTGACTTGTTCTACCTTTTACCTTTTTAAATTTCTATGTGGTCATTGGAATCTTGACCAGTGGCTTGATTAAGCTTGGTGCTTCCTTCTGATGGCATCCTCTACTATTTTGGCATGTTTTGCCTGTTACAAGCTCTATACAAATGGTGTGATTTTTTATTGTGTGGAGATGGTTTTGCCTTTGCATTGCTGGTGGATTCTTATTCCTTTCATTTGCCTGTGCCCTACTTCCTTTAAATATGTGAGCTCTTTTTATATCTTCCTTGGTTCTGCTGGCTACTTTGATTGCGTGAGGTCTTTTACACTGGGTGACCCTGCCTCAGACTTATGCATGGATTTATGCTCATTTTTAATGTCTCCCTTGCCTTGACTGGGAAAAAGGGCTCTTTTATATTGTTGTTGTTCCTTTAATAACCCATGGCTGCTACTTCTACGATGCATAACTATGGACCTTCCCTTCGATGCTTGGATGCTTCTTGTTTGGGCATTAAAGCCTTCTTAACTTGCATGTGACTGCTCCTTTTTCTTGTCTTGCAATGTGGAGTTCTTTCTTAACATTGGTGGCTTCATTGCTGGTATGATTTCTGTAAACTTTTCTGCTAGGGCTTCCAACTTTCATGTGTGTTCTCTCATTCATTTTTTGGTAAAATAGTCACCACATCCAGGCCCAATGTGATTACAAATTATAATATAATTTTCTCTCAGAGAAAAAAAAATACAACTAGAGAAGACACTTCACTTTTGAATGAAATAATAATGGTGACTTCTGATTCTCATCTACAATTAGTTCACAGAATATTGGAGCAACTTTTATTCTTTGGGACCAAGGAGCCTTGCCTATTTCTTAGCTTGTTTTGATGGCTTCCTTTTTTAAACCTTTTTGTGAAGATTTTCAATGCATTCATTAAATATCTCCTAATATAAGCTTTCATCACTAATTTCCCTATATGCTTGTGCATCTGTGAGAAAAAGTATGCAATTCTCTAGTTTTGAGGAAGCAACAATTTTCTTCATAGAATAAAGCAAAACTTGTGAGATCATCTACTAGCTTTCCCCTCTTTTTGGTGTCCATGAGAGCGACCTATGCATCAAAACTTGTTAAAGCTGCTCAACAAGCTTTATCATAACTCATCCAAGTTTGCACAACTATCTTTAGCATCTTTTTCACTGATAGTGTACCTAGCACCAAAGTAGAAATTTTTGATCAACCCTTTGCCCAGAACAATCATTTGTCTCAATGTCAATACTAGATCTATTTGTTTCTGACTTTTGAAAATTGGATAGTCAAATTAGCTCTCCATAATTCAACCTTATCTTTAAAAGATGCCAATGCTATTTAAAATATCCAAAGTTTATAAGAATCAAAAAACTCAAAAACACTTTAATCTCCAAAAACATTTGAATCACTACAATCCCTTTATAATCACTTAAGTTATAAAAGGGGTAAATAGTTTTTGAGTTTACCATTCACACCATTCTCAACCCAAAATCATCTTTGTAATTATTTTAAAACCATTATGACTTCTCTTCCTTTAAAACATTTTAAAATCCAAATGTCCTATTAATTAGATGGAAATAGTCAAGCCCTAAAGTGGATTCGACTAAATTTTTTTTTATTCTCAAGCAATTGAACATCTCAAAATGTTCTACTAATCCTCTGATATTGACCAGAATTAGACTAGAGTATTGAAATAATGATTTAGAACTTGTTTACACACTTTATGCAAATTGTAATTTTTCAGCTAACAGGGCTTGTCAGCTGGCTTTAAAAACTAAGCCAAACAACTGACCAGGCACTGAAATTTTCCCCATTGATTCTCTATACTACAAACTTGCACCCCATCAAACCTCATCTCATGAAAAATTTAGGGTCAAAAGATATTTTCTAAAAAATTTGACCTCTCAGAACTACCTGGAAACAAACATGTTAGAAAGCAATAAATTGGGTTTGGATTTGGCTTTGAAAACTAGGTAAATGGGCACTTGAGAAAATGAAAACTAGGACATTGGTTTATTGTCATGAGGAGAATATGGATCTGTGATCTAGATTCATGAAAAATAACTAGGCGTAAATGGCGAATGGTCAAAGTGGGCTACTCAGAATTTGACAACTGGAAAGAATGGTAGAAAAGTGATTTTTGCGAATGGAATTGACCTAGAAAAGTGTGCAAATGGATTCATCAAGATGTGAAAATTGACACACTTAAAGTATTTTCAAAGAACAACACAATGGTACAATATATTCCACCTCACCAATTATGGATCTCAAGATATAACACCTCAAATAGGGGTACCAAATAATCTGCATTTCTTGACACTAGTAAAAAGATAGAAATTTTGTTTGGAATTGCGTTTGAAAATTGATCAAATAGATTCATCAAGACTTAAAAATTGGAACATAGGAAGTCTTTGACTCCTAGAACACAATGCAAAAAGAATTTCCTCATTTTGGTCAACTAGGTCAAATTTATTATGGGTCAAAAAGGGCCTCCCAAAATTTAGAATAAATTGCATCAGCATGACATTGATAAACAACCAACTTTGAGGGATTCAAAACCTAGACAAACGGATTCAAAACTACTTGAAATCTGAAACATAGATTCTCTAGTATGGTCACTAAATACTCCCAAAGTGGTGAGTTATGAAACATTTCTAGGTTAAAGATGTTCAAATGCAAACACAACCTCCTGTCACTATTTGACACTTGGGTGAAAATGCAAAATTGACACACACTCGAAACAAGACTTCATGAAATGGCTCAAAATGTCAATTTATCATCATAGAATGAGTGGACGTGCTAAATAGAAGGTGTTAGAAGAATTAAACGCCTCATAGGCTTCACAAGTATAGCTGGGTACATATGCATTTATGGGCATTTAAAGGGCTTGAAATCTCAATGGCAATCAAAATTGATCATGCAATTTTTAGTCCCAATAGCACCTATGCACCTTTAGGGAAGTGTGCAAGGTGCTTAGTTCACCAAAAAGTTAAAGTTCTCTTTTTAAAAATAGTTAATGGGTTTTTCCTAGATGGGTCTAGTAGCACTCTAGTGTACTTATTCTTGATATTTTTATGATTTATGCCCCCTTTCTAACCCAACATTATCATATACTTGAACTTATTTTGCTTCTTTTATCTAAAATCCCAAGGTTCCTATATTGAAAATGCACATGCAATACCATGGTAATTTTTTTACTATGGATGATGAGGATGCCATGATGACCTCCACAAAAGATAAACATTAGTATACTAGTGTTAGGGGTTAGAAGAAATACTAACTAACTAGACTCCTAAACCAAAACTATAAAACTTCCACTCCACGAGGCACCTTGGAAGATACCCTATTTTGATGAATGAGCATTTGTGAGTTAAAAAAAGGGGGTCCCTATTTCTAAAGTAAAAATAGGGCCTGTGTTGTGGAACCACAACAAATAACCCCGACAATAGCAAGAAATGGAAAAGGCCTTTCTTTATTAGCAAGTAATTTTCAACCCTATATCAAGTCTACAAATTGATTCTAGATGTCACTGGTGATTTTTGGGAACTTCGAAAAAGAAACTTTAACTTTTCAATTTTGACACTCAGCGTGTGTTCACTATCTTAATTCCCTTGATGCTCCTAAGTGCCAATCACCACAAGTGTGCAACAAGATGAAATAATCTTTTGTTGACCAGTGAGAGTTTGAGAAATCCTCATCAAAAAATTTCCAATCACTATATTACCAAATGTGAGAAACCATTTAGAGGGCTCTTAATGAGTCATCATTTACTTGTCTTTTGTATTTCTAGTGATCCATTTGCCAACTTCACAGAGCTTGCATATTTCCACTTGGTTCTTCCTTGAAACTTTTTTTTGTTTGAAGTGAGCCAATGATTATATTGTGATAAATCCCATTGATCACCTTATTTTGGTTCATACCAAGTTTTGGAATCCTATTTGATGACACCATCATTTTTTTTTCTCCTTACAATGATTAGATTGTGTGGTTAAGGTGTCGATGTTCCTTTCTCATGGACATTTTATAATCTAATTACTTGTGCAATAATCTTTTAATGAACTTTAGGAAACTCACATGCCAACAAGTGATTTTGATAAGTCCTTGGCGAAATGCTTGATTAAAACTAGAAAGTTCTGGATTGTGCTTTAGCCTCTATTCACTTGGGTTGAAAGCAACCTAGATGATCAATTTTTTAAATTTGTAAAGTGTTGAGAGTGATCAATCTAGAATCAAATTTTAAGGTCGAAAGTCCTCTTTACCTATGAGAAACATTTGTATTTAGTTTGTATAAGAAATAAAGTTATCCAAATGCTTTGAAGAAGAAATACCTCTTCCAAAAATTGAGACCAGTTAGGATGGACCACATATGGGGAACAACCCTGAAAAAACATAGTGACTCCCTAACTCAAAGACTAAAAAATAAAAAGAAGCAAAAATATGAAAAAAAACCAAACAAATAGACTCAACATAAAGGAAACTAACACCTAACTAAAAAGACAAAAATAAAATAAAAATAAAAACAAAAACATATATATAGAAAACCCTAAATAATAAGTATGTCGGAGTCATTGTTAGTAGATTTCTCATTACATGCAATAGTAATAACCCAACCCATATAGTTCTAAAAAATGTTGACTTGTCTTTGTACTAAGAAAAATTAAATTTGGATGATTCTAGTTCAAATTCTGGGTACAAATCACACAAAATCAAAAGTTGTGGTAACTCTCCATGGTTATGATTAATCCACAAACATGTTTTCTTACCTTTAGCATCATATTCGAATTGAAAATCATCAAAATGAGAGGGATAATAGAAAAATATCACCTAATCTAGCAAGTCCCCCATCATAGGGGTACACTCACACATTGTAATTTCTCTTTCTAGTGGTCTTATCTCATGGTACACAACTCCATGTGCACATGGAAACATTAGCATTGATGATGTAATATAGCTATCAAAACAAGACCCAAAAGATAAAATATTTTGTCTATGGTCCTTATTATCACCATCATTATCCTTAAACTAGGAATTGTCACTTTTAGGCTCCTTGGGAATAGAAAACTCAATTATAATCCTTCCTTTTGAGTTATAGTCTTTGTTAATATCATTAATCAAGATTTTTTCTCCCTGATATCCCAAAGAAGCATGTTCATAATTATACTTACCTTCCATTGTGATCTCCCAGGATAACAAGAAATCAAGACAACTTACTTCTGAATGGAACCTACATGGATGGATTATACATCACTTGGTTATTGGATGGTCTGATATATGTCTAGAATATCCATAAATAGACATTTCCTTGATCAAGCTTGAGACCAAATTAAGCATTCTATCCATCTTTTCTAATGACATATCTCATTTTGAGGAAGGTATCTTATCATTATCCAATGGGGGATCAATATCACAGTAGAAAGCATTGGTATCTTCATCTTGATGACTTCTTAATTCAAAAATCTTAGAAACCTCAGGATATTATGCATTTCCATAATTTTTTGCAACTCCTTGGAGTTTTGGGGATTCAAAATTTTCTATGTCCACAAATTTTTTGGGGTATCCACACTTATTGCAATATCAAAACTTGAAAAAATTTCATTACTTCTCAAATTTTTAACATGTTGATCTGTCTATGCTAACACATTAGATAATGCATCTTGGCAACAAGCACATTCCAACTCTAGATGAATTCTTTAATGGAAGCAACAATAGTTAGGAAGAAAAAGGATGTTTAGATTTTGACCTTCTTCAAGATACTTCAAATTTCTTGTTATGTTATCTATGAAACCTTTCAAAACCTCATCCTTTACATGTAAATCCTTCTAAATTGTTAGGGTAATGTTGGTTGGAGCCATAATGCATTGGAGTTTTATAGACCTGCATGTTTGGAGGAGTGGGATGTAACCATTAAGAGACATCATCTGTTAGAGAATCTTCTCTAATTTTCAAACTTTGTGTGTTCATATTATTGATGCAATAAATATGTATCCCAGAGTGTCCATGCTCTTTCTCTTCATTGAATAGGAACACAAACTCCTCTTCATCATTTTCATCATTTTGCCCTCGTGCAGATTTATCATATGATTCAAACACCATTGCACTAAATTGTAAAGGTTATTCCTCCATGATTTGGGGAGGTTGATTTGAAACAACATTGTACCCATATCCATTTTCACTTGGACTCATACCTATAATATTATTATTCTCATTCATGTTGATGTTATCATAGGGCCATAATATATGCTCTAATTTTCAGAATAATTATTTTGTGTAGCAAGTTTTCTTGGATAATTATCTTTTCTTCTTGAGGAATTCAACTTTATTATGATGATTTCATTGGATAATAGAGACTTTAGATTCTTCATGGCCTTAAACTTGCTAGCCATATTTTCTTGAGTTTAGTAGGTGGAGAAGTCCTTTTCTCAAATAATACAGTCTTTTGGGGCCTCATACCCTAAATATGTAATTGTTGGCATTGGAGTAGTAATAAACTATTATAGTAAAGGTACTAGATTCAATAGGGGCATTTGATTGGGCATAGTAGATGCTCCTACAAGAAATGGTGGTATGGCTACTATGTTATTCAAAGTGAAGGAAGACATAAAGTTCCCTCCACCATGGGTATCTACCTGCTTCATGAATGTAACAGACTCTTTGAAGACCTTTTCAATCATATCAATGTATCTAGTGGGATCCTTCTTAGAAAAATAGAATTTAATGAATCCATTATTCCCAAATAGATATGAATGATAGCCTCTAGTGGTATAGTATAAGGAAACTCCATTCTTTGATACATCCTATAGAAGCGGTGATTAAACTATATAATAATCTCATGGGGATCCCTCTTAATTGAGATGAACTGATGATGTAGGATAGATGGATCAATATAGACCTTGAATTGTGGTAGAAGCTTTCTCTCAAAAGAGTTCCAATCCCTTATTGATGCTGGTGGAATATTGAGGTACCAATTAAATGTCATTTCCCCCAACGTGTAAGGGAAAAGGTGATAGACCATGTCCATATGCTAAATTTGGTTTCAATTATAGATTTCCTTGAAAAATTTAATATGATATTTTTTTGTTCATGATTCTCTATAGATGAACCATGGACATAAATTTTTAGTATTTTTGGGCAAGTTGTGTAATGGACTGGTTAGATTCAAAGATGAACTTTGGGCATGGAAGAAAGCCATGATGCATAATGATGGGAATGTGTGAAGTAGAATTTAGAGTGGATGATGATGATGGAATTTATAATAGGAATGGATTGAGCCTAAGTATCCCATTTTTTGTAAATGTACTATAGAATAGGTGACTAAGAGGGGGGGAGGGGAGTGAATTAGAAACCAATAAAACTTATACTTTAATTCACCAATTAAACCACCACCACATAATTTGATCTAATTGTATGCATGAAATAGTGAAAGAAATAAAACATTCATAAAACTTCGATACAATATTGGTAACCCAGAAACCTTCCAAATAGAAAGTAAAACTAGGGTGGGGATGATACCCTTAAGCTTTATTACTGTAGTATAAAGTTAGCTTGTTAAAGCTTACAATTGATCACTATTAGAAGCAATAAGGACTATTAGGTCCATCTTATGAAAGGATTTACAACATACAATTAATTATGCACTCTATTAGGAGATTTGGAATGAGATTGTCAAGTCCACCTTGTTAAAGGATTTGGATGATACACCTATTAGAATGAATCAATGGCTAATCTTTGATCTTCAACTCATTTTGTTGAATGCGATTCCTTTGATTAACAATGATCACCTGGCTGTGATAGATAAGTCTCTACTTTTCCTTATACTGCTTGTAGCCTTTTTTAATTTGCACTCATTTTCTTCTTTTTCTTATTTGTATTAATTACATTGGATATGAATATATATATATATATATATATATACCAATCCAATAAATTACATTCTAGAGCTGGCTACAATGCAAAATTCAAACAATATTCACAAAGTTAGCTCACTACTATAACTCAGGTTATAAAGACCACTCGAGTGATGTTCTAACACTTACAAAAACTTGACAACACTCAAAAAAATCTAGCACTTAGTTGATGTAGATGCTTGGTCTATACTAATCACTTGGGGTAATAGGAGCCCAGTCAACATTGGATGACTTGACAAATACTAAAGAACTTGATAGACTTAGTTGATACTGCATGGCTTGGTGAACACTACCTTCATTCACTTTGTTAACACTAAAATCTTGATAGATACTATAGAGATTAGTTAACACTATAATTTTCCTTAGATGCTTGTTAGATACTTTGAAGTTGAACATGAACTGCAAGCTATCTAATTGGCTGGTAGCAACTGAAACACTTGGATTACACCACTATTAGTATGATAAGGTTGGTAGCAACTATACCATTTGTTAGAAATATAACCAATTGATTAATTGTTAAGTCACTAATAGAAGAATGATTTGACCATTAGGTTAACAATCTCCCCCATTGGAATTAGTGACAAAAATACTTATCATACAAAAAAGTCTCAATACAAGTCAAAACTCCCCGTATCAACAATTTGGGTCTTCAACTTGATTTTGACTATTGTTTGTTGTTGCTACTTGGTAACCTCTGACTCTATTTTCAGTTTTTCAAAATTGGTTTTGTAAACATATTTTATGCCTTGAATGTACATCTTTTATATTGTACATGTATTTCCCCTTTGTATATACAATTCTCCTTACATATGATATACATTTACATTTTCCCTTTTTTGATATAAATGCCAAAAAAAATAACAAGATAATTCCAAAATGTGACAAGAAATCACTATGTACCTTCAAAATTATGGTCATAGTCTTGTCCTAGTTCTCTTGCAAAAATTTTGACGCATGTAAGGCTAGCTATAGTTCTACTAAAAGTTCCATCATATGATTAACTATGGAGAAATTATTATCATGGATAAATGTCTTTGGATGTGCAATATATTTTTGAATTGCATCCATGTTGAGAATGATCATTCCTTAAATTTATTAAAGCGTGACCCTTATCCTAGAATCTTCCCTTGACAATTTAGCCTAAAAATTTGTCAAATACTTGATATTAAAAAAATGTGCAGAATTGCAGCTAGGGTCAAGCGATAATTGATGTGTACTTGCCTTCGAATCAACATCTATCTTGGCTACCTTATCTTTTATTTAAGTTCTAAAGTTAGATATATCACTTAAATTTACAAACAAAGAAACAACATTATTTATAGATACTTTAACTATAGAAAGAATAGTAGACAATTCTACTTGGTCAATAGCTATTCTCTATGCTACCTTCTTCAAAATTAGGAAAAATAGGTTGTTTCTCATCAACCTCAATATTTAGAACATCCAAAAATATGCTTTTGATATCTTCAAGTACCTAGTTTTTCTATTTTCTTTCAGTTCTTAGTTTTTGTTTCCTTTCTCTTTTCTTCCAGAGCTCACCAAGGGTATCCAATTTTTTAGGAGTGAGGTTAGAGCTATCCTAGTTTGGAATAGCAATGTCCTCATCCAGATCAATCTCTTCCTTAGAGGCTTCTACCTCTTGACACTTTTCCTTATGAATAATAGAAGGAACAATTTCCTTTCCTTTACTCAACATATCAGTGTTCAGTTGAGGCTTAACCTTAACTATCATTGCACTTTCCATGGTAGTAATAATAGTAGAAATAGAAAATGTGGAAGAAATAGTACTAACAAGAGGAATGATTGCAATATCTTGTGACTCAGTTAGGCTTGATGCTAGAGAGATCTGATCCTATTGCTTAGTAGATGAAGTGATGGAAACTTAACTCATAAATGCACTTGGTAAAATTGTACCAATCATTGGTTCATTGGTTGAGTGCTTGGTGAAGTAGTGTTTACCTTAATTAAATTGGTAGCAACCTTCTCTAAGCTATATGGTACTAAGAATTTACTTGGAGAGTTAGGAAGAGAGGCTATTACCTCTGTTGCCATCTTCTTAGGATCTGAGTCTTTAATACTCTATATCTTAGGAAGATCACCTCTTGTAGCTTCTTTATCCTCTCTCCTTCAACATCATCTCCTTCCATGTTTTCAATATCATCAATTTCCTCATCATCTTTTTCTACTTTTTCTTCATCATTAATTTGCACAACCTAATCACTAGGCTTGTGCAACCCATAGATATTCTTCCATTCTATAGTGTTAGACTTCATAACTGACTCAATGTCTTTAGATAGGATTAGAAATGCATTGAATTTGGGGGTTAGCTTTGTTTCATTCTCCTTCAATAATTTCTTCACTTCCTCATCAGTAAGACTTGGCATAAGCTATATGAGGGTTTTCTCTCTGATGTCCTTGGCAACATTTAATGCATTCTCCCAATGATGTGATATTGACTTGAATAGAGTATCAAGAACTTTCTTTTAGCTCTTAACTCTAGAAAATTCATGGTAAAACAATGACCTTTGATTTCTCTTTTAAACCAAATTTACTCTCCAAGTTTCTATTAATGCATTGTAAAAATGTTCACTCGGTGATAGGTTGTCCTCCACTTGGTTAAGTTTAGATTTCTCAGGAGACACCTTCAACTTATTAAGAACTTTGAACTTGGCAGAGTCATCAACTTGGAAGAGTCTTTGACTCAGCATGATCTTCAATCTCTCCATCCACATCCAAGCTTGATTAGGTATTGCAACCCAACCATGCTTGGTAAAGTCTTCAACTATCATATCTGCTTGATGATCCTTATGAATCTTGAATGTTGATATGGTTCTTCTGCTTCTTGACTAGAATAGATGTGAAATGTCTCCTTAGAGCCATAGTTCTAGTAATCTCCATACAAAACTAGGTTGAAATGGATGAGTCACCCAACTCATTGACTTGGGTGTGAACACTTTTATTATTCCAATTTGCATCCTTAGGAGATTTCCTTAGCTATTGCTACCTCATCTCACTTTTGATATTGTCAGCCTTTTCTTTCTTTTCATCTTTAACTCTTCCTTGGTTCATACAGTTCTTGGTAAGATGTTTAAGTTCTACACATACAAAACATCTCTTTGTAGTTTCTCTCTTCCTTGTATGATAGTTTATGCACTTTTCTCCAATGTGCCCAAACTCACCACAATAGTGACATCTGCACCATGTATTGTAATCCAACCAAATATAGTTTTGACAAATTGTTCCATTGGATTCCATTTTTTGGTCTTGCACTCTGAATATTTGTGTCCTTATTTGTTGCAATTATGACACTTTCCTTCAAACTTGGGTTTTTGATGC
Organism: Cupressus sempervirens; assembly: GCA_028749045.1. Lineage (NCBI taxonomy): Eukaryota > Viridiplantae > Streptophyta > Pinopsida > Cupressales > Cupressaceae > Cupressus > Cupressus sempervirens. Next base: position 305,977,819 of record CM053785.1, on the reverse strand, counting down.
AGGCAATAGATGAATAACTAGGGCCAAAGGCTCACCCAACTATCCAAAACACCCTGCAAGAGTTAACACAACAGAAGAAAACACAAAGAACAAAAACCAAAGGAGGAAAAAGAGTGAAATACTTTATTGAATTATCAAATTATCTTCATACATGGCCAGCTATAAGGCCTTCTAAGTTATGGCCAATAACATTCAGAATTACAATCCAAGTTCGATCCTCAAAGTTTGCATCTTCTATCTTTTCTCTAAGGATTCTTTCCCAAACTTCTCTCCTAAGACTTTGCTACCTAAAACCTACCATTATACTTCCTTAAATACTTACCAAAAATGGCTTAGAGAATATTCTAGAACATAGAAAGGCCACAAGTCAACTCTTTACAAATATTAACTACCTAACGTAAATTAAATGCAAGCAGAGTTGGCCCAAACTGGAACCAGACATGGATAACTCTGCAAATGAAAATTGGCACTCGACACCCACATGAGTTTGACATCCAAAGGATTCACTCAGCAATAACTATGAACTCGACACCTAAAAAAAATTACTCGGCACCCAAATGATCACTTGACACCAATAGGAACTTGACACCCAAAGGATCACTTGACACCAACAAGAAAATGAACAAAGAGTGTAGGATTGCAAGGGGAACCTAGGATGCTCCTGCATTAGTTTCTTTGTGCATTCACTTGCTCTATGTCTTGGTTTGTTGCAATTGTAACACTTTCCACTAAACTTTGATTTACCATTTCTCCAACACATTTTTTATGTATTTCCTATCTTTCCACAATGATCACATGTAGGCCTTTTGTTCTTTTGATCTCCTTACTAAGATGATTCACCTTTTTCTATGTATCTTAATCCAACTTTACCTTTGTGTCTAAATTGAGTTTTCTCATTCAATTGATTCATGTTTTCATGAGATTTCATCATGCTCTCATTGGTTTTCTTCTCTATGTTGAGATCTTTTTGCAATGTTTTATTCTCTATTCTCAAGTTGATAAGCTCTTGATTTGCATCATTGAATTGATCAATCATATCTGTTTGCTGAAGAGATAATTGATTAATTTCATTGTCCTTTTCTTCTATTTCTTCTTTGGATTTTTCCTTTTGTTCCATGACTTCACATAATCTAACTAATTGAATTTCTTGTTCTCTTTTCAACTTTTTGACTTCTTCTTGAAGAGTAAGATTCTTTTCAAGTAGATCTGTGATTGTTGCAAAATGTATTCAATTCTTTCTTCAATGTAGAGATTTTCATTCATCTATGCTAAAATATTTTTTATTCTTTCTAGGGATTGAGAGAGTTTCTCCTTCATTTACTTGAGTTGATCTATGGCTAATTGTAGATCCAACTTTTCATTTTCAATAGCTTTCTCTAGTTTATAGAATTTTATTGTCTTTGATATTTTCTCAAGTTGCTAAACTTCTGATGTGAGAACCAATTATTTTATACCAATTGTTGGAAATGTAGTATAGACTATGTGATTGGGGGGGGGGGGGGGGGCATGAATCAGGAACCAATAAAACTTATACTTTAATTCACCAATTAAACGACCACCACATAATCTAATATAATTGCATGCATGAAAGAATGAAAGAAATAAAACATTCATAACACTTTGACACAATATTGGTAACCCATAAAGCTTCCAAATAGGAAGTAAAACTCAAGTGGGGATGGTACCCACAAGCTTTACCATAGTATAAAGTTAGCCTATTAAAGCTTACAATTGATCACTTTTGATGATCTACCCTGTCAGGAGCAATAAGGACTATTAGGTCCATGTTCTAAAAGGATTTACAACATACAATGGAGTATGCACTCTGTTAGGAGATTTGGAATGAGACTGTTAAGTCCACCTTGTTAAAGGATTTAGTTGATGCACCTGTTAGGATGAATCAGTGGCTGATCTTTGATCTACAACTTGGTTTGCTGAATGAGATTTCTTTATATAATGATGATCACCTAGCTGTGATAGATAAGTCTCTACTTTTCCTTATAGTTCTTGTAGCCTTCTTTAATTACATTAGATATGAAAAGATATATTACATATATATACCAATCCAATAAATTACCTTATGGAGTGAGCTAGAATACCAAATTGAAACAATCTTCACAAAGTCAGCTCACTACATTAACTCAAGTTATGAAGACCACTTGGGTGATATTTTGACACTTGAAAATAATTGTCAACACTCAACAAAATTTGGCACTCGGTTGATGTAGATGCTCAGTCCATACTGATCACTTGTGGTAATAGGAACTTGGTCAGCATTGGATGACTTGATGAATAATGAAGAACTTAGTATACTTAGTTGACACTACATGGTTCAATCAACTCTACCTTCATTCACTTTTTTAATACTACAAGCTCAGTAGATACTATAGAGCTTAGTTAATACTATACTTTGTCTTAGATGCTCAATAGATACTGTGAAGCTTGGTATAATGAACTGCAATCTATCTAACTAGCTCAATAGCAGCTCAAACACTTGTCTTACACTTCTATTAGTATGATAAGCTCGGTAGAAACTATAGAGCTTAGTAGCAATGTAACCAACTAAGTGTTAAGTCACTAATACAAAAATGATTTGACCATCAGGTCAACACCTTTATCATTGTGAGGCTTGCAAAAATGACCAAGTCCCAAGAATTTGAGTACACTAGGTGAAGACCTTAAAGCTCGTTGAAATGTAGATGGTGGATCAAAATATTCTAGTTTATGTTTATTCTAAAAAGTGCACCTGTACACTAGTGCACCTATGCATCTATGCACTTTTCGACAACGACAAACATGGAAAATATATGAACTTCTAAAAAATGCAAAATTTTCAAATAGCAACTTGGGTTTTGGAGCAGAATGGTTAAAGTACCTCCTTCTAGTGCCACTTCTATTGAGCTATCATTTTGCATGATGCTGAATGGTAGAGATCATTTCAAATCTCTCTCTTGAAAAGATGATCAATGACCAACTCCAAGGTTTTGGGTGGCTATTTTTCAACTCAATTGAAGATAAATGTGTATGTTCATAATGTGGCCTTTGCTAGTTCTACCAATTTGAACAACTTGTTGCTAAAATGTAACCACAAAGAGATATATTTATTTGTATTTTCTTCTTTATGGTGAATGCAATTTATCGATACAACTATATGAATTCCTAGTTTACCCACGTATTTGAAAGAAAATAATAAAGATAGAGTAATAAGAGATTTAAAACAAATTCCTTGAAAGGAAAATTCCTAACAAACAAAAGCTAAAGTAACAACATGTCTATCAATTAAATTATCAAAAGGATCTAGTAGGAAACCAATGAAATTAGGAGCAACACTTCCTCAATAAAAACCACTGATGCAATATTGGTAGCACTTCATCAATAATAACCATTGATGTAATCATTGATGGGAGCTTCAATAATAACCAAAAGATATTTTTTGTTTCATCAAATCATGAGGCCATGGAAAGTGTAGTCACATTAGACAAAATGCTATGCAAGAAGAAAGATGATCCTTTCTCCAATTCATCATAATAGCAGAATTTGTTAGCATAGGGCAAACACCATAACTATAAGATTGCACAATCATAACATGATGAAATCATTGGCTCCATTATTATTAATGAACATGCATTCATAAGAATAATACACTCCAGCAATAACATATATTATTGCATCAAAATAATGACCCGGTGTACATATTACATCCAAGTATTTAAAAGAAATACTCTGCTCTTTTTTTGTTAGGAGTGAGAGATCTTCTAATACAAACATTATGCTAAAAAATAATAAAATAAAGCTAATTTTATACAAACTAACTCTCTAAATGGTGCTAAGTAGGTCTCCACCCTTGTTTATATCAATTAATGGGTGCATGAGCTTTTAAATGACTTAAAGTAATAAAATAATGATGAGATAAGAAGATAGAATCCATGAGATGATCTCAAAGTCTTTGGGAGCTCTAAAAATGGAATCTTGACCTTCTCTAGGTGTCTCTAGGAGTTGAACTACCATCAAAATCCATTTTTGATGCATGGATTTCTCTAACATAGCAACTAATAGTTAATTGTTAGTATACTGCTTCTTGTTCAAAACTGTTGACGCATTTCTAAAAAGTGCACCTAGGAAAAGGTGCACCTATGCACCTGCATACCTTGGTGACAGGATCCAAAAATCCAAAAATTCTTCTAAGCGTCAAAACTTGATTTCCAACATCTAGGATTTCTTCCCCTTTATACCAAAATGATGTGTGGATGTTTCCTTTTAAACTTTTGAATGACATAGGTGATTTATTGAGGAGCTAATAAGTCTAAATCTTCATAATTTATCCTTACTTCCCTATAGAAACATGAAGTGTGACTTCTTGGGAATTCCTTACAACTTGAAAGTCATGGGTTTGAGTGTGATCTTAGCTATTGCAGTAGATGAGGGAGTCATCATTATGTTGGGGACCTTGTGGGGCTCTAGATCTTTTAGATATATACACATGCATACCTTTAGAGACAATTCATTTGCCAAATCTTCAAATTTCTCACCTATGCACTTGCGCACCTTCACACCTACACACCTTTAGGGAAGTGTGCAAGATGCTCAATTCACCAAAAAATCAAAGTTCTCAATTTTAAAAATAGTTTTTGGGTTTTTCTCAAATTGGGTTTTATATCACTCTTATGTACTTATTTTGATCTTTTTGATGATTTGAGCCCATTTGTGCACCTATGCACTTTGGTCTTCAAAACTTTGTAAAATTGTGCACTTGTGCAACTTATCATCTTTGGGACATTGATCATCTTTAAGACTTTTCATACTTGTTCACCTCCTCACATTCGTACATGTGCATAACTTTTAGAGATAATTCCTTCACCTAATCATCGAATTATGCACCTTCACACATGCACACCTTCTAGAGTCCTTCAACTTTAGCATATTCATAATTTCAATGCACACCTTGTGCACCTTCAAAAAGTACACCTTGTCAAAATTGCACCTTGACAAAAGTGCACCTATGCACCTTTGCACCTACACACCTTTAGGGAAGTGCGCAAGGTGCTCAATTTACCGAAAAATCAAAGTTTTTTGTTTTAAAAATGGTTTTTGGGTTTTTCTCAGATGGGGTCTAAGAGTACTCTAGTGTACTCATTCTTAATATTTTTGATGATTTATGCCCTCTTTATAGCCCAAAATTTTCATATAATTGAACTCCTTCTACTTCTTCTATCTAAAATCCCAAGACACCTATTTCGAAAATGCACATGCAATACCATGGTAATTTTTTGTGCTATGGATGATGAGGATGCCATGATGACCTACAAAAAAGATAAACACCAATATACTAGTTTTAGGGGTTAAAAGAAATGCTAACTGACCAGACTCCTAAACCCAGACTATAAAACTTTTACTCCCTAAGGAACCTTAGAAGATTCCTTGTTCTAACAAATGCGCTTCTATGAGCCCAAAAAGTGGGTCCCCATTTTTGAAGTAAACAATGGGGCATGTGTTGTGGAACCACAACAAATAAATTTTGTTTAGTTACCATTTTGCACGATGTTGAATGACAAGATTCTTTTGAATCTCTCTATTGAAAAGTTGATCAATCACCAACTCATAGGTTCCGAATGGATTTTATTCAACCTACTAGATAACTCAGTTGAAGATAAATGTGTATATTCATGAGGAGGTCTTTGTTGGTTCCAACCAATCTATACACCTATTACTGAAATGTAACCAGAAAGATATATTTTTGTATTTTCTATTTTATGATGAAAGCAATTTTATCAATAAAACTATATGAATTTTTACTTTAACAAAGTGATTGAAAATAAAATAATAGAGATAAAGTAACAAGATATTTTAAGAAAATTACTAAAAGGGAAATTCTTAATGGACATAAGCCAAAGTAAAAAAAAATTGTGAATTAAAGTATCAAAAGGATCTGGTAGGAAACCAATGAAATTAGGAGTGACGCTTCCTCAACTCCACTAATGCAATTGTTGAAGAGAACTTCAATAATGACCAAAAGATGTTTCATGTTTCATCAAATTGCAAGGCCACAAAAAGTGCACTCACACAAGAAAAAATGCTATGTAAGAACAAAGATGATCCTTTCTCCAATTTTTCACAATAGAAAAATTCATTGACAAAAGAAAAACACCAAACTAAAGGATTGCACAATCATAATAACACAATAAAACTATTGGCTCCATTATTATTCATGAACATCGATTCACAAAAATAACACACTTCAACAAGAATAACTACAATCAAAATGAGGGCACCAATAGCATATATTATTGTTAATCTGATCATGGTTTTGACATTGTAGTGACAAAACACTTAGTCATTTTCTAGAAAAGAATAGTGTGAGCCAAATGCATAGTGCATGCCAAGTGAACAAAGTGAGTTGAGTGATCAGTGTGAGCTAAGTGAATAGAGAATGCCAAGCATAAGTCTCTAGATAATACATGCTAAGTAATATGATAGTTAGTGTTGAGCAATCAATGCATGCCGATTCACTTAGGTGCCAAAAAAATAGAAGGAGCTGAGAAACTAGAGTGTACTAAGTGATTCTACTGCTGAGCAAGAGTGAGTCTCAAGCTATTTAGAGGTTGAGTATCAGTATATAGAGCACTGTGAAGGCTGAGCATCATAGCCTATCAATGCTGAGTGAATAGTCTATGTCATAGATGTTTGTAATGGAATAAAATTCTATGTAAATCATTTTTGGCCAACATGAACATGAATTTTTTATTATAATAAATAAGGAGGGAGTCATGTTACTCATCCTTATGCTATGCATGCAACTAATCAAAATGAGGGAAGCATTGGGCGATAATATGGATCAACCACAGCCATTGATTCTAACCTAACTTTGTCTCCATGATGTTTATAAAAGAAGTAAGACCTAAGGGTAACATATATTGCGAAGGAGGATACTAAGAAGAGCATATAGTCCAAAAGAAACATGGAGAAGATGGCTAATACATAGTTATGCAATGAAGAATCAGTCTAAGAAGAATAAACACAAGTAGTGAAAGGTTAGAGAAGATAGATCTGATATGGAGAATCAAGAGATAACTAGTAAAGAGGAGATTTGACATCAAATAGTAAGGTGGTAACTGAAGGATTAGGTGATGAATCATTCTAATGTATGATATAGATTAAATATCTTAATAGAGTAGTCTTAATAGGCTTTTGAAAATCTCTTATTAAGTGATTACTTCATTGTGAGTTTAAATCTTTTAGCAAGGTGATACCTAATAGTCTTTGTAAGCCTATAAAAGGGAAGACCTTTAACATGGTAGATCATAGTTTATGATCAAAAATTTGTAGCCATAATTGGCCACACTTTACAACTATAGTAGTGAATATTTGTGGGTGTCATCCTCACCCCAATTTTACCTTCTCCTTGGAGGGTTTCTGGGTAACCAAAATCTTATGTGTTATGTGCTGATTTATTTCATGCCTTGGATGTGATGAATGCTTACATATTTCAGTTTACATGTTAAAATATGAGATGGATTAAGGTGAAATATTTTAGTGGTAAAAGTTTTAAGTACTAATTCACCCCCCCTTAGAACTTACTTTCCCATTGTTAATTCCAACAATTGGTATCAAAGCTTTGGTCTCTAGAAAAGAAAGTTTGATAGCTTTGGAGGTAAGATCTTGAAGGTGGAAGTCTACAAATTGGGAAAGACTATTGAGAACTAAAATATTAAAATAAAAATTTCCCTACATCAACTCAAGGAGGCAAGAGATGAACTACAATATTCATTGAAGAAAAGGAAAGAAAATAATTGGACATTCAACAAAATGATACTCAATATCAAGAAGAAGACAATATCGGATTGTTTGAGGACAAAAACTCAAATAGATTTGATGCAGCTATTGCAAATCTGATGGAAAAGAATAGTGCCCTAAATGAAAAAGTTAAGAATTAGAAGAGTGAACAAGAAACTCAATCACTATTGTTATGTGAGACAACTGAACTGAAAAAAAAAGATGAAGAATATATAGTCCTGATTAAAGAAGACAAAAGACTACTAGCTAATAGACTTGAGGATAAATCATAAGATTTGCAAAAGTTATCAAGCATTCAATTGGATCTGATGAATTATTTGATGATTAAAAATCAAGAATTGAATAGGAAAGACATTGGGATTACAACTTTGGAAACACAAAATACCCTACTACAGAATGAATTGAAGATAGAAAAGGAAAAGCTTAGCAAACCTATTAAAGCCATAAAGTACTTTGAAAAACTAATGGAAGCACCAAGGTAAAACAATGACACTACTAGATTGGGATATTCTATCACTAAGAAAGGAGAATCATCTAGAAGTGGTGAAAAAAGGAACTATAAGGGAAAGATCAATAATCCCACTTCCCATCACTATGGAAAATTTGGTCAGAGAACAAATGTTTGTAGAAGCAACACTAGAAATCAAAATCCTAAGCATAATTTCAAGGGACATCACCATAACTACAAAAAGAAAGGATGTCAGGCACATGAATGTAGGACAAAGACCATCAACACTAAGAGATTTGAAGGATACTATTACAACTATCAAAAGTATGGACAAAGGGATATGAATGCAAAGCTAAACCCAAGCAGACATCAAACAAGAAAACCAAGGTACATCATCATGGGAATACTTATTATTGGGATTACAATAAAAAGTATAGTTTTCATTATTATGGCGAGTATGGTCATGTTGCTGTAAATTGCATTAGGATACATTTAAGAGGTAATTACAAGATATGGTTGAATGAGCTTGTATGCTTTAGTTGTCTTAAGACTATTCATGTGAGTAGAAATTGTCCAACTTGGTCACCTACATTGAGTAATAAATTTAGAAAAGGAAAAGAAAAGGTAGATGTTGAAAAGAAAAAGATGCAGATGAACAAAACATGGAAAAAGAAAGAAGATTGCAGCACATCAATCCAAGATGAGGTCACTTCATCCAATGGATTAGGTGATCACATCACCCCAACTAGGCAATCAAAGGTATGCACGGAACTAACATTTGAAATGATATGTTTTGCATTAGTTCCAAGCATTCAAGTAATGAAAATTATCTATGAACACATATTAAGATGAAATTAAGTGATTAGAATAAAGAGACAATCTATCACTATGTTCTATTGATATGTTGTTGCTGAGTATTTGAAGAATTATAGTAAGTACTAAGTAATGAGGCACTATAGTGACTATCGAGCTAGCTATAATAGTTGAGTGAACTAAAAATCCTATACTAACCAAGCTTATAGGTGTATATGCACTAAGCATTAATTGCAAGGTTTTGAAGGCTATATACTCAAAACTTTCAATTCATTTTCATTTATTGAAGATTGAAGACCACAAAGGCAATTTGAGCAAGAGATTCTAGTAACTACATACTAGATTCAACTACTACACAACATTTTACATCAATTTGAAAGGTATTTCATTTGTGTTGAGTTATACTATTTCACATTTTGTAAACCCTAGTAAGTGAAATATGGCAATGAGTTCATCAGAGGAAGTAAGAAAGGAAAGGAAAGAGGTTTTTAATGTTCAGCTAATTAGTAATGATGTAAGACAACCTCCATTTTGAGCTATTCATAAGATTACATATAAAGGAGATCCTTTTGGTGTGTTATCAACTATTACACCCAAGGTTTTGATGATTTAGGATGTGAGATGTTGTTACACATGCAAGGTTGGTGAAATTGAAGACTTAGAAATCAAAGACACTTATCAGAAGTTGTGCAAGAATGACATTTTGAAAGAAGAGAACAAAATTATAGAGAAAAAAAGGTTAACACGAGCCCTAGATTTCTCACAAATATTCAAAATAGAATGGATAAAAATTGTATTGTGTCGAATACATGAAAATTGAATTTGATTAGAAAATGGACCTATCAGAATATCAAAGAGAATCATTCATAGAGTGACAAGGTATCCTACCCTAGACAGGCTAAAGACATTGAGGAGCGATGCAAAATAAGTAATTGAGAAGAATATTGGAGTTGTATGGAACAAGAGGAGAATGCCAATCAATACAATTGAATAACCTATTGGTGCATTCATAATGAGAGTGATTACACACAAACTGGTTAGGCTAACTAAATAGTGTGTCATGTATTGTCATTGACCTAGGTTACAAGATTGTTAAGAAAGATCATTCCTATGACCCAATCAAGCTACAACTTCATCAACTATCAAAAAAACTTGAAGATATCATATAGGCAAAGAGTTCTTCATGTAAGTTTGGCTCACTCATTGTCTATACTTTATTTTATGTGTAAAACACATTTCCTACATTTGACAAGGTATCTTGGAAGACTAATCGATCTATTACCCAATAGATAGGTGAATTCATTGACCAATTAGGAGAAAATTTTGAATTAGATATGACTATTTATTTTGAAGATTTTAAATCAATGAACAAAAGGTCAAGAATTCTTGTATCTCTAGTGGAGAAACATTATAATGATTTATGTTTCCTAGTAGATGTTGACTATACCTATGTACAGACAACAATTCCAAGGGTTAGATGGTTGAGACCACTACCATATGAGATAAATGTTGGTGAGGCATATGTAGCCATCACTACATTATTGGAAGGATAAATTGAAAAGGATACTACATCCTTTGGGAATTATGATGAAGAAAAATCAAGAATAAATATAAACTTACAAATTGCCATAGTAATCAGAATGAAGAACAAGATGGTGAGGAAATTGAAAGAAAAGTTTGGTGAAGGAAAAGAAGAAGAAGATGTAGAAGAAGAAGAAGAAGAAGAAGAAGAAGGTCAAGGACCTTTATAACTTACACAAGGACAAGGTGAAGATGAAACTTAAGAGGGTGAAGAGGAAGTTGAGCCAAAACCAAAGAAAGTGAAGAAGCCAAAGAAAGTGGCAAAGAAGGAGCAAAATAAGCCTACTACACCTTTGACAAGGTCAAGCACAAGGGTTGCCACTATACAAGAAAAGGAAGATCAATCAAAAAAAGGAAAAAATAAGAATGATACAATAAAGCCAAGAATTCTTACTAAGAGAGTGAAAATAAATTTGAAACTTCAAGAGGAATCGAATAAGTAAAGGATAAAATTAGATGAAAATAGTCAATTCAAAGTGGTAAGCCACAATTCTTCATCTGATATTGAAAACCTATGTGACAAAATAAAGAGTAATGCAAATTTTTTAGGTTTTCAACATGTTGATTTTGATAAGTTAGATAATGGAGATAAGCATAATATAGAAGAAGCTATTTATGATATGATGGCTACTTTCAAAACCACTCCATTAGAGATTGTCAACTCATTACCCAAAAGCTTATATGATGGAGACACAACCAAAGACTAGAATGAACACATAGGAAAAGGGAAATCTTATTATCAATGAAAATTCCCTATAGGCTAACAATAGTATGATTCTAGAGAAAGAAATCCTCCACACAATACCTTCTCTCTAACTCCACTAAGAACTGCCTTTACAATGCCAAAAATGTTCTTAAATAATCCCCAAATGGTTTAGGGTTAGGAATACATTCTATAATATGCCAGTTAGCATCCACCACAAAAATAGAAGGTTCCAAAAGTCGCATTAGAAGTTGGTGTAAAATTAGAAGAATCCAGAAATGGTAGTTTAACTTTCGAGAGGCATAACTTTTGAACTGCGACTCTGATTGATGAACTGTTTACATTTCTAGAAAGCTCTCGAAGTGTTGTAAAGCCCTATGGACCAGATCCACTCATCCCTCATTTTTTGGCCCTATATGAGGCCATTTAGTGCACTAAATCTGACATTGAAGCATTCTTGGGAGATCTCTAGGAAAATTAAAACTGTAATAACCTTCTAACCATAAAGCCTATTGACCTAATTCTTTTTTTGGAGCCCTTTAAATTAAAAATATAATCATCTCTTGATCTTATACCCTCTAAGTAATCATAATTTTTTCTAAATTACAAAATAACTCATTTTCTACATTTACACATATCCTAAGGTGCTTAAGAACTAGTAAAACTCTAACCCAAAAAACTAATAGTGGAATTGTGAGAGTTGGAACCTTTATTTGACCCAAATGGGTATCCAAAAATGAAAGCATATTAAATAGAAACTATCTCTAAGAATATTTTTGGGTGATACAGGATTGCCCTTACACCACTAGATGCTCTTGCATCAGACACCTAGGGTAGATTGAAAAGTGACCATGTCACTTTATGGTAGAGGAAAACCCAAATGGGAAACCTCTGCTGCTGATATCCAAGTTGAGTCTTCTATTGGTCATCCTTTCCACTTCACCAAGTACTCTTCATACTACCTATTTCTACTACTCCTACCCACACGACTATCTAGAATCTCTTCTATCTTCTCCTTCTTAGAAGTAGGAATTGGACATGGCTCCAGCATCAACCCCTCATCTGCACCATCATCATGATATTTTGTTAAGTCCACAATGTTGAAGATAGGAGAAATGTGAATCTCATCTGGCAACTCCACCTCATATACATTTCTCAAATCATGTTTCTTCAAAATTTTGCAGGGGGCAAATTTCTTCATCTTCAACTTGTTGTAAGTACCCACTAGAAACCATTCCTTTCATAAGTGTACCATAACCAAATCCCCTACTTGGAACTCTTTATGTCTCCTCCTTTGATCTGACTTAGATTTATACTATTGATTCATCTTGGTAATGTGTACATAAACTTCCTCATGTAGGCTCTTGACATGTTCAGCAAATTCTTTTTCCTCAACACTTGTCCTCTCCCCTTGCTCCATCTTCCTTAATTCTAGTGCAGTCCTTGGGCTACTTCCATATACAAATTGGAATGGTGATCTACCAGTACTCCTATTTATAGAATTATTGTAAGAAAATTCCTCTTGTGGTAGAATTAAATCCCATCCCTTGGTCTTATCTCCTATTGAACATCTTAGCAAATTGCCCAAACTTCTATTTACCACTTTTGTTTGTCCATCAGTCTATGGATGGTGTGTAGAACTGAACTTCAATTCCATCCTCTACTTTTTCCATAAATTTCTCTAGAAATACCCCACAAATTTATTATATCTATCGAAAACAATACTCTTTGGGAGACCATGTAGTCTCACTACCTCTTTGAAAAAAATTTTGTAATATGTACATCATCATGTGTCTTATTGCATGGAACAAAATGTGCCATCTTGGAGAACCTATCAACCACCACTAATACAGAGTCATTACCCCTTTTTTTCCTTGACAATCCAAGAACAATATCCATACTTCTGTCCTCTCATGGCTTCAAGGGAACAAGCAATGGTTGATAGAGTCTAGTATTGTGACTAAATCCCTTGGCTGCATGACATACTTGACAACTCTGTACAAAATTCTTCACATCTTGTGACATTTGAGGCCAAAAATAATGTTCTCTAAGAATGGAAATAGTCTTATCTTGAACAAAGTGTCTTTCCATCCCCCCACCATGCTTTTCCTTGATCAAATTTTCCCTCATGGAACTCCTTGGAATGCATAATTGACTACCCTTGAACAACATACCATCCTGAATCAAATAATCTAGCCACCTAGTTTTGTCTATAGTAATAAGTTTTTTACAAGCCTTCCATGCTTCAGCAAAATCAAGATCCTTAGGGTACAAATTCTTGAGTTCATCAAACCCAACCACTTCAACCTACATTACTATAAGAAACAACTATCTCCTTCTCAATGCACCTGTAACCCTATTAGACCTTCCACTTCTATGTTTCAACACAAATGTATAGCTTTGCAAGAATTCTACCCACTTCATATGTCTCTAGTTCAATTTACCTTGGCTATTTAGGTACTACAATGCCTAGTGATCAGTATACAAGACAAATTATTTTAGCAATAAATAATGCCTCCATTTCTTTAAGGCTTGAACAATTGCATAGAACTCTTGATCATAAATAGAATACTTCTTCTTTGCATCATTCAATTTTTCACTAAAATATGCAATAGGCTTACCTTCTTGGCTCAATACAACCACAATAGTACTACCACTAGCATCATAATCTACCTAGAACACTTTACTAAAATTAGGAAGTGCCAACACTGGTTGTTCTATCACCATCTTCTTCAATAATTCAATTCTCCTTGTAGCTGCTATAGTCCACTTGAACTCTTTTCTATTGTTTTAGTCAGGGGTGGACATATGCCACTGAAATTTTTAATGAACTTTCTATAATAACTAACCAGACCATGAAATGATCTCACCTCAGTAGTAGACCTCAGAGTAGGCCACTCCAACATGGTTTTTACCTTCTCTAGATCCATTTTGAGTTCATTAGATGATACAACAAACCCCAAGTAGGCTAACTCCTTTTTCACAAAGTTACACTTCTTCAAATTAATCAACATTTTCTCTTCTCTCAACCTTTCGAGGACTCTATGTATGTGCAATAAGTGTTCATCCAAAGTCTTGCTGAAAATTAAAATATCATCCAAATAGACAATAAAAAATTTTCCCAAGAATTTCTTTAGTACCTCATTCATAAGCCACATAAAGGTGCTTGGCATGTTGGTCAGTCCAAAGGGACTAACCACTCATATAAACCCTCCTTGGTCTTGAATACAGTCTTCCACTCATCTCCCTCTTGTATCTATATCTGATGGTAGCCACTCTTGAGATCTATCTTTGTGAAGTACTGAGCTCCACTCAAGAAGTCCATAAGATCATCCATTCTTGGCAAAGGGAACTGATACTTGTGGGTTATTCTGTTTATAGCTTGAGAGTCTATGCACATTCTCCACTCTCCATCCTTCTTTGGTGCTAGTATTGTAGGTACTGCACATGGACTCAGGCTCTCTTGAATCAAACCCTTTCTTAATAGCTCCTGAACTTGTCTATTTAGCTCCTCAATTTTGGTAGGAGTCATCCTATGAGCAGCCTTGTTAGGAAAACTAGCTCTAGGGATTAAATCTATCTAATGAGTGATCTACCTTATTGGTGGAAACCCTTTTGGAACATTATTAGAGATGATATCTCCATATTCACTTAATAGGCCTAAAACTTCAAGTGGAATTTCACTACTACCTTCCTTATCTCTTCTAGGAATCAAAGCATAAGACATACGCTGATGTTCCAAAAAATTTCTTCCATTAACAAGACATATCCTAGTACTACTACATACCTCTTTGCCTTCCTTTACCAAGGGCTTCAGTTTGTGGAAAACTCCATCCTTTTTTAGAGAGTATGTATTTGCATGACCATCATGTACAACATGCCTATCAAATTGCCATGGTCTTCCCAACAATAAATGGCAAATATCCATTGGAATAATGTCACAAAGAACTTCATCATGGTAACTCCCATTTTTGAACTTCACCAAATGTTGTTCACTGACCAAGAACTTATGATCATCCTTTACCCAAGAAATCCAATAGGGTTGGGGGTGTTTCTCCCTCTTAAGCATTAGGTTAGAGACCATCTCCTCAGAAACCAAGTTGTTAGTGCTGCCACCATCAACAATCACATCAAAAACTTATCCTCACACTTGCACCTAGTATGAAACAAACTCCTCTTTTCTCTAAGTTTAGTCTCACCACTTCGTAAGACCTTTTCATTTATGAGAACCTCACCTCTTTTTGCATCCTTAGAATGTAATGATTGTGCATCCTCATCCACATGAGCAACCCTTGCTTGACCATCAACTCTCCTATCTATCCTTCCTTGTTGTTGAGGGCATTCAAAGGCACGATGACCTTCTTCATTGCAATGAAAATAGGTACCACAAAAGCCTCCTCTTCCTGATCCTTGTCTACATCCTCTACCTCTTCCTCTCTAATCTCCAAAGTTTTGATCATGAGGGCGATTGAAACCCTCATTTCTCTAGTTTCTGCTAGTACTCACATCTTCATTTTTCTTCTGGGTCTCATTTTGGCCTCCAAATGATCTACCACTACCCCTTCCTCCTTGACTGCACCTTCTTTGTCTTCCATCAAACTTTTTTTAAAACTTTTCTTCAACTCATAGGGCAAACTAGTATGCCTCTTCAATGCTAGTCATTCTAACTAGACTTAACTCCTCATAAATGCTAGGTCATAACCCACTAAGCTAATAGGCAACCTTCTCCTTATTTGATTCTATACATCATACCCTAATAACAAGTTGGTAAAATTCCTCCATATACTCTTGGATAGATTTTCCTACTTTCTTTAATCCTTGCATTTTCTTGAACAAATCAAGCTCGTAGTCAACAGGAAGGAATTGCTTCTTTAGTTTGTCCACCATGCGATTCCATCTTGTGATTTTCTACTTTCCTCATCTATTTCTTTCTAGCTAAATCTCTTGCCACCAAATTTTGGCATAGCCTTTCATTTTGGCCTTCACAAACTTAACCCTATCTGGATCCTTAATATTCTCATACTCAAAATACTCCTCTAGTTCATTGATTCAGTCAATCAACTCATCCGAGTTTAGATTTCCTAAAAACATATCCACATCAATTTTAGGTATTTTTACAAGCTTAGAAATTTCCCTAAAAAGCCACTCCTTTGCCTAATTTAGAACTTCCCCTTCATCTTCCCCTTCCTTTCCAATATTTTCTTCTTCTTCATTTTCTTCCTCACTTTTGTTGCCTACAACAATATTCAGTCCTCTACGGATCTCCTCCTACAATGATTGAACTTGTCTCTAGAGAGCTCTAACCTTAGGAGTAACAAATCTAGCCCTTACACCATGTTCACTTCATGGAGACATCTTCTTGTCTCAAGCCCACAACCTCATAGTCCTAGTGCAAACTGCCTTACAATCGGTGCTCTGTCTACACACTTAGGAAAACCCACTCTAATACCACTGGATGGAGACACAACCAAAGACTAGAATGAACACACAAGAAAAGGGAAATATTATTATCAATGAAAATTCCCTATGGGCTTACAAAAATATGATTCTGGAGAAAGAAATCCTCCACACAGTACCTTCTCTCTAACTCCACTAAGAACTACCTTTACAATTCTAGAATTGTTCTTAAATAAGCCCCAAATGGTTTAGGGTTAGGAATACATTCTAGAATATATTAGTTGGCATCCATTGCCAAAATAGAAGGTTCCAAAAGTTGCATTAGAAGTTTGTGTAAAATTAGAAGAATCTAGAAATGGTAGTTCAACTTTTGGGAGGCATAACTTTTGAACCACAACTCTGATTGATGAACTGTTTAGATTTCCAAAAAGCTCTCAAAGTGCTCTAAAACCCTATGGACCAGCTCTACTCATCCTCCATTTTTTGGCCCTATACAAGGCTGTTTAGTGCCCCAAATCTGACTTTGAAGCATTCTTAGGAGGTCTCCAAGAAAATTAAAACTATAATAACTTTCTAACTGTAAAGCCTCTTGGCTTGATTCATTTTTTGGAGTGCTTTAAATTAGAAATATAATCATCCCTCCAACTTACACCCTCTAACTCATCATAATTTTGGCTAAGTTACAAAATAACTCATTTTCTACATTTATACATATTCCAAGGTGCTTAAAAACTAATAAAACTCTAACCTAGAAAACTAATAGTGGAACTTTGAGAGTTGGAACCTTTATTTGACCCAAATGGGTATCTACAAATGAAACCACATTAAATAGAAACTATCTCTAAGCATATTTTTGGGTGATACAAGATTTTCCTTACACCATTGGATGCTCCTGCATCATTATATGAAAGATTTGAGTAGAAATGGAAGTTCAATATGGAGACAAAAAAACAAGTCAGGGAGGTTTCTTTAGCTAAAGTAATGCCTAAATTTGATAAGGAACATACTACAAAGGTTGCAGAGAACCACAAAGGGAGATTTTGTCCAAAATACAGAGCCTTTCATATCTTGAGAAGTAGAAGTGAAGAGGTGGTAACCCAAAGAAAATTACTTTAGCAAATAATCTATGGTTTGACCACAAAATGAGTGGAACCAGTGGAAGAGAAGAAAGGAAAAGAGATAGAGATAAATGGAATAGAATAGGTTGAAACTACTTAGGATGACACAATTGAGGAAGATGCACAAGATGCACATGATGATAATGTGCCAAGAACTTGTCCTATACATGGTGAGAAAGAGAGTTAATAGGATTTAGTGATAATTGAGGACACGCTTGATAAGTCTACCCAAAATGTAAATCCATTGAGAGAGGAAGATTTGAAGAATCTACAAAAAAGCTCTACCAATACTATTATTCCATGCACAAACCAATATTGGTGAGAGTTGATGAAATTCATAATGAAAAAATTGCATGTGCAGGGGAGGAAAACCAAGATACATCTAATGTGCCCCCATCTATTATAGAAGTAGAGGAGAAGGAATCAAAGGATCTCTAAAAGATCAAGGTGTAAACCTAGAGAAACAAGATGAACCTACAAAGTTAAAATATGTAATGCCTACTATAGCCATTGAGATGAAAAATATAGAGGCACAAATATCAGTTACATCACTACCTAGTCTACAAGGTTTAGGTTTAGCAGCCATTGTGATAGTTGACAAAGAAAGTAATAAAGAGAATAAGGATAAGGAAGCTAGTCCTATGGCCATAGCACCTAAATAGGGTGAAGTACATCACGAGGATGAGAAGATAGAAGAGGATAAGATGACTACTGAGTTAGAAGAGAAAATTTCCATTCAGACACTGGCTACCTTACCATTCACTACACCTCCTCTCAGTAGCTAGACTCTTCATGTACTAAGTACTTAGAGCACACCTTTCTAGATATCAATGCCAATTACCAACACACCCAAGAGTTCTAAAGCTACATCATTTGAGGATATAAGTTTAGATGAGGTAATTGTATTACCAACATTTGATTTGACAAAAATCATACTTGATGAAATGAATGATCTTCAAGAGGCTCTACAAATGAAGAAAATGCAAGAAATTTTAAGGAGAGAGAACACGAAAAAGAAAGTTTTGTATGAAATCAAAGACATTTTCATTGATTCTTTTAGTCTCTTAGATTCATTATCTAATAAGCCTAGTGTAGAGAAACTTGTCCACATAGTTGACAAGATAAAGGATAAGGACATCAAGGCTAATGTTAAATTATTGGAATGGTTTGAGTGAAAATTTCATGCAAAGGTCTTGGATAAGATATCCAGTGCCATTGCATTGAGATGGGTTGACTTGTCAACCAAAATGGATAGTGTGAAAATGGTATTAGAGAATATTTTCTCTCTATATACTAAGCTATGCAACATTGATATATTTACCAAAGAAACTCAACAATCTATTGACTAGTTGTAAGGAGATTTATAATTGATAGGAACTACATTGAAACAATCTCTTGGCACTAGTCAAGTACATTTTTAGAGGTTACTAACAACACAGAGTAGGCTTGTCAAGTTGCAAGCAAAGGATGCAAACATAAGATCGACATTTATTAGTATACAGTTCATGTTGACCCCTCATAGGGAAGTTTTGTAAAAGGAACTAGCCTATTTTGAGACATTGATGAAGAAAGATTCCCATCTTTCTACTCATGAAGGCTTAGTTGATCTAGCAGCACAACCTAAAATTCAGATTCAATCTCTAAATGCAGCCACTCATAATTGGGATTCAACATTGAAAATCATTATGGAGCTACATAAGCCATTTTTGGACAAATACACTTTAAGTGTACCACCCAAATGACATAAGTGTCAAAAGAGGGGGGATTATATCAATTTTTTAAAATTTTGAAAATTTTGTCTAGGAAAATATCTACTCAGAGGGAGTTGTAGAACATAAGTGAAACATTTACTCAAGGGGAGTAAAATTAACAAGGTGACCTCAACATTTTTTCAAATTTTCAAATTTTGAAGATTTTGCATACAAGCTGAGCAGAGAAGATACATTCTCTGACTTATGCATGAAGGAATGTATATGCCATGATAAAATATTTTTTCCACTCATATCAAAGAGGGAGATTGTTTATCTCATTGTGATTTTGACATTGTAGTGACAAAACACTTGGTCATTATTTGGAAAAGAATAGTGCAAGCTGAATGCATAGTGCATGCTGAGTGAAAAAAGTGAGCCAAGTGATTAGTGTGAGTTGAGAGAACAAAGCATGCTGAGCATAAGTATCCAAATAATACATGTCAAGTAATATTAAAGTTAGTGTTGAGCACTAGTATGTGTCAAGAAGTTAGTGCATAACAAGTCACTTAGGTGCCAAGTAAATAGAAGAAGCCAAAAAAATAGAATGTGTCAAATGAATCTAATGCCAAGAAAGAGTGAGTATTGAGCCATTCAGAAGCTGAGTATTAGTATATAGAGCACAATGAAGGACGAGCATCAAAGACTATTGATGCTGAGTGAATATTCTATGTCATAGACATTTGTAATGGTACAAACTTCTATGTAAAGTATTTTTGGCAGACATGAACATGAATTTTTTATTATAAGAAATAAGGAGGGAGTCATATTACACATCCCTATGTTATACATGCAACCGATTAAATTGAGGGAAACATTACACAAAAATATGGATCAACCATAGCCATTGATTCTAACCTAATTTATTATTTATGATGTTTATAAAAGAAGTAAACCCTAACGGTAACATTTATTGTGAAGGAGGATATTAAGGAGTATTTGGCCCAAAAGAAACATGGAGAAGATGGATAAGACAAAGTTATACAATGAAGAATTAGTCTAAGAAGAACAAAGATAAGCAATGAAAGGTTAGAAAAGATACATTTGATCACAAGGATCAAGAGATAACTAGCAAAGAGGAGATTTGGCATCAAGAAATAAGGTGCTAACTAAAGGATCAGGTTCTAAATCATTCTAATGGGTGATACAAAGTAAATCTATTAATAGAGTAGTCTTAACAGGCTTTTGTAAATCTCTTAATTAAGTGCTTACTTCATTATGATTTTAAATCTTTTAGCAAGGTGAGACATAATAGTCTTTGTAAGCCTATAAAAAGGTAGACCTTTAATAGGGAAGCTCATAGTTTATGATCAAAACTTTGTAGCCATAATTGGCCACCTTTTACAATTATAGCAGTGAAGATTTGTGGGTGTCATCTCCACCCCAATTTTACCTTCTCCTTGGAGGATTTTTGAGTAACCAAAATCTTATGTGCTATGTGTCAATTTATTTCATACTTTGGATGTGATGAATGCTTACATATTTCATTTTACATGTTAAGTTATGAGATGGATTAAGATGAAATGTTTTAGTGGTAAAAGTTTTAAGTGTTGATTCACACCCCCCACCCCTCTCAAAAATTACTTCCCCATTGTTAATTGCAACAATATTGCATAAAAATAATAGGTTAGAGTACATATTACATCCATGTATTTAAAATAAAAATTCTCCTCCTGTTGTGTTAGGATTGATAGTTCTTTAAATGTAAACTTATGCTAAAAACTAATAAAAATAATCTAATTATATAAAAATTGACTCTCTAAATAGTGCTAAGAGGTCTCCACCCTTGTTTATATCCATTAATGGGTGAATGAGCCTTTACATGACATAAAAGAATAAAAGAATGATAAGATAAGAAGCTAGAAGCTATGAGATGATGTGGAAGTCTTTGGGAGCTCTAAAAATGGAAGCTCAACCTTTGTTAAGTGTTTCTAGGAGTTGAACTATCATCAAAATGCCTTTACGATGCATGGAATGCTCTAAATAGAAACTACCAGTTAACTATAAGTGCACTACTTATTTTCAAAATTGTTGACATGCCTCTAAGAAAAGTTCACTTGCATACCTTGGTGAAAGGATCCAAAAAACCAAAAAATCTTCTAAGTGTCAAAAATAAATTTCTAGAATATGGGTTTTCTTCCCCTTTACACCAAAACAATTTCTAGATGTTTTCCTTTGAAATTTTTGATGGTAGAGGTGATTTATTGAGGAAGTAATAATTCTAAAGACTCATACTTTACCCTCACTTCCATGTGGAAATCATGAAGTGTGACTTTTTTGGAATTACTTGGAACTTGAAAGTCATGGGTTTGAGTGTGATCTTAGCTACTAAAGATGTCAAGGTAGCCATGGTAATGATCGAGACCTTGGGGGAGCCTTTAGATGTTTAAGCTATGTGCATCTATGCACTTTTAAAGAAAATTCATCCACCAAATCTTCAAATTGTGCACCTTCACACTACACACCTTTAGGGAAGAGCTCAAGGTGCTTAATTTACCAAAAAATCAAAGTGCTTAGTTTTGAAAATGGTTTTTGGGTTTTTATCAAATGGGGTTTAGCATCTTTGGGACTTTGGGCATCTTCAAAACTTTAGAATTACACACCTCTAAATATTTGCACATGCACACCTTCTAGAGATCCATGCATAGAAATGCTCAAACATGGTTTTTCTTGAATTAAATGCTCTAGGTCATCCATCCTTATCTTCAACATGCTTTTTATACTCAAATAAACCAACTCTGTCTGCTATGAACTGAGATTCCTTCAAAAATTGAAAAATGTTATCACTCAACCAACACTGTATTCTGATACTTAGTCTATTAGCATGAATGCTAATGATATTCCTTTGGGGGAGTATCCTAAGTATTGACGAAGTATACAGAGATTGGTATCATGATTGATATGTTGCATTCATGATTGTGTTTTATATTAATGACAACATAGTATGGTTTCTATGAAGATTGGCAGAGTAGCAGACAAAGATCATGGTTAGATGGATAGAGAATTGATGTTCAAGTGACACATAGTTAGGGATGTGTTCTACACTATGTACTGATGATGAGGATAAGTGCACATCGAGTAAGTCAAAGACATGCAAAAGACATGCATAATTTACAAAGAGCACTACAGAGATAGAGTACCAGATAAGCAATTTTTGATGATTGGATTATATCTCCTAAGAGAGCTAGAATCATGATATGTGAAATAATATAGTGATAGAATATAGTTTGATGATGACATTAGTGAGCTCACAAAGTCTAGAGTCATAAGTGTAAAGATTTTGAGATGATAGTGTTGTGTGATTGCAAAATAATTAATTATCTTAATGAGGTCCTATTATAATTAATTAGGAAAGTGTCAAGGTCGACTCAAGAACTTTTTTGGGGACATTTTATAAAATAAAGATATTTTCCTTTTTTAAGACATGTATAAATATGAAGTGTACTAAAAAAAAAGAGTATTTGTTAAATGTGAGTAAGAGATCCAAGGGATCATTGGATGCAAAGTTGGTGATTTGGTATTGAGATTAGAAGAAGTAAAGTAGTTTAGTTGATAGGAAAAAGGAAGAGGAAGTACAAGTATAGTTCAATTATATTATTCTACAAGGAATAATATAGAGATCATTTAGACAGTGGGTTCATTTCTCTTTACCCTAATTTTTTTTGGATATTGGGTCCATCTACCTTCCTCAACTCTTAATAGGGTTGTAATCTCCTAATAGGGATTCAAAGTCTCCTAACAGGGACTGATATGTACTAAATATACTTCATAGACTTCTAAGAGGGTCCAAATATTTGTATTAGTACATCATTTTCTAGGTACCATCCCCACTAGGGTTTTCCCTCTGATCAAACATTTCCCTAGTTAACAAATATGGTGTTATTGTGGATAAGTATCTTGTTGTAGTTACTAATTATATTTCTCATATGGTTAAGGATTAATAAGGTTGATAATTTCTCTAATAGTTATATAACTAATTCACTCCCCCCCCAGTTATATTGGTGGACTTTATATTCTAACAATTGGTATCAGACCCTCAGGTCCTTGAAGAGAAAGCTTAATAGCTTTGGGATATTGATGGCGAGTCATTTTAGAAAAGAAAGTCCTAAGTTTGATGAGTTAACTATGATAGCTATAAAGAAAAGATGAAGACTCATCTTCTATGTATGGGTCTAGGTTATTGGCTTATGATAAAGTATAACAAGAATATTATGGAGCAAAGTAAGCTTGAAGAATGTAGTGAAGTATAAAGAGATTTTTTATGTGTAATATGCAAGCTAGAGTAGCCTTACTGAAAGCTCTTCCTAAAAAATGAATAGAGTTAGGTAAAATAACTAGAAATGTCTCATATGATTTAGAAAGATTTAGAATTTACTAATGAAGGAAATAAACATACAAAAGGAGTAAGATTACAAAATTGGACATGTTCGTTTCAAGATGCTAAAATGATGGAAGATGAATCTATGAGAAGCTATGTTGGTAGGATATCTGAGATTGTTGCAGGAATAAAATTATGTGGTGGATCCAATGAAGAAGATGAGATTGTATGGAATATTCTAAAAAATTTGACACCACCATTCGAGAAAGTAGCACAAATGATTAAACTAGTGATAACCTGCATTTAGAAATTTACCATGGAGACTTTTCTTGGAAGATTGGAAGTAGTTGAAGCAAGTTTGAAATGGTTAGGAGAATTGACAAGAGTGGAGATAGCCTTTAGTGCTTTAGGTGTTCATCCATGATTATCTAGAAGTGCAAGAACCCATGGAGATTATGCTAGCAGTAGTAGAACCAAATTTGAAAGGGATAGAAAGATTGAAGAAGATATGGCCCTACTTGTGAGAAGAGAACCAAATGGTAAGAAAATATTTAAATGTTGGACTTGCAATGAATCTGGTCATTATTCATTTAAGTGTTTTAAAAGAGAGAAAAAGTATAAGAGAAATTTAAGTCTAGAAGACCTAGAGATTGTTTGTACACAAATTAAAATGATGAATTTGAGGAAAGCATTTAAAGTGAAAGTGATGATAAGCTAGGATTTGTAGCCATAAAAGAAGATGAGCTTGATAAAGAAATTAGAGAAGAGAAGGCTCTAGTTTCTAAAGTTGAAAAGAAATCTAATTGGATAATAGATATTGGATGTTCACATCATATGACTAGTGATATGAACAATTTTGTTAAATTCAAAAATCATGATGGAGGTATTGTTAGAATTGGGATACAATGTGGATGTGACATTACATGGATAGGATCTATTACTCTTGATGGAAAAACATAATTGATGATGTTTAATTTATGGTTTAAAGCATAATTTTTTGAGTGTTGGACAACTGGAGGATAAAGGTTATTAGTTGGAGTTTACAGAGAAGACATGTATTATCAAAGACAAGGATGGTAAGTTGGTTGAAACACGTACACAATCTACAGGTAATATATTTCAATTGAATCCTACTAAAATGACATGTTTGGTTGAAAAAGTGGATAAATGTTGGTTATAACATATAATATTTTATCATATAAACTTTGATAACATTGTGAAGACTAGGAATACATTTGCAGTCAGAGATTTTCCTAAGACCATGACGCCTACTAATATTGTTTGCAAATAATGTATCATGGCTAAGCTAAAGAAGGTATCATTTCCTATAAAGAAGCTCACTACCACAGAGAAGCTAGAGATTATTCATACATATCTAAGTGTCCCTACCAAAATAAGAGGATTCTATTGAGAAAGGTACTTTATGATTTTTGTTGATGATTTCACTAGAATGATGTGGGTAGCATTTCTTAAAGAAAAATATGAGGCATTTGAGAGATTGAAAGTATTTAAGAATAGAGTGGAGAGTTTACTTTTAGAGAGTTTAACATGTTTTGTGAAGAGAATGGAATTAAGAGGCAATTATCATCACCCAAGATCCCTGAGTAGAATGCGATAGAAGAAATGATAAATAGATCAATATCAGAGGCAACAAGAGAAATGATGTTTGAGAATGATGTATCCAAGACATTTTGGAAAGAATTAGTCAATACAATAGTACACACCATGAACATAGTATAGATAAAAAAGGTACAAATAAAACTTCCTATGAGTTGTGGTTTGGTCAATAAAGTATTTCATAATTTTTGGAAGTAAGTGTTGCATAAAGAGAGATGATGGTGTTGGTAAGTTTGATCCAAGAAGAAATGAAGGTATGTTTGTTGGTTATTCATTGAAAAGAAAAGCTTATAGATATTTTAAATATAGAACTAAGACAATTGTTGAGTGTGCAAATGTGAAAATGGATGACAAGTTTGGAATTAAAGAGAGAATGATGGATTATAATTTTGGTGAGGAAGAAGAAAATCCTAGAATTGTTGGATAGAATGCATAAGTTTTCTTTTAGACTAACAATGATTTACAGAATTATGTGCAAATTGTTAAGAAAAGAGAAGAAAAAAGATTAGAACCAACAAAATAGATAAGTGTTGAGATAGAAACTCCTAACCTAACAAGAACCTCGAAAAGAATCACCATACAGATAAGATTATTGGAAGAAAAGACAAAGGAATGATGACAAGAAACAAAGTAAATGAGGAATTATGTTTGATTTCTCAAGTTGAACCTATGAGTGTAGATTAGGCATGCAAAGATGATCATTGGATTCAAGAAATAAAGGAAGAACTAGATCTGATTATGAAGAATGAGAAATGGGAATTGGTTCCTAGGCCTAAAGACAATAATTTTATAGGAACTGAATGGGTATTTAGAAACAAGATTAATGTAAAAGGTGAAGCTATGAGAAAAAAAGCTATGCTAGTATGAAAAGGTTATTCACAACAAGAAAGAATATATTATGAGGAAACATATACCCCTATAGCTAGACTAGAAATAGTAAGAATGTTTTTGGCTTATGTAGCAAGTAAGAAGTTCAAAGTGTATCAAATGGATTTCAAATGATCCTTTCTGAATAGAGAACTTGAAGAAGAAGTTTATATTGAGTAGGCTGAAGGATTTCCTTTGAGAAATGACAAAGACATAGTATGTAGATTAAAGAAAGCTCTTCATAGTCTAAAGTAAGAAACTAGAACCCGATATGCAAGGTTGGACAAGTATTTGGCAAAACTTGGATTTTCTAAAGGTATGACATAAAGCAACTTGTATTTGAAAGAAATTGAAAATGGTTTGCTGATAATAGTGATATTTGTTCATGACATAATCTTTGTAGGCAATGATGAAGAAAGTGATAAGTTTTCTAAAGAAATGAAGAATGAATTTGAGATGAGTATGATTGGTGAGATGAATTTTTTCCTAGGTTTGTAGATTGTGCAAAACATAGATGATATTTTCATATCACAAACTAAGCACTTGAAAGACTTGTTGAAAATATTTTTCTTGGATATTTGTAAGCATATTTGTACACCAGTGATAATAGGTCACAAGTTATCTAGCAAAAATGAGACACCTATGATTGAGGAGAAGTGAATATCAATGATTAGAGGTTTGCAATATCTGACTCACACCAAACCGGATATAGAAAATGTAGTTGGGATTGTAGCTAGATTTAAAGTTGATCCTAAGGAGTATCATTATGTAGCAATAAAGAGGATATTAAGATATTTGAAGGGTACACCTAATTATGAATAATGGTTTGATAGATCAAGTGATTTCACTTTATGTGCTTATACTAATGTGGATTGGGTAGGTAGTATGGATGATAGAAAAAAAACTAGTGGTGGAGCATTTTTTGTTAGCATGAATGTTGATGGTATTCCTTTGGGGGAGTATCTTAAGAATTACTAGAAAACTTGGGGAGATTGTTAGCATGACTAACATGTTGCAGTCATGACTATATTTGTCATTAATGTCAACATAGTAGTATTTTGTGAAGACTAACAGAGTAGTAGATAGAGATCTTGGTTGTACACATAGTGTTTTGATTGTCTAGAGACATGTGGTTAAGGAAATGTTTTGTATTGTGTCTTGATGGTGAGTTCAAGTGCACATAATCTAAGTCAAAGATATGTAGAAGTTATATGTTATTTATAGAGAGTAGTCTAGAGATAGAGTTCCTAGAAAGTAGTTTATGATGATCCTATTATATTGTCTAATAGAAATATAATACAGAAATGTGTAGATAGTCAATGATAGAAGATAGTATAATGGTGACATCAGTTAGTGTGCAAGCCCTAGTGTTGCATGTGTTAGAATTTCTATAGACTATGAGTTGACAGTGCTATTGTAATTGCAAAATAATTAATTATCTTATGATAATTAATTGGGAAAGCCTCAAGACTGACTCAATGAATTATTTTTAAGATATGATATAAATGAAAGATGTTTTACTTTTTATTTGAGAGTGTGCATCGAGTATCAATTGCTAAGTGTGCAAGGAAGTGTGAAAAGGAGTAGAGTGTTTGGTGAATACGAGTAAGAGATCCAAGGGATTATTGGATGTGAAGTTTGTGATCTTGTAACAAGATTAGAGGGAGAAGAAGTCTAGTTGATAGGACAGAGAAAGAGGAAGAAGCAACATAGTTCTATTATATTATTCTACAAGGAAAAATACAAAGATCATTTGGATAGTGGCTTCATTGGTCTTGTTCTTGAAGCTTTTTGGATAGTGGTTCCATTTGCCTTTTACAACTCTTAACAAGGTTGGAATCTCCTAATAGGGATTCAAAGTCTCCTTTTAGGGACTAATATGTACTTAATGCTTTTATAGACTCCTAATACCGTCCATCCTCTAAAAAGGAACATTTATATTAGTAAATCATCTTATAGTTACCATCCCCACCAAGGTTTTCCCTTTGATCAAGGGTTCCCCTAGTTAACATATCTAGTGTTATTGTGCATGAGTATCTTGTAGTTTTTGATTATATCGCTCGTATGGTTAATATTTGATAAGGTTGATAATTGTGATCACCCCCCACTTCATTTATATTGGTGGACTATATATTATAACATCTTTTCCTAGGATGAAAGTTAGTTTCTTGGTTGACCAAGAAACAAGATTGCATTTCATAGAGTATAATTGAAGTAGAGTATGTAACAGCAACAAATAATTTTAATTAGATGATAAGGATGGAGCAAATGTTAAAGGATATTTGAGATAGAATTTTTAGATCCTATTATCATACATTGTGATAACACTAGTATAGTAAGTACATCTAAGAATCTTGTATTGCATTCTAAGACTAAGCATATAACTATTAAGTATCATGTTTTGAGAGAGAAAGTAGTAAAGAAAGAAATTAGATTGGAATATGTTAGTACTAAAGACCAGATTGTAGATATCTTTATGAAGCCCTTCCCTAAATATACATTTTTACAATTGAGAGGTATGCTTGGGGTTATGCCCCTACCTACTTTAGAATAGATGATGTTGAGATTGCATTAATCCAGTGGTACAGAGCACTATTATTTGATTAGACTGAATATTGATGCTTTTTGTATGGGGGAGTATCTAAGATGAGTAGAGTCATCTAGGAATCTTCATAGCTAGTTTGGAATAGTTTCTTTGGACAGTTGAGTTGATTCAAGACTTGGGATAGATGATTGACATAATGAAGCCTTTGTTGATGTAGAGTGGCACAGTGGAAGGATTCAAACTCTTAACCCTTGTACAACTAGGCTTCGAAACACCAACACTCACAGAGAGTACTAACACTTAGAAATGGTTGATATGACTTCTAACAACACCAGGGACCTCAATCTAGTCCCCATAACTCAATTCTACACTTAGAACAGAGGTCTAACAACAAATTTTCCAAATAGGGCTACAAGGCCAAACACTTGAAGTTGCAAGGCTTTAACTCCAAAAACTTCACAACCACTAAAAGGATGATGGAATTTGATGAGGTTTGATGACCCTAATAACATATCCCAAGACTAAAGTTTGATTCACTCCAGCACTCCAAGGATCCACCAAAGTACATAGACCTAATAGGGCCCTAATAGGCTTGGTTTTCTAAGGAAGACCAAAAGAATGGGTGAATGAACTAGATATAGGGCTTAGGATATCTTCTAGGGACTACTTGACCACCAAATCCACTTTCACTTGGTTTCTTTCCTTCACATACAACTCTAACAATTCAAATTCCTTCAAATTTAGACCAAATGCATACAAATATTTGGCCTAGGGCTTGCAATTTTTTTTAATCTCCCTTTGGTTTTTCAACTCCTACTTTTTGAATCTGAAAGTAAATTCCTAGAGCTCCCATTTTTTTTTGGTTTTGTTCCATTTGAACCATACAGTCATGACCTATACGTCCATTTGCACAAAACCCTACGAAACCTAGGGTTCTAGACAATTTGAAAGAAATTGCTATAACTTTGGATAGAAATCAGTAATGATCTTCAAACCAAGTGCATTGGATAGGGAACTCAATAAAGTTACTCCTTATACCATTCAACCCTCCTTTCCAATCCATACAACACGTGTGGAAACAAAAATGTAGTAGTTTTGAGCCAATAAACCAATAATCTTTATTGAAATCTGCAAAAATTCATACACCAACCAATCTGTTCTGCTAGGAAGGTTGGATCATACATTTATAAGTGTGTTTGAATCACCAAATACCTTAGGAATAGTTATAATTGGTTCAAACTCCTTCCTCTATAATTAGCAACTTTTAAGCAAAAATTGCTTAGCAACTTTTTGTTGCATTTTGCAATTTTGAACATAGTAAAGTCCTAAGACTCTTAAACCTTCCAAAGACCTACATAAACCTATTCTAAGGGCTTTTCAAAATTTTTGGACCATATTCCTTATTCTAAGCCTATTTATCCCTTATAGGTCTCTAAGGATTCATGGTTCATATAAACACCAAATGAACTATTGGTGTTTGAAAATGCTCGAGGGTTTTCAATTACCTCGATGAGAACAAAACACATCTAGGGGCAGCTAACTCTCATTTTTGACATATCTTTTTAGACACCAGGCCAACTATAAGGCATGACCCTTCTTCTACTTTAGGCTCTGCAAAACCTAGGTGGGCGAAAATTAGATCCAATTAATATGGTACCAATGCAAAACATATCCTTGGATCTAACAAAGCAGATTATGACCCTTATATCTCCTAATAACTCATGTAATAACATAGATCTATAGTAGAAAATTGCAAAATCTATGATATTCCCAAGTTGAGTGAGGGTCAGACATTTAATTTCTTCAACATGAAAGGGGAAAAGCATTTGATTAATAATGTTGAATTCAACAAACCCTCAGATATGCAGCAGTAAGACTTAATGATCCTATAGTTGATCAATGCCTAATCCATTGGGTAAATCCATGAATCAAATGCATACATATGAATATCTAATACTTATTTATATATTTAGATATACAATCTAACTATTCACCTTGTAAATAGACATTTGTGTTCATTCTAAATCTCATTCTTACATGATATCCCCATTAGTAAAATTGCAATCCCGTTGATTTCCCTGAAGCATTTACATAACCCCTTGAGTTATAAGCAACAATGAAATAACATACAACCTTAAGGGACTACAACTACAACCTAAACTCTTTGTTCAAAGGTTATAAAACATTGAAGATCACTGATAAAGGAGACAAGATTCAAGATGAAACTCAACTTGCTATTCTTTGTATTAATTTCCTAACTTATGTGGCTTTCATCTACTTATGGCTTTTCCACCTTGCACCATGGAGATCTTCTTTGATGATGAACCATTGTCTCTGCCATGCCTACTTCACTGCTGATAGCTTTTCTTCTTCCTATGACTGGTGCTCATTCTTCATTTCTATTGCATTGGCATTGGTGTTGACTATGGCTTTTAGCCTCTCTACTATCTTAGTGTGGGATGGCTTGTTATTAGTGTGTTTTTCCATTGCTCATGCCTTCTAAACTCTCCTGCAAATTCTGCATAGTTTTTTTTAATTTTAAAAATAGCACCTTCTCTTTTACATGCCTTGGGATTTTAGTCTCGGTTGGCTCCCCTGCAATGTGTGTGAGCCTTCTGTAAATGGTCTGTTGCTCCTTTGTTTTAGCATGTTCTTGGTTTTGCTAAGCCATGGGGTTTTGCAAAATTTCCCATGTGGATTTTCCACTTTAATTGGCACCTTCCTTATAAATTACATGTTAACTAATGAAGATTAAACCAATCCATTCAGATTTTGTAGCGATAAATCGAAAGCATAGCATTTAAAATGCTTAAGAATTTATTTATAAAGTTGTTGAAGTTGACTGACAATACTTCAGAAGGAAAGTGATTATCGAAAGAGACAACCCCTATTTGCAATGCATTGACCATCTGTAAGCTTCCAACCTTCATCAACAACTTTCTTTTGTGTATCCTTTGAGATTTTGTGATTCAAAGAATCACTGCCCAAATTTGCACCCCTTTGAAGCTGTGCCTTAATCTCTTCAATAGAAACATCCTTAGCAACTTCATCTTGTAAATCTATCTAAGCTACCTCATATTCTCATATTCTTCCTTTTCCTTCATTTCTGACACTCTTTTCATTTAGTTCCCTATCTTTACATCATTAAGGAACCTTCAAGATTCTACAAAACTCAGATTCATCTGATGGAAATAGTCAGGCCCAAAGTGGGTCCAACAAAAAATATTTTCATTCTCAAACAACTAAATAATCAAACTAGCTGACTAACCTTTTAATATTCACCAAAATTGATTTCAAGCACTAAATGATCATTAAAATATCATTTTACCCCTATTCTGCAAATTGTCAATTTCATGTTAGGAGGTCTATTAACTAGTCTTAAAAACTGATCCAAGCCTCTGATCAAGCTTTGAAAACTGGCACACTAATTCTTTGTTCCACATACTTGCATCTTACCAAATCTTGTCTCATGAAGAATTTGGGTCAAAAGATATTCACTGTCAAAGTTAACCTCTTAGAACTACCTACAAGTAAGCACGCCATAATACAATAAGTTAGGTCTGGATTTGGCTTTAAAAATTGGGTAAACTGATACTTGGGGAAACAAAACTTGGGGTGTTGGTTCTCTATCATGAGGAAAATATGAATCTACAATTTGGGTTCATGAAAAATAAATGGGCGCAAATGGAAAGCAGTCAAAGTGGGCTACTTGAATTTTGCAAACTAGGAACAATGATAGAAAAATGATTTTGGAAAATGGAATTGACCTAGAAAAGTGTGCAAACAAATTCATCATGACTTACAAACTGGCACACTCAGAGTATTTTTGGAGGAAAACATAGTCATACAATCCATTTGATCTTACCAATCATAGATTAGGAGTTATGATGTCACAAATAGGGGTACAAAACAATTTGCACTTTATGACACTAGTAAAAAGATAGAAATTCTATTTTGAATCGCGTTCGAAAACATATCAAATAGATTTTTCATGAGCTAAAACTTGAAACATAACAAGCCTCTGGTGTCTAAAATGCAATGCAAAAGCAATTTTGTCATTTGGGTCAACTAATCAAAAGTTATGACTCATCAAACAAGGCTTACTAGAAATGTGAACAATTACACAAATGCACAGAATAGTAAATGACCAACTTTGAGGGATTCAAAACCTAGTCAAATGGATTCAAAATGACTCAAAATCTAAAAAATTGGCTCTTAGGTATGGACACTAGATACTCCCAAAGTGGTGAGTCATGAAACATTTCTAGGTGCAAGATATTCGATGGCAAACACAACCTCCTATTGCTGTTTGACAATTGGGCAAAAAATGCAGATTTGGCAATTTCATAAAATGAGACTTGATGAAATGACTCAGAATGACAATTCAACTTTATGGAACACTTAGATAGGCTGAATGGAAGGTGTTAGAAACATTAAACACCTTAAGGGCCTCAAAGGTACAACTAGGTACAATCACATCAAAAGCATTTATAGGGCTCAATTTCTTCAACAGTCCTCAAAATTTGGGCTACAATTTTGAGTGCCAACATGAACCTTGAGCCTTTACAAATGGGCCTTTTTAGTAACTTTAAACTATTTTAATACCTTTATTTCAATGAGCTCCATCTTGAGCCATGTCTAAAACTTTGAAACAAAACAAGTATAGTGCCATGCTAAAAAATAAATTCTTTGTGTCCTGAATGACTTGATTAAGTCTCTTGGATGTTTTGAAGCTAGAGTGCTTAGCATACTACCCTCCTTTGAAGAACTCAAGCCCCTTGAGTTGGTATTGTGTCCAATTTATACCCTGCCTTTTCAACCTATGTTTGAGTTATCCAAGTTGTGTCTTCATTAGGTGTGTCTTTCCATTTGACTAGGTAGGATTAGTAGGTGCCTCTCCTAGCTCATTTTGTGACCTTCTTGTCCAAAATGTATTCAATTTGAAGTTTAGTAACCTTTAGTAATTGATAAACATTAGCATTGTCTTTATGACCTATTCCTACATCATAAACATTAGTAAGTGGCCTATATGCAGAAAGATCAAAAATATAAAAAATTGGAGAAAGGCCTATGTCTGATGGAAGATCAATCTTATATGCATTGTTTCCACATTTCTTGAGCATTTTGAAAGGTCCTCCTTTCTTCATCAACAACTTAGTATACTATCCTTTTGGTAGCCTCTCCTTTTTAAGGTGTATCATAACCAAGTCACCCACTTTGAATTTAAGATCTCTCCTCTTTTTGTTTGCTTGTTCCTTATACTTTGCTGATGACATATGTAATCTTTCCTTCACTTGCTCTTGTATATCTTTCATAACTTGTACAAAGTCCTATGCGTGTGCACTTTTCCTCTCCACATCTCTAATATTTCTCAATTCTAGAATACCCCTTGGATGGTTTCCATACATAATTTGAAAAGGGTTCAAGCATGTACTCTTGTTCGCTACATCATTGTATGAAAACTTATCTTGAGACAAAATTGTGTCCCATGATCCTCCATGTTGTTGGGTTAAGCATCTTAATAAATTACCTAGGGATCTATTAATAACCTCTATTTTCCTATCAAATTATGGGTGATAGGCTGATGAAAAGTTCAAGTTTTTCCCTAGTTTCTTCCATAATGTCCTCCAAAAGTGCCCTAGGAATTTAGGATCCCTATCTGATATAATGGACATTGGTAGGCCATGTAACCTAACTACTTCTTTAAAGAATAGACCAGATATATGAGATGCATCATGTGTTACTCTACAAGGTATAAAGTGTGCCATTTTTGAAAACCTATGAACAACTACAAAGATGCTATCATGCCCTAATTTAGTCCTTGGAAATCCCAATATAAAATCCATACTTATAGAATCCCAAGGTTTGCATGGTGTGGGTAAATGGGTATATAACCTTGCATTGGAAGTTTGTCCTTTAGCTTTTTGGTAGATCAAAAAACTATCAACAAATTTTCTAACCATTGACTACATTTTAGGCCAGTAATAGAATATTTTTACTTGTTCTAGGGTCTTATCTAGGCCAAAGTGCCCTAACATGATCCCACATCCTTCTCCTTAATTATGTTTTCCCTACAAGACCCCCTTGGCACACAAAGTTTCCCACCTTTGAATAAAAACCTCTCTTGAATGAGGTACTCTACAAAATTAGTGTTATACTTGTCTCCTATTTTTGGACATGTCTTATATATCTCCTTCAGATCTTCAACATTTGGATACATCCCCTTCATGATAGAGATCCCAACACTCTTAAGCTCTATGCTTTGCACCATAAGGTTTCTCCTACTAAGGGCATCAACAACCTTATTAACTGTACCCTTTTTGTGCTTAATGGAGAAGGTATAAGCCTGCATAAATTTCATCCATTTGATGTGCCTCTAACTGAGTTTGTCCTACCTATTCAAGAAACTTAAACCCTTATTGTCAGTAAATACAATGAATTCCTTTAGAAGTAAATGATGTCTCCACCTTTTTAGTGATTGTACCATTGTATATAGTTCAAGGTCATAAACTAAATACTTTTGTTTTGCATCATTTAATTTCTCACTAAAAAAGGCCACTGGCCTGACTTCCTAACTCAAGACTCCCCTTATGGCTTTAGCCTTGGCATCACATTCTACTATAAATATCTTATTGAAATTAGGGAAACTTAGGATGGGTGCTTGGGCTATCTTTTGTTTGATTGTTTCAAATCCTTCTGCTACTTCATTAGTTCAAACTAACTAACATTTTCTCCCTCCTTTTATAATGTCTATCATAGGTGCACAAAACCCCACTAAAATCCTTAACAAATTTCCCATAAAAGTTGCAAAGCCCATGGAAAATTGTGACCTTTGATGGGTTCTTTGGAGGTGGCCTATTAAGAATGGATTCTATTTTGGACGGATCCATTTTAAGGCAGCCTTTAGAGATGACAAAACCCAAAAATATGAGTTCTTCCTTGATGAAAGTGCACTTTTCAAGGTTTATCTTGAGCCCTTCCTCATGTAAGCTCTTTAAGAATTGGTCTATATGCCTTAAGTGTTCTTCTTTGTCTTTACTAAAGATTAGGATGTCATCAAGATAGACAACCACAAATTTGTTTAAAAAGGGCTTGAGGACCTCATTCATGAGCCTCATAAAGGTACTTGGTGTGTTTGATAGCCCAAATGGCATTACAACCCATTCGTAAAGCCCCTTTGTAGTTTTAAAAGTTGTTTTTTGTTCATCCCCCTCTCTTAGCTTGATTTAATGATACCCACTTTTCAAGTCTACCTTGGAGAAATAGTTTGCCCCACCTAGGCAATCCAAAAGGTCTTCCATTCTTGGCATTGGGAATCTATATCTTATAGTAATCTTGTTGATTTCCCTAGAGTCTATACAAAGTCTCCAAGTGCCTTCCTTTTTGGGTGCTAGGATTCTAGGGATAGCACAAGAACTTACAGTCTTCCTAATCAACCATTTAGACAACAAGTCTTCAATCTACCTTGCAATCTTTGCATTTTGTTCTATGGTCAATTTTTATGCAGCCTTATTAGGCAGGCAATGTTGCACTAGGGATAAGATCAATACAATGACCAACCTCTCTTTTAAGTGGCAAGGAGGTTGGAATACCTGTTCTCACTTAGGTTTTCACCCTTGTCCAAGGCCTATGCACGAGGACAACATAGTGAAACATGGAAACAACCTCCAAGCTGTGGGACTTGAACTGCGAAGTTGAGTCTCCGGAGAAGGCCGGCTTCCTCTTACTATCAGGGCACACCTAACTACTCTCGAAAGGAAAAGGGGAAGAAGGAGATGCAGAAAAAAACTCTACCCTACCTAAACTAAGGAGGTGATGCACCAAAATAGAGTATTCATACCCATTTCTACCCATATATGCACTACTGAACCAGAACGAAACTAAGGATATACACATATAGACTTGTTTTGATCTAATAACCACATGTAGATCAGGAAACCAAACTGAATAACACAAGGAAAGAGGAATCTCACTTATATATTATCCAATAAGCAAAAATAGATAAAATATGTAGGCTACAGATCTCAACAATACACCAATGAGAGGCAAGAAGGATGCACATACACATTAATGGCTGAAGGAGATAAAATAGAAAATCATACAGTTCACAGGTACAGGGAATTTTACACTGAGAATTGCAGAGAAATATCAGAGAACAACAAAGAAGGGTCCCCCTTTAGAAATGTACAAAATTTGCCTTTATAGTTCAGGCATAACCGAGGAAATTGGCTCTGCATTAACTGTGCAACTACTGCCATCAAGCTCCCATACAAAAATATCCGATCAAAGATCACACTCGAGCATGGTTCTGAGGTACAAAATCAGGTATTTGACTGAAGAAATGCCTCGAGTAGACAGAAGTGGGGCCAATGAATGATCTTGACATAGTAGATAGATCTGCACAGTGATGGAAGGTCCTTCTGTACCTTGTATTCATTCTGAGTTGGTGGCAATTGATTGCGAAATTGAATCCATGGCGAAGACTCCTAATTTTATCATTTTTGGTTCATGAAATAGCAAATCAAACAAGTCAACTCAACTCTATATGCCAGTTGGGCCACGCGGTCCAATCATCTCTCTTTATTCTACCACATGGGGAGTCCTCCCATGGTTGACCACCTTCATTGAACTAACAGTGCCACCCTTCGAATATTAACGCTAACTGTGACGGTTACACTAACTACTAGCCGATTGTTAATCTTGACCGGGCCAGTGAGACATGTGTCATTAGGGCGCTATGTCGCCAATGTATATGTCATGCAGCTTCTTCATAGCATGATGGTGCCTGCCATCGATCGTCTTGATCTGACGGCCACGAACGATCTGTCCCTCTTTACTGCGCTGGCTGCATGGAAATATGGCCCCACCAGGACACATGGTGCCAAGGCACTATGTCACCAATGCTATCTCTTGAGTAGTTCCTCATAGTGCGATGGTTCCCACCATAGATCAGTCTCAATTTGACAATCAAAACCACATTGTACTCTACACATCATTTCCTCTGAAAACTACTAGGCCCGTGAAACGCTGTGCTCTGACACATACACTTGGCACCTCCTTGCTAGCCATTTGAAGCACCAACCTGGCAGATCCAAGACTTGGCCCCACGGAGTGGCCACATGTTGACTAGGTGCCATGTCGCTATGAGAAAATCAAGGTCAAGTTCCCATAGTGCCATAGCGCCCAACTGATGACATGTCCTCTAATTTGCACATGGCTCTCTCTAATTTGCCACCATAGTGCCGAGCTTTCTGACTATGCAGATGAGGTACAAATGGGACCCAACTGTCTGATCACTCCTATCGTCAATTTGATCTTTTGTTTGGGCACTATGTCGCCAATGGAAAATTCATGGGTTTTTCGTTGGCGACATGGTGCCTTACTTCTTTTTGAGACTTTCAACCGTCAGAACATGCTCGCCCGTCGCCGTGAACACTTTTCAGTCCATCGTGAAACTTTTTTGACCCATCAAACATTGGGATGTGTTTTATGAATGTAGACCCACCAACGCAACGTGTCATCAAGGTGCTATGTCACCATCATAAATCTCACGCAGCTTCCCCATAGCGTGATGGCGCCATCTATTGATCTGCCTTGATCCGACAGCAAAGAACTTGTGGGCCGCAAAACATATGTTATAAGGTTTGAAACTTGGTATTTAATATTCCCATGGGTATTAAAATATTACTAATTAGGGAGGTGACCGTTGGGTGGGGTAACATTTGAATTTTGAAATTTGGCAGGGCAAACAAAATGTGGTAACATTCTGGTGACTCATAGGGGATGCAAGCGTGCTATGCATCACACCAGTGCCTGTGAAAAATCCATTGGGCTATGGAGTCAAAAAATATGAACTTGAGAATTGCAAAACCCTAACCTGTCTATGAGGAGATCAAAATATTGAAAACCCTAGCTCTGCAACTGCAACTAGAAACAAAAAAAAAACTTCCTCTGCAACTTGAGACACCTTAAAAACTGCTACCTCACAGGGAGACGGCTATGCCCGCGCACTTCTTGAAAAGCAGGAAATAACAGAAAAGAAACTAAACTACTTATGTACATGGATCCACAAATTTTCAAAAACATGGCTTGAAATAGATCCCATTGACTGGAATGGGCAAAATCTCTCCATTTGGCCTGCTCAACTGAAATGCATTAGCCTGTTTGCAACTGGCAATCAGTGTTGAGATAATGGGTGTTGCACACATTGCATAATATTGTTATTTTATTATTTTATTTTAGTATGTAATGTTGTGCCTAGATGGACGTGCAACATGTAAAGATTCCCATGGAATATTCTTGATGAGTTGTATTGTAACATTGTGATAATATTTCATGTAATTATTTAATATTGGGGAAAAGAATTAAATGCCCAATATTAAATGTGGGGTCAGTGGGTTAGGTAGCACATGGTTTTAACACATGGTTTATGTAATACCACTTAGTGGTTTTGTGGGACTTGCTACTATATAAGCAGCCACAAGGGTAGTTGTTGTAGATAGAGAAAAGAGTGACAAGGAGAAGACAAAAGGCAAGAGTCGAGTGGGACAAGGCTTGATAGGTTAGCCAAGGGAGCATTTGTGAAGGATGGAAGCATGGCATGGGATGTGTGGATTCATGCTTGTTCACATAGTTTGCTCGATTGTGGCTATGGCCATGAAGGCTTCCATGGTTGTATGGCAATGGTATTTTTGCTGAATAATACATGATGATGGATGCTTTTGGAAGCTGGGTTTTTCCCTCAATGAGGGTTTCCCAGGGTATATCTTGTGTCACAATTTTGTGGGTATGTTGTCTATTCTCTTGCATGTGGATTTTAATTCCATGATTATTTCAGATTTATTATGGGTTATGTGGAAACGGTTATATTCTTTATTGCCAAGTTTCCTTACAAGTGGTATCAGAGCCAGGTTTTATTATTGTAACCCTAGATTGAATCCATGGGAATGCATGAGATGATAAAAGAAAAGGGCAAGATATATGAATGATTTATTGCAGATCTGAGGATTTTGGATTTGCTGTTATGATGGGATGTTAAAAGATTTGGGCATGTGAAATTGTTGGACAAAAGAGTTTTTTGGATGTTTCATTTAAATGAGGGTTTTGGGGGGTAGCTTGCAGAAATGACCTCTTGGGTAAAAACAGACCTCACCATTGGATCCGGGTCAACATTTTCATAAATTTTGATATATAATATGCCCTAGTTTGGCCATGTTTAGACGGAATGAAAGAGTTTTTTGGTTTCAGCTCATGATGGCCGTCAAATTTAATCCCGTCGGAATTTTCGTCACTAAAAAAATAAAAAATGAAAAATCGTACTGAAAATGGTAAAAACACTGTCTTAGTAAAATGGCCATAACTTTCTCTCAGAATATCGGATTTCAGAGTTCTTATAGGCGTTGGAAAGCTAATTCAGAGCACTACAACTTGGCATAGGTTTGGTTCTATGATTTTAAAATTTTGTCAGGTTTTAAGAGCCCTAAAGTCAGATGTTATTTATTTTGAACACGGATTAGGGCATAACTTGGGCATACGGAGTTGGATTTTGGACTTCGAGGAGTCAACGGAAAGCTCTTGGAGAGCTCTACAGAATGGTTCAGATTTGTTGCAGGTTTGGCATGATTTATTTGTTGATATATTGATCTGAACAGTTTATAAGTATATTTTGACTATGGTAACATTGTGAGTTTATGGCATTGGAGATTTCAGATTTGATGTCATTGTATACTTAGTTCATATTTCAGATTGGTCTCATGATGATATAGTTATCAGTGTTTGGTTTGGATATGCATGATGACTTGTTGGGTCTACAAGTTGTGCAGTGTTGTAAGCGGTCTATACTTACAGGTTGCATTTATAGCTTGGTTATGGGTTGTCTTTGCCCATTGATCTTTCATTATTGATGCATATTCAGATTGGTGGCTTGGATTTGGGTTGTCTATGCCCTAAGTCACATGATTTTATCTTCATGTAGAAGGGATGAGATGTTGTTACCAGGTACAGTCATGGTGGAGGATTGTGGTTGACTATTTTATGCTGAGAAGTTGGACACATTGAGAACCGGATGCTCAGTTCATGGATGTGATCATGGTGTCATGAATTTTGGCATGACATGATTGGTTATACAGGTACATCCTTGATGTTCATTAGCTTGGATTTCTGATTCAGTTATGGTGGTATATCTTCTTGGTTGAGGATCATAGTTATTTAGTTTCTTTTGAGGAGCTCATGATGTGCACTTTGAGTTCTTTGATGGTTTGATGCCTTGGTTGATTCTCATGGTTAGAGGATGGGTTTTCATCATGATGTCATGGATAGCTTGGATACACGGTTTAGTGGGAGCTTGTGACAGTGATGGGGTGACAGTGTAGGATTAGTTCCTAGTTTGGTTTATATCTTCTTGGTTTGGAGAGGATGGATTTTATGATGCCATAGGTGACTTGGTACCACAGTTGAGTGGGAGTTGTTGGCATTGATATATTTATTGAGTGTTTGCAGATGTTGGAGGTTTGTCTTAGATCTTATTGCTGCAGAAGCGTCTTTGACATTTGCATGGTGCACTTGTTATCTTCATAGTGTTTGAAGATGGTTAGATCTTGAGGACTCATGGAGTTCTTAGTTATCTTCATGGTGTATGGAGATGGTTCTTCCTGGTATGTGGAGATGGTTTTCTTCACGGTGTGTGGAGATGGTTTTCTTCATGGTGTGTGGAGATGGTTGCATCTTGAGGACTCACAGGGTTCTTGGCAAAGGTGTGGTTTATATTTTCTATTTGGCATGTTATCCTTGGTATGAGGATGGTTTCATTATTATGTCATGGTATACTCTTGATATGCATTTAGAGTTGTGACATGTTATGATGTGTTCATGTGGAGCATGTTATCTCTTTAGTTGAGATGGTAAGATCATGTTGTCATGTTTATGTTCTTGAGGCCATGGTTGGAACTTTGACATTGATCTTGGTTTAGTTTCTTGGTATTGAGTACATTGATCACAAGCTGGATACTTCATGATATTGCTATGTTGCATTTGGAGTTGGCATGGATTGATTGGTTATAGGTGCTCATGGATACTTAGAGACGGTGGTGATGTTGATTTCTCTTGGATTAGAGAAGTATTTGTTGGAATGGTTGATGGTTTCAGCAGGAAGTCCGAGGGGCAGTCACCTGATATGGACTTGAGAGGAGATTGTTCTTAGATAAGTCTTGGTTGGAGACTTGGGTATCTTGATGAGCATTCTCATTCCCCACTCTTGGTCTACTCGACGGTTTGCTACTTGAGAGGTATAGCCCATTATTTTCTCTCAGTTGCATTATATTTATGCTTGTCTTTCATGGATATGGATCTTGAGCTATGGTACATGAGTTAGTTCTGGAGGGTTCATTTGAGAGATGGTTTAGCATTGGTTATCTCCATGTGCATATGTTGTTATGCTGGTTGAGTTTGGGAGATGGTTTTATATTGAGCATATTCCTTGGATTAGGAATGGTTATTCCTTGGTTTAGGAATGGTTTTTTATTGAGTTTGGTCTTCTTGTGAGAGGCTTACATCCATGATGATTAGTTATATGGTATGGTTTGGGTGTTGTTGAGGCTTCTTGTTGGGGTTTTATGGAGGAGATCATACTTGCACAGTTTACATCTAGAGGTGTGTGTAGAAGGACATGATACAGGTTATGATTTGCATGGTTTCTCTGGTCTTGGTTATCTTCCTGGATGTTCAGTTTTTCCTACATTGGATTTGAGATTGGTTGGAGATTGTGATCACTGGTTTGTGCTCATGTATGTCATGTGAGAGATGACATGGTTATTTCTTTATCTCTTTCCTCTATTGGTTGTGGAGAACTTGGAGACTATTGGAGACTTGTTATGAGAATTTTTCTTGTAGGATATCAGTTTATGTATTGTGGATGTCCTTGATACTACATGGATTCACTTCTTTGAGATGTGTTGAGTGGATTGGATATAGGTTTGACATTATCTTTTGCAGTGGGAGCTTCTTGGTATATATGTGGCAGGTATTGCTCTTGAAGCTTGTGATTGCAGGTTATAGATTGGATATGTCAGTGATATAAGATTCACTTGTTATACCTTTGAGGTATGGATAGTTGGATGGGTTTGGCACTTTGCTGTGGGTGCTATTTTAGCTATGGATATTTTGAAAACTACGAATAAATGTGATTACCTTTAGATCAGGTTTTTGTGCTTGGAATTTCAGTTGGTACAGGATTTTATGATCTTCTAATGCGATAGGTTGGGTGATTTTCTCTTTGGATGGCTTCTATGTATGTCCAGTGGGAGTGGCATAATAGGAGGTGAGATCATTCATGTTTGAGATGCTGGATACTTTGATTTTATTGTGGGTACCAGGATGGAGCACTTGGTGTATTTTGATCCATGATGGTGGATGTGCTGGGAGGGATTGTTCCTTTGTTCATTTATGTGGCTACGGATTGACCCTATGCAATGTATACAACAAGTGGGAGATTGTTGAGATAATGGGTGTTGCACAAATTGCATAATATTGTTATTTTATTATTTTATTTTAGTATGTAATGTTGTGCCTAGATGGACGTGCAACATGTAAAGATTCCCATGGAATATTCTTGATGAGTTGTATTGTAACATTGTGATAATATTTCATGTAATTATTTAATATTGGGTAAAAGAATTAAATGCCCATTATTAAATGTGGGGTCAGTGGGTTAGGTAGCACATGGTTTTAACACATGGTTTATGTAATACCACTTAGTGGTTTTGTGGGACTTGCTACTATATAAGTAGCCACAAGGGTAGTTGTTGTAGATAGAGAAAAGAGTGACAAGGAGAAGACAAAAGGCAAGAGTCGAGTGGGACAAGGCTTGAAAGGTTAGCCAAGGGAGCATTTGTGAAGGATGGAAGCATGGCATGGGATGTGTGGATTCATGCTTGTTCACATAGTTTGCTTGGTTGTGGCTATGGCCATGAAGGCTTCCATGGTTGTATGGCAATGGTATTTTTGCTGAATAATACATGATGATGGATGCTTTTGGAAGCTGGGTTTTTCCCTCAATGAGGGTTTCCCAGGGTATATCTTGTGTCACAATTTTGTGGGTATGTTGTCTATTCTCTTGCATGTGGATTTTAATTCCATGATTATTTCAGATTTATTATGGGTTATGTGGAAACAGTTATATTC
Organism: Cupressus sempervirens; assembly: GCA_028749045.1. Taxonomy (NCBI): domain Eukaryota; kingdom Viridiplantae; phylum Streptophyta; class Pinopsida; order Cupressales; family Cupressaceae; genus Cupressus; species Cupressus sempervirens. Next base: position 305,933,696 of record CM053785.1, on the reverse strand, counting down.
TTTATTGCCAAGTTTCCTTACAATCAGATAGGGGCCACTCAATAGTGGGTCAAACTTGGAATGTCTTCCTAGTTTTTCTCTATCAAAATCTGACTTTAGAACTAAATCTCTTTCTCTAAAGGTCTTAACCCTAGTTTTCTTATCAAAACTCCTTTTTATCTGCTACTGATGTATCTCTAGGGTTTGCATAGCCTTATTTCTCTTTTCTTCTAGTTCAATCAACTCTACCATTCTTACTGACATGGCATTATCTTCAATCAATTCCAGCTGATGAGCCAACTCCAAGGATGGGATTCCAATGAAATTGGGAGTCTAGCCTCCCTACCATATACCAGCACAAAAGGTGAATTCCCAATAGATCTCTTGGGTGTTATCCTATCAACCCATAGAGCAGTTCTTAATTTCTTATGCCAGACCCTCTGATTGTCTTCTATTGTCCTCTTAATGATTCTGATCAGATTCTTGTTGGAATACTAAGCCAAACCATTACCCTGGGGATAGTAATTTGATGATGTGCTCAGGTAGATATTGTGATTCATTGTCCTTGCACAAATTTGGGTTCCAAATCTAGATACAATTCCATCAAGGAATTCAACAACTGATGGTTCTATGGCATCCTTCAAGGAAACTGCCTCCGTCCATCTAGTGAAATAATTAGTAGCAGCCAAAATCCATTTATGACCTACACTAGATGGAGGATTAATGTGGCCTATAAAATCCAACCCCCACTAGGTAAAGGGCTGATCCACTTGAATAGGACAAAGGGGGAGAGCTGCAAGCCTCTGTTTGCCTGAAAAGAAAGCACACTTCTCACATTTTCTCACATATCCATAACAATCATGGAACATAGATGGCCAATAATAACCAGTTCTCATGATCTTCATGGCAGTTGTTCTTGCAGAGAAATGGCCACCATTAGGGACATCATGAAGTTCCTTAATCATCCTTTTAGCCTGATCCTCTTCAATGCATCTCAATAGGATCCCATTAAAATCCCTCCTAAATAGGATACCATCAATTAAAACATAGGGAATGGACTGTAGTCTATATTGTCTCCTTTTGGTTCTGTCCAACCCTTGAGGGTATTCATTCCCTGATAAGAAGCTCTTCATATCATTTATCTAGTTCTTTGGACCATTAACGTTTCTTACCTCTTGCTACTCTATTATTACCATAGCAGCCTCTTCATCTGAATCCTAACTTGATAACATTTCTTTGCATAATCCTCTCCCTCTTACCAGCTTGGTAATCTGAATATCAACATCATACTCCATTACCTTAGTGATCCATCCAGCTCTCTTTTCACTAATATCCTTATTTAACAGGAAGTCTTTTACACTGGCATGGGGCACCAACAAATGGATCCTATTGTGGGATAAGAGGTGTTTTAATTTCTTCAAGGTTCTGATGACCACAAGGGCCTGCTTCTCAACAAAGCTGTACTTATCCTCATATTCCTTGAGCCCTTCACTAAAGAAAGCTATGGGCTACTCCTCATCCTTGTCATTTGTTTGAGTCAAGATAGTAGAGATACTTGACTCACCACCTAGAGTGTAGAGGATGAAATCTTTCTCAAAATTTGGATTCATGAGAGTAGGGGCTGAGGCCATGGCTACCTTGATTTCTTCATAAATATCCTTCCCTTCCTTGGTCCATGAGAAGACCATACCTTTCTTAAGCATAGCTATAATAGGTTTCACCATGGCAGCAAGATTAGGAATAAACCTTCTTACAAAATTTATCCTACCAAGGAAACTTTGCAGCCCCTTCTTGTGTTTAGGAAGAGGAAGGGCAAGTATTGCCTTTGTTCTTTCTGGATCAATGGTCAACCCATCCTTAGATACAATGTGTCCCAATAATTTTCCTTGGCTTGTAGCAAAGATACACTTGGCTGGGTTAAGGGAAACCCCAAACTCTCTACATCTTAGAAATAACTGTCTTAGATGATCAAAATAATCTTCTACATTTTTTGAATATATAGTTATATCATCAAGGTATACTAAGACAAACTTGTCAATTAATTTTTTAAAGGTCATCTCCATTGCCTTTTGAAATGTGGCACCTACATTTGTTAGTCCAAATGGCATCTTGCAATAAGCATAGGTGCCCCATTTAGTAGTAAATGTTGTCTTATATCTATCAGATTCTTTAACCAACACTTGGTTATATCTAGAAAATCCATCAAGAAAAGAGAATCTCCTTGACCCATTGACCTTGGATAGAATTTGCTCCGTTAAAGGGAGAGGATGGCGATCTTTAAGAGAAGCCTGATTGAGGTCTCTAAAGTCCACACATAGTCTGATTTCTCCATTTTTCTTCCTTATAGGGACAAAGTTAGCTACCAATGATGAGTGTTTGATAGGAAATATTATATTAGCTTCTATCAACTTGGATAGCTCTTTTCTCATTAGAGGCTCAATCTTAGGATTCATTGGCCTCTATTTTTGCCTTATTGGTTTGGCCTTATCAATTAAATCTATGGTATGCTGAAACAAACTAGGGTCAAACCATTTTAAATCATCATATGTCCAAGCAAATACATCATTAGATTCTTGACATAGATGGATGAAGTTTTCTTGCTCAGCTCCAGAACATACCTTCCCCATATTCAGAAATTTTCCATCAACAATTGTAACTGGGGCATAATCATCCTTTTCTGTAGCTAGATTCATTCCTTTGCCTCTTGTTTGATCATCGAGATTAAAGACACTCTCCAAGGTAATGAGACCCTTGGGCAACTTCTTATAATTGAGATGAATGATCTGATCACCATACTGATCTTGTAGTCTTGACTGGTTTCTATCTGAGAATTCTACCTCATTCTGTAAGAAACTCACAATTTTCTCATCAGAATCAAACACCTGCCAATGAGTGTTGTTGTCAGGGATAGCAAGCCTCACTACCACTCTTATTTGTTGCTTCTTCTCTTCCTCAAGATTCCCTAGTACATCATAAGATGCACCCACTGCTGTAAGTCTATCAGCATGTTTATTTTCTTTTCTAGGAATGCTCTGAATATTAAATGCATTGAAGCCCTCAAGAAAATCCCAGACTCTATGTTTGTAAGACATGAGTAGGCCATTTCTGGTGATATTCTAGTTTCTCACTTGATTAACTACCAACTCACTATCCCCATATACTCTCAAGGCTTGAATTCCTCTCTTTTGGGCAAGCAAGAGACCTTTAATCAAAGATTTATACTTGGCCACATTATTAGTGCAACTGAATTGGAGCCTAAAGGATAAGTAGTATCTTATTTGTGTAGGAGAGATCAGCACAACACCAACCCTTGATCCATTTCTATTCTTTGAGCCATCAAAGTACATACTTCATGTTCCACTTATATCATCATTAGTCCCGATAAGGTCAAGAACTTGAGCATCTTTCTCTATTATGCAATATGTACTAAGACCTGTCTCAAGAGTCTCTAACATAGACTCAAACTAATATGTACTTTCCCATTCATCTAAGAAGAAATCAAGAATCTCCACAATGGAAGTGGCAGGCTCATTTACTATGTCATTTTTATCCATCTCTAGAATAGGGCAATTCATGTTGATGGGATTGGGGTTATAAGATTCAGTGTGATGAAGGGCTTAAGGTTTTGCTCTGATTGAGGCATTGGCTCCATATCTGGTCTTAAATGACATATATGACCAATCAACAAATATGAATCCACCAATTTGAGTAGTGAAGTCTCTTGAAAGACAGATAGCAAAATAGGGCTTGACTTCAGCAACAGATATGTCTCGAATCATAGTGCAACCAGGGCATGCATGTAGGGCCATCTCCACATTCCTAAGGATACCTATAGTTTTGATAGTACTACCATCTAATTGTAACACATCCCTAACAATGGGTTCATATTTCATTCCTAAAGCATCAGCAACACACCTAGGCATTACTGAGCTACTAGCCCCTGAATCTATCATGCAATTGTGGACTAATTTTCCCTCTATAATCAGAGAAACATAGAATGGAGGAGGTCTAACCTTTTTACTTTTCTCCACATCCCCTACTGGTTGTACTAGACTTGTGGCACTCTCCATGGTAGATGGCTGATCCTTGGGTTCAATCTTCTCTAACTCTTGCTGCAGCATCCTCTTCTGTATTGGTATGGTAGCAATGGCATCCCACATGGAGATATCCACATTGGTCTTCTTCATTTTCTCTACCACATTAAATGATGCATTAGGAACTTTGGTAGAAAATTTGTGAGCTACACCTATAAGTGGTTGAGATGGGGCAACATAAGGATCACTTGCATCTTTCTTTCTAGAATCTTGCTTTTGCTGCTGTGAAGTACTTGTTTGTTCATTTGTTGCATGCGCATGAGGTGTAGCACTTGAAGTTGAGGCCTACTTAGGAGAAGGAGGGACAGCATGTTCCATAGCTCTCTTCTTACTTCTTGTGTTATCGGCAACAAAATCTTGGTTTACATTACAATGCTCCCCAATCTGATGATTCATGAAAGAGAAATCATCACGTTCTTGAATATATGAGGCCTCCTTGGGATGATCCTTCTTGTATGATTGCTTTGCTACAGGTTCTTGGTCAGTTAGGGCCAAATAAGATTCTGCCTTTTGGAACATGCAATATGTATAAGAATAGTTGTAGGAAGGACATAAATCTTGATCTTGGGCCAATTTATTTTGAGGGACTATAGCTCTATTTTGATTTGAGCTTGAAGCAGAAGCATGACTATTTTGCCTACCCTGATCAAAAGAGCTATTCCACTGATTAGGAGAACTACCACCATTTGGAGCTTGATATTGCAATTAGGGAGTCTTGCCACCTTGAGCTTGCTACCTTTCTAAGGCCACCACCTTGTTACTCATTTTTTGTATTATAGAAAAACTATCCTCTAATCTCTTCCCTTGGTCCTTCAACTCCCTCCCCTGCTCTTGCAATTTTTTATCCAGGGTCTTCTCTCTTTTATTTGTATTTAGCACTAGACCTTGGAGCATCTCTTTGAGTTCATCTATCCCATTTGAGGATGTGGAATCTTGAGGAACTGGAGGAAGGGCTTGTGATGGAGAAGTTGTAGGAAGAGGGGCCATTGCTGGTTGGTGGTTGGGAACATCAAGAAAGAAAGGCATAGGGGGCCTTGGAGCCAATTTTCCTCCTTGTATCAAGATGTTCTTAGCTTTTATGGTTATCTCATAAGCATTAGGCAAGGTATCTCCTCCCATAGTTTGGATTGTAGTGGCAACATCACTGTTAAAAGCTCCAAGGTAATGCAAGAAGGCATTACCAGGGGTAGGTTTCATTGTAGTGGGTATTCTATCCCATGTCTTTTGAAATCTATAATTAAAATTAGTCATACATTCATGGGGGCTCTTTTTATTGTAGTCAGCTACTCTAAAAGTGAAAAATGGTCACTCTTATCCTCAAAATGTTTGCATAATCTTGCTCCTAGTCCATCCCAATCAGTTATAGAACCATGAGCTAAGCCTCTATACCACTGTAATGCTTTTCCTTTTAAAGATGAGGCTAGAAGTCTGACAACAACATCATCCTCTGTAATACCATGAATATTACAGACATTTTCTACCTCTTGGATATGCTCTAAAGGGGAGATGGAAGTTTCACCAGTAAAATTGGGTATACTTTTTAGTGCAGATACTGGTATATCATGTCTTTGGGCTAACAACAGAGGACTTCCACCATTAAAGGTGGCAAAAGCATGAACTCTTGGTTGTGCCATGTAAACAAGTGTTCTATTGATGAGTGTTGATGGCAATCTAGGCTAAGTTCGAGCAACAAGAGGAGTAGAGACAGATCTTATAGGTATATTAACTATTATTACACCCCTAATTGGTGATAATGAAGTTCTAGTCCTCCTTCTTCTAGGATTTGAAAGAGAAAGCTCTTGATATTGAAATTTACCTCTAGAAGACGCCCTTGTTTCAACTTTGGGCATGAATTTTTGCAACTTTGGCCTGAAACCAGATTTGTTGATGTTCAGAGTCGCCAAGTACTTTGAAGGATCAGCCTCTTAAAGGCTTGAATACTGAAGCTAGCACTACCTCTTCAGCATTAATCTTTGAGACTCTTTCTTCTTGACACCAGTAGACTTTAATTTTTTTTTGAAAAAGTGTCCCACCGGGCATGCCAAAAACTGTTGTCACTTAGGTTTGCACCCTTGTCCAATGCCTATGCATGAGGACAACCTAGTGAAACATGGAAACAACCTCCAAGCTATGGGACTTGAACTACGAGGTTGAGTCTCCGAAGAAGGCCGACTTCCTCTTACTATTAGGGTGCACCTAACTACTCTTGGAAGGAAAAGGGGAAGAAGGAGATGCATAAAACAACTCTACCCTACCTAAACTATGGAGGTTATGCACCAAAATAGAGTATTTAGACCCATTTCTGCCCATATATGCACTACTGAACCAGAACAAAACTAAGGATATACACATACAAACTTGTTTTGATCTAATAACCACATGCAGATTAGGAAACCAAACTGAATAACACAAGGAAAGAGGAATCTCATTTATATATTATCCAATAGGCAAAAATAGATACAGTATGTAGGCTACAAATCTCAACAATACACCAATGAGAGGCAAGAAGGATGCACATACACATTAATGGCTTAAGGAGATAAAATAGAAAATCATATAGTTTAGAAGCACAAGGAATTTTACACTGAGAATTACAGAGCAATATCAGAGAACAACAGAGAAGGGTCCCCCTTTAGAAATGTACAAAATTTTCCTTTATAGTTTAGGCATAACTGAGGAAATTGGCTTTGCATTGACTGCTCAACTACTGCCATCAAGCTCCCATACAAAAATATTCAATCAAAGATCACACTCGAGCATGGTTCTAAGGTACAAAATTAGGTATTCAACTGAAGAAATGCCTCGAGTAGATAGAAGCGGTGGCAATGAATGATCTTGACACAGTAGATAGATCTACACAATGATGGAAGGTCCTTCTGTACCCTGTATTCATTTTGAGTTCATGGCAATTGATTGTGAAATTGAATCCATGGCAAAGACTACTAAATTTATCATTTTTGGTTCATGAAATAGTGAATCAAACAAGTCAACTCAACTCTATATGCCAGCTGGGCCACGTGGGCCAATCATCTCTCTTTATTCTGCCACCTGGGGAGTCCTCCTACGGTTGACCACCTTCATTGAACTAACAACACCACCCTTCGAATATTAACGCTAACTATGACGATTACACTAACTGCCAGCTAACTGTCAATCCTGACCGGGCCAGTGAGACACATGTCATTAGGGCGCTATGTCACCAACGTATACATCGTGCAGCTTCTTCATAGCGCAATGGTGCCTACCATCGATCATCTTGATCTCACGGCCATAAAAGATCTGTCCCTCTTTACTACGCTGGCTGCATGGAAATATGGCCCCACCAGGACACATGGTGCCAGGGCACTATGTCGCCAATGTTATCTCCCGAGCAGTTCCTCATAGCGCGATGGTGCCCACTATAGATCAGTCTCAATCTGACAATGAAAACCACATCGTACTCTACACATCATTTCCTTTGGAAACCACTGGGCCTATGAAACATTGTGCTCTGACACGTACACTTGGCACCTCCCTGCTAGCCATTTGAAGAGCTAACCTAACAGATCCAAGACTTGACCCCACAGAGTGGCCACATGTCAACTAGGTGCCATGTCGCTATGAGAAAATTGAGGTCGAATTCCCATAGCGCCATAGCACCCAACTGATGACATGTCCTCTGATTTGCACGTGGCTCCCTCTGATTCGCCACCATGGCACCGGGCTTTCTGACTGTGCAGATGAGGTACAAATGGGACCCAACTATCTGATCGTTCCTGCCATCGATCTAATATTCCATTTAGGCACTATGTCACCAACAAAAAACTCATGGTTTTTCTGTTGGCAACATGGCGCCTTACCACTTTTCGAGACTTTCGGCCGTCAGAACATGCTCGCCCGCCACCATGAACAATTTCTAGTCCATCGTGAAACTTTTTTGATTTTCCAAACACTGGGACGTGTTCGCTGAATGTGGACCCACCAATGCAACATGTCATCAAGGTACTATGTCACCATTGTAAATCCTGCATAGCTTCCCCTTAGCACAATGGTGCCATCTGTTGATCTACCTTGATCCGATAGTAGAGAACTTGCGGGCTGCAAAACATATGTTATAAGGTTCAGAACTTGGTATTTAATATTCCCGTGGGTATTAAAATATTACTAATTGGGGAGGTGACCGTTGGGCGGGGTAACATTTGAATTTTGAAATTTGGTGGGGCAAACAAAATGTGGTAACAATACTATCTGCAACTATCCATGATATTGTTCTAGAAGAGCCCTTACTTCCTTAGGACCAACATCTTCCCACCATTGTCCCTTCTTGGGTTTGTCTTGGATTTTTACTACAATCTCCTTCTTAGGCCTGGTTACTATGGAAAAACATTGGGTATCCTTCTCCCTTAAGGTTTTCATGAATTCCTTCTCCCCTACCAAGGCAACATTGCTAACCACATGGTCTAACTTTCCATCATCAGGTAAGGGGTTCATGGTATAGTTTGTGCCTCCTTTGGTTATAGTGTACACATTGGTCTCCCCATCATGTTTGGCTTTGACATCATATTGGCATGGTCTTCCTAGTAAGAGGTGGCAAGCATCCATATTTGTGAGATCACAAAGGATCTTATCTACATATTCTCCTAGGGTGAACTCTACCCACACTTGCTCATTGACAAGGGTTTGCTTCTCCTTAGTAAGACAAGATGCCTTATAAGGGTAAGGATGTGGTATCTTTTGTAATTTTAACTTATCAACCATTTCCCTATATGCTATATTGTTTATTGATCTAGAATGTACAATTACTTTACATACCTTGCCTTTGACTTTGCAAGTTGTCCAGAATAGGGCCTTCCTTTGTGGTGGTTCAATGGGGTTGGGAACCTTCAAAAGTGTTCTTTGTACCATTAGGCATTCACCAGTCTCAAGGATCTGTAGGTTTGGAAGAAGTGGAATGGTAGGAAGAGATGCTTTGGCCATCTTCTTCTTTTCGCAGCAATTGGATTCTCCTATCTCCCTGCTTAGGATTATCTCCAAGTTTTTGAGGGCATCTAAAGGACTTGTGTCCTATTTGGTTGTGTGTGAAACACTTTCTAGTGAAAACACTAGCTCTCCTTCCTCTACCATTTCCTCCTCCTCTACTATTGTTAGGTCTCCTACCTCTGAAAGTACCCCTGTTGCTGAACTCATTTTTCCCTTCTTCTTTGGACTAATTACCTTTCCCTTGGAACCTTCCTCCTCTTCCTCTGAAATTATTTCCTCTACCCCTATTGAAACTAGATTCTCCTCTCCTCTTTTTTTTCCCCTTAATCTTCAAGGCTAAATTAAAACATTGATGAACTAAATCAAGAGCAATTAGGGTTAGTTCATCTTGAATGTTGTATTTCAAACCATTTATATACCTTGCCAACTTTCATTTTTTGTTCTGATATAGTTTTTCCCTAAGAGTTAAATTATGAAACTCTTGGGTATATGTACTAACATCCATATCCTTTTGTTTGAGATTATGCAATTTCTAATGTATTAGGACCTCATAATCCTCAAGGATGAATTGCTTCCTAATCTATGCCTTCATCCTTTTCCATGTGCCAATTTTCTCCTTTCCCTCATCCTCTCTTTCACTTTGTAAAAAGTTCCACCAACTAAGGGTAGGGCCCTTGATTTTTGTCTTTGCCAATTTGAATCTCTGACTTTTAGGAACCTAATCATACTCAAAATGGTTGTCTAATTCTTCCAACTAATCCATACACTCATCTAGATTCAGTTTTCCATGAAAAGTAGGCAAGTCTCCTCCTTTCACTCCTACTCTTTCTAAGGCTTGTAAGAGTGGTCTCTAATCCAATGGGATATCCCCCTCATAAAGTTCCCTTTTAACTTACTCTTCCTTAGAATAATCATGATCTCCTTTTATCATCTGGCCCTTGAGTTTCTTCAAATCCCTCTTCATGTTTCTATTTTCCTCCCTCACTGTTCTACTTTCTACCATTTTCCAATTCAACATTAGTGATCCTCAAAGGGATCTCCCTCTCACCTTCTTCTTCTTCTGACATTTTCTAACTAACAACTCTCCAAAAAATCCAACCATAGGCTCTGATACCACCTGATGTAGAGTGGCATAGAGCAAGGATTCAAACTCTTAGCCCTTGTACAACTAGGCTCCAAAACACCAAGACTCACATAAAAGACTCAAATAGAGTACTAACACTTCTAAAAATACCAAGCACCTAAATCCAATCCTCACAACTCAATTCTCAGCTTAGAACAGAGGTCTCACAACAAATTTTCCAAATAGGGCTATAAGGCCAAACACTTGAAATTGCCAGGTTTTAACTCCAAAAACTTCAAAAACACTAAAAGGATGATGGATTTTGATGAGGTTTTATGACCATAATAATATATCCCAAGACCAAGATTTGATTCACCCCAACACTCCAAGGATCCACTAAAGTAAACAAACCTAATAGGGCCCTAATAGGCTTGGTTTTCAAAGGAAGACCAAAAGAATGGGTACATGAACTAGATATAGGGCTTAGGATCTCTTCTAGGGACTATTTTAATACCAAATACACTTTCACTTGGTTTCTTTTCTTCACATACAACTCTAACAATTCAAATTCCTTCAAATTTAGACCAAATGCATACAAATATTTGGCCTAGGGCTTGCAAGAAAATTTATCTCCCTTTGGTTTTTTAACTCCTAATTTTTGAAGCTGAAAGTACACTCCTAGGGCTCCCATTTTCATTGGGTTTTGTGCTATTTGAATCATACAGTCATGAGCTATACGTCCATTTGCACAAAACCCTACTGAACCTAGGGTTTCTAGATAGTTTTGAAAGAAATTGCTATATCTTTGGATAGAAATCACTAATGATCTTCAAAACAAGTGCATTGGATAGTTAACTCAATCAAGTTAGTCTGTCAACCATTCAACCCTCCCTCTCAATCTGTACAACATTTGTGGAAATGAAAATCAGTAGTTTTGAGCCAAAAAACAAATAATCTTTATTGAAATCTACAAAAATCCATACATCAACAAATCTGTTCTTTTGGGAAGGTTAGATCATACATTTATAAGTGTTTTTGACCAATAAAATACCTTAGGAATAGTTATTATCATTTCAAACTCCTTCCTTTGTAATTAGCAACTTTTAAGAAAAAATTGCTTAGCCACTTTTGAAAGTTGCATAGCAACTTTTTGTTGCATTTTGCAATTTTGAACATAATAAAGTCCTAAGACTCTTAAACCTTCCTAAGACCTACATAAACCTATTCTAAGGTCCTTTTGACCATTTTGGACCATATTCCTTATTCTAAGCCTATTTAGCCCTTATAGGTCTCTAAGGATTCATGGTTTATATAAATACCAAATGAACCTTGAGCCTTTACAAATGGGCCTTTTTAGTAACTCTAAACTATTCTAATACCTTTATTAAAATGAGCTCCATCTTGAGCCATGTCTGAAACTTTGAAATAAAACACGTGTAGTGCCATTCTAAACAATAAATTCTTTGTGTCCTAAATGACCTGATTAAGTCTCTTGGATGTTTTGAAGCTAGAGTGCTCTGCACCATTTGTCATTGATGTCAATGAGGGAGAGTTATTCTTAGAAATGCTTTAGAATAATTGAGAGGGGGGTGAATTAGTTATTCAAGGTCAAATGTCCTAATAAATTTTTTTCACTAAGTATAGTGAACCCATTTAACTAGTCATCCATCCAATCTTAAACATTTATCTTAGCTAGTTACTGTAAAATCAACATGCAAGAATAACACATGAAGAATCAACACATAACATAGTGATTTACATGGAAACCCAATTTGGGAAAAACCAATAGTAACATGCTACTCAATTTTCACTCTTCTGAAGTGATGCCCTATGAAAGGCCTTCACTATTAAAGGCTACAACACTCTGTTAAATGTGACTTGGATAAAGGATTTCAACCACCCTATTAGAAGTAGGCCTGGCTAAAGGACTTTAGAACATTCACTTGGAATGTCACCCTATTAAAGGATTTACAAATTGTTGTTAAACCAACCTAAGTCCATAGCATTTTACCCTAACTGATACAATTTCTAGAGAGTAACAATAAGGGCTTTTGACCTGATAATATTCACAACTTAACTTGCAAATTTTAGATCTCAATTCAGCTCACAAAAATTGCTTGGCTTTTAGTCTTTGCAACTTTGATAGTTTCTCCTCCTTTCAAGCTTTGTCTCCCTAAGTCTTCATGCTCATTATGCCAATGCAATCATCTCTATGGTCACCTATTGAAGTAGAGTCTTTGTAATCTATTCCTCCCTCTTGATGTCTTCTCCTTAACATCGCATATCTCCAATAAGCCACTTGGAAACTCTTGCTTCTTCACCTGTAACTCCTTAAAATAAAAGTTTGGAATACTTTTCCCACTCTAATATTCCCACTCTTGATTTCAATTTGAATGAATTAGGTAAGATTCAATGAATCTACCCCTTATGTTTTTCCTTCTAGAAACATCATGAAGAATCCTCCTTTATTCACCCAAAAATGGTTTATCTAAAATTTTATGCCACCAGCTCATCATCCTTATCCTTCATCTAGTTCATAAAATTCAAGGTAACAAACTTGTTGGCTTAGATCTGATAAATCTTTGACTTTTAAAATAATGCAACAGCTTGGCACTATTGAATTTCTAATACTCAGCACATACTGTGTTACTCAGCATCAACTAAGTTTTCTGATGCTCAACACCTACTGTGGATTCACTTGGCATCAACTACATTTTACTAATGCTTGAAACCTATTACTTTTCTTAGCACCTAAACTTGCTTAGTGCCTTCTGTATCACTTAGCACTCACTAGAGTTTACATTTTCTTGACACTTACTAAAAATCTACTCAGCATGAACTAGCTTTCTTGGCACCCATTGATGAATTTAGTCAAGCTTTGCAGACAACTTTCTTACAAATTATACTTCTAAAGTTTCTAAGCGTGGCCAACCTCTATATCTTCAAGTTATTGTCAATACATCATTTTACCATTATCTTAATTGATCCTTATACTTCATTACAAAACCATAACCGAACCTTTCCCTTAGGTACTTTTTTTGCATCCTATTGATTAAATTCTCTTCATCAATCAACTAAGTGATAGTAGTTGGATCTTATAAGCAATTGTCATTCCAACAAATAGTAGATTTGACATCAGTGATGAAACAATGATTGAAAACATTCATTATCAACAATCTTCTTTCTTCTCAATAATCTCCCTCTTTGATAGTGATCTTTTCAACTAAATTTCAATAGTTATGTGCATGAAACGAATCTCCTAAGTATGAATGGGGGAGAGTATAAGGAAAATAATGGAAAAACATCTCCTTAGTATTGTAAGGGGGATATTTTATAGAGAAGCACCATGTATGGGGGAGAAGATCCTCTAATGGGGAAGATTGTATCGGGAAGAGATTGAGATCTTATATGTATAAGAAAAAATATTGTTGAGGTCAATAGGAAGTAACATTGAATGGGGGAGAAGTTGAGTGTTGTTTAGTATGTGAAAAATTGATGCCAATCCTAAAAGATGCAGAATAGAGAAGTGCTAGAAGATTTTAGATTTGATTGATGAAGAGGATTTGAAAAGAACAATAACAAAAACAACAACAATAGAGTACAATTTGGTATTCTTGTAACTTAGATTTTTTTCATCTATGTTGCCATCAATGCCAAAGGGGAAGATTGTTAGGATGAATGTTGATGATATTCCTTAAGGAAAATATCTTAAGTATTTCTAGAGCATATGGAGATTGGTAGCATGATTGATATATTGCATTCATGACTGTGTTTTTCATTGATGACAAAATAGTATGGTTTTTATGAAGATTGATAGAGTAGAAGATAGAGATTGTGGTTGTAAAGACAAAGATTTGATGTTGAGGTGATGTGTAGTTAAAGACATGTTCTATACACTATCCTAATAATGAGGTTCAGTGTGCATTGAGTAAGTTGAAGACAAGAAAAAGATACACGTGATTTACTAAGAACAATACAAAGATAGAGTACCTAATAAGTAATTTCTGATGATTGGATTGAGTCTCCTAATAGAGATAGAATCATGATATGCAAAGTTATACAATGAAAAAAGACAGTATGATGATAATGTCAGTGAGTGCACAAAGTTTTGAGTCACACGTGTGAGAAGTTGTAAACATTGTGAGCCAATAGAATCATGTCATTATGAAATGATTAACTATCTTAATGTGATCTTATTATAATTAATTAGGAAAGCCTCAAAGCTGGCTCAAGAATTTTTTTTGTAGGACATGGTATAAAGGAAAGATGTTTTCCTTATTTAAGACATGTATGAAGTATGAGGTGTGAGAAAAAAAGAAGAGTATTTGGTAAATGTAAGTAAGAAATCCAAGGGATTATTGGATGTGAAGTTGGTGATCTAGTATCAAGATCAAAAGAAGCAGAGCAGTCTAATTGATAGGAAAAAGGAAGAGGGAGTACAAGTATAATTCAATTCTACTATTCTACAAGGAATAATATAGAGATCGCTTGGATTGTGGATTCATTGGTCTTTCCCCTAAAGCTATTTGGAAAGTGGATCCATCTACCTTCCTCAACTCCTAACAAGGTTGGCACAACTCCTAATAGGGTTGGAATATCCTAATAGGGATTCAAAGTCTCCTAGTAGGGACTAATATGTACTAAATGTATTTCATAGAATCCTAATAGGGTCCATCCTCTAACAAGGAGTAGTTATATTAGTACATCATTTTGTGGGTACCATCCCCACCTGGGATTTCCCTTGCAAAAAAATCTAGTGTTATTGTGCATGAGTATCTTGTTATAGTTACTAATTATACTACCCATATGGTTAAGGATTAATAAGGTTGATAATTGTTCTAATAACTATATAATTGATTCAACCCCCCCCACTTTCAATTATATTGGTGGACTTTATATTCTAACATAGTCATCATTGAATTACTCAATCAGTACTAACTATTCTATTCAACACATTTTTTGATACTTGGTCGATATTGATGCTTAGTTGACACTATATTCTACTCATCTTATATGGTCACTCGGTCAATACTAGCATCACTTGGCATAAACTTCTAGTTCCTTAATCTTTTTCTTTAAAGACTAGTTAAGCCTAAGTATTTGTTCTTTATTGATCATCTCTTCTAGGCTTTAACACAACTATCTTCTCCACATAGTGTTAAGATTAAACAACAACTTATCTTTGCAAATTTTAACTAATCAAGTGCCCATGTAAATTCAACATAACTCAACCTTTCCTCTAGATCCTTTTGTTACCTCCTCTTCTCAAATAATCTTCATCAATCATCTTGATATTACACTTTACTCAAGTAGCATTTGTCTCACCAATAAGGTTTGACATCAATGACAACATATTAATTGTTCAAATTGTATTTTTCAACAATATCCCTCTTTGGCATTGATCGCAACACCTCAAGTTACCATGTAATCCAAAAGTAATTTGATTTTCTTCAAGATACTCCCTCTATGTTTAATACTAGAACTTCATTAATATCCTTAATTTTATTCTAATTCTCATCTCAGTGTCCAACAATATCCCTTTTTAGTTTCATTATGATTCTCATCCATGCATCTTTGATATGCAATACATAGAATATCTCTATCATATCGTAACATGAAATCAATAATCTCTCTCTTTGATATAAAACTTGAAAACTTATGAATTCCTTGATTGGTAGCAACATCTTGCACTAATTTGTCCTTTATTTTTGCAACATAACTTTATTTATTTCTCTTTTCACACTTTATGGTAACTATATGACATCTCTCTCTTTATGTCTTAGCATACTCTCCCTCGGGATGGTAACTTCATAATATCTCCCTCTTTGACAACAATGCCAAATGCATTTCATTGTTTTGATACAACATCACCATGTAGGTATCTTAATGTTAGTGATTTGAATTTGATTCACCATCTATCATATTTTCTTATCGCTAATTCATCAACTTGTGTTTCTCTCTTTATAGCTTTAGGTAGATCCTAAAGTGTGACCTTCTGCATTAGCTTGTAAGATATTCTAATCAACACATTTGATGTAGAGCATCATCTTAGCTTAAATAGCCTTAGTTAGGGGAGTCAACCATAGCTTACCTCATAGATACTCATGTGCATCCTTAAGTAAAGCCTTAGTGAAAATATTAGCTATTTGTTCCTTTTTATTCGCATATTTTAGTCTCACTTCTTTGTCTTGAACTCTCTCTCTCAAGTAATGATACTTGATAGCAATATGCTTGGTATTAGTATGCATCACATGATTTTTAGATATATTCATAACACTTGTGTTTTCATAGAATATAACAATAGGTTTAGTGATCTCTTCCTTCATTCCTTTCAATGATTTCTTGATCAATACTATATTAGAACAATTAATTGTTGCACCTACATACTCAGCTTCCGTTATAGATTGGGAAATGCAATTTTTCTTCTTTCTTGTCCATGAAACTAGTCTCTTTCCTAGAAAGAAAGCTCCACTACTTTTACTCTTTTTTTCATCAACATTTATAGCCCAATTTGCATTAGTACGTTATTCTTCTTGTAATACATGTTGGAAATCTGATTGAAAAGATCATTGATAAAGATGAAGAAGATTGATTGAAAGAGGGAGATTGTTGTTAATAGAATGTTTTCAATCATTGTTTTTTCATTGATGTCAAACCTACTACTTGTAGGAATAACATTTTCTTATAATTTCCAAGTAATATCACTTAGTTGATTGATGAAGAGGATTTGATCAACAAGATGTAACACGAGTACCTAAGGGAAAGGTTGAGTTATGATATTGTAATGAAGTGCAAGAATCAGTTAAGACAATGGTTAAATGATATATTGATAACATATTCAAATATATAGAGGTTGGTCACACTTAGAAACATTTGAGGAATAAGTTGTAACAAGGTTGTTTGCAAAGCTTAAACTAAGTTCATCAGTGGGTATCGAGAAAGCTAGTTGAAGCCAAGCAAATTTTCAATTGGAGCCGAGAAAAAGAAAACTTCTAGTGTGTGTTGAGTGATCTTTAGGTGGTGAGTGAAGTTCAAGTGCTGAGAAAAGTATTAGGTTCTAAGCATTAGAAAATATTAGTTGGTTTCGAGTGAACTTTAGGTGCCAAGCATTAGTAAAAATGTAGTTGATGCTGAGTAACACAGTATGTACCGAGCATTAGGATTTCAATAGTGTTGAGCTATTGCATTATTTTAAATGAAAAAGATGTGCCAAATTTGAGTTGACAAAGTGGTTGCCTTGAATTTTGTGAACCAGTTGGAGGATAAGGATGATGAGATGGTGGCATAGAATTCTATGTAAACCATTTTTGGACAAATTCAAAGGTATTATTCAAGAAGTTTCTAGAGGAAACAAGATATGGGTTAGATACAATGAATCCTACCTAATCCATATGAATTGAAATTAAAGGAAGGAAGAATCGAGCAAGAAAAGAACTCCAAGACTTCTATTTAAGGAATCATAGACTAGGAAGCAAATGCTACTGATGTTGATGCTACTAAAGTTCCAAATTGCGAAGTGATTAGAAGGGTGTCAAGGAGAAGGCATCTAGGAGAAGGAAGAGCATAGAGGTTCTACTTCCACAAGTGGTCAAGAAGAGATGGTTTCACTGGTACATTAAGCATGGAGACTCAAGAAGACTGAGCTTGAAAGGAGGGCAAGCTATCAAGGGTTGCAAAGATTGAAAGTTAGGAAGTTGTATGAGTTGAGAAGTGATTTGAGATCTGCAAGTTAAGTTGTATGTTGTAATCAGGTTAAAGATTTTCTAATACTCTCTAGCAATTGTACTGGATATGGAAATCCTATGGACTTAGGTTGGTTTAATAACCATTTGTAAATCCTTTAACAAGGTGGCTTTCTAAGTGAATGTTCTAAAGTCCTCTAAAAAGGCCCACTTCTAACAAGGTGGATAAATCCTCTAACATGTCACATTTAATAGTGTGTTGTAACCCTTAATAAGGTAGGCCTTTCATAGGGCATCACTTCAAAAGAGTGAGAATTGAGTAGCATGTTATTGGTGGTTTTTCCCAAATTGGGTTCCCATGTAAATCACTATGTTATGAGTTGATCTTTTATGTGTTATGCTTGCATGTTGATTTATAGTAACTTGCTGAATTGAAATGTCTAAGATTGGGTGAATAAATGACTGAATGGGCTCACCACACTTAGTGAAAAAGTTTGAATTGGACATGTTGGACCTTGAATTACTGATTCATGCCCCCCCCTCTCAGTTATTCTAAAGTACTTCTAACAATTGGTATCAAATCCATCTACTGATTTAGTTTCAAGGTACTAGAAGCAAGAAGATCAAGATGTCCAAGAGAGAAGTTCCCAAGCTCAACAAAGACAACTTTGTTGCATGGCAGAGTCTAATGAAATTGTACCTTGGATCAATAGGTGACTATGCACAAACCTTAATTGGAACAAAACATGTAAATCTAGTTGGACCTCTTACTGCAGATGATTTGAGCAAAAGGAAGGAGCACAATCAAGCAATCCTGGAGATTGCCTCTATACTTAGCTATGTAGAATATGATGACATCAAAGATTGTGACACTACATTCAAGATGTGGAAAGCGCTAACAAATATCTATGGAGGAGATCAGAATGTTTAGAGAGCAAAGAGAGAAAGCCTCAGAGGGAATTTTGATGACATGAAAATGGAAGAAGGTGAAAATGCTACTCAATATGCTGCTAGAATGAAAGAAGTGGTAAGTGCAATAAGAATTCTAGGTTGTCAATTGGAAGAAGAAACTATCAACAAAAAATACTTAAAAACTCTACTCCCTATCTATGCTATTAGAGTTTCAGCCATCCAAGAGCTGAGGTGTGTGCGAGGAAACACACTAACCTTTGAAGGAATAGTGGGAAGACTTATTGCATTTGAATTGTCAAATTTTGACAATTATAGACCTAAGAATCTTGAATCTTCTTTCAAGTCCAAGATGACAATATAAGACACTGAGGAGGAGACATCAAACAAGAAGAGAAGAAAAGGAAAACATGCATCTAGTGATAGCAACACAGATGAGGAAGATATGGAACAATTGGAAGCACTATTGGCTAGGAGATTCCATAGAGGCAAAGGTAAATTCAAAGGTAAGCTCTCAATCATATGTTTTAATTGCAATGAAGTAGGTCATATTGCTGCAATATGTACACAAAAAAAGAACTACAAAGAAGGAAAAAAGTACACGAACAAGAAAGAAGATGATAGCAAAGACTACAAGGAAAAAGTCAAAAGATGCTACATTGTTGAAGAAGATTCTGATGAGAATGATGATGAAGTAGTCTATGTGGCCATGAAGGATGAATCGGATAAAGATGAAGATGAAGCAACAACATTGGTAACCTATGTGAACAAGAATAACAAGTAGATCATATACAATGGATGCTCACATCACATGACACAAGATAGAAGTAAGTTCATTGCCTTTACTCAATATGATGGAAATAGTGTTAGATTTGGTAATGATGTTCCATGTCAAATCAAAAGAAAAGGCTCAATTAAACTCAGAGAAAATTTCATGTGATAATGCATACTATGTGTAAGGATTGAACTACAACTTGTTGAGTGTATCATAATTAGGCAATGTAGGTTGCAAAGTAGAGTTTGGAAACAAAACTACCAAGATCTATGATACTGATGGAAATCTGACAAGAAAAGGTGAACAAACTAGGAACTACTTATTTTACCTAGATATGGAAGATGCAACTTGTCTTGTTGTTAGACTTGATGACGTGTGGTTGTGGCATAAAAGATTGTGTCATGTTAACTTTGACAATTTTATTAGCATCAAAAAAATGAAGAAGGTCAGAGGGTTGCCCAAACTGAAGAAACTTGAAAATACAATGTGAAAACAATTTCAACTAGGGAAGATGACCAAGTCTAGCTTCAAAAGAAAAACATATACTTCCAAAGAAGTACTAGAGCTAGTCTATACAGACTTATGTGGTCCAATAGAAGTACAAAGTTACCTAGAAGATAGATACATAATGCTATTTGTAGATGACTATTCTAGGATGATGAATGCTATGTTCTTGAAGCAAAAATCTGATGCATTTCAAATGTTCAAGTGGTATTTGGCCAAAGTTGAGAAGGAAACATGGAAGAGTCTAAAGTGCCTAAGGTTAGACAGAGGAGGTGAGTTTACATAAAAGGAGTTTGAGATATTCTGCAATGAAAAAGGCATAAAAAATAAAACATCAACACCAAGAACTCCACCACAGAATAGTAATTCTGAAAGAAGGAATAGATCAGTGATAGACTATGCTAGAACCTTGATGATGGAGAAAAAGGTTGCACTAAAGTATTGGAGAGAAGTTGTAAGCACTGTAGTCTACACATTGAATAGAGTCCAAGTCAAGAAAGGTACAAATACAACATCCTTTGAATTGTGGTATGGTCACTCATCTAATGTTAAACATTTCAAAGTCTTTCATTGTAAATTCTATATTCTCAAAGATGCTAGAAATGGCAAGTTTGATGCAAAGAGAGATGAAGGCATATTCCTTGGATACTCCACTAGAAGCAAAGCATATAAGTGTTTGAATACTAACACTAATAAAATTTTGGAGAGTGCAAATGTACATTTTGATGAGCATGTAGAAGTTTAGGTTGATGGAACTAAGCAATTAGAAGATTATAGATCCTTTGTATACTTCTATGAAGGAATGACTATTGAAGAAAATGCTGCCAATCAAGTTGGGAATTAGCAACAAATCTCAGTATCAACACTATCTTTATGACCTATTCCTACATCAAAAACATCAATAAGTGGCTTATATGCATAAAGATAAAAAATATTTAAAAATTGGAGAAAGGCTTATGTCTGATGGAAGATCAATGTTATATGCATTGTTTCCACATTTCTTGAGCACTTTGAAAGGCCCTGCTTTCTTCTTCAACAACTTAGTATACTATCCTTTTGATAGCCTCTCCTTTTTAAGGTGTATCATAACCAAGTCATCCACTTTGAATTGAAGATCTCTCCTCTTTTTGTCTGCTTGTTCCTTATACTTTTTTGATGACATATGTAATCTGTCCTTCACGTACTCTTGTATATCTTTCATAACATGTACAAAGTCCTATGCTTGTGCACTTTTCCTCTCCATATCTTTGATATTTCTTAGTTATAAAATACCCCTTGGATGGTTTCCATACACAATTTGAAAAGGGGTCAAACCTATACTCCTATTCACTAATTCATTGTATGAAAACTCTACTTGAGACAAAATTGTGTCCTATGATCCTCCATGCTGTTGGGTTAAGCATCTTAATAAATTACCTAGGGATCTATTAATAACCTTTGTTTTCCCATCAGATTGTGGGTGATAGGCTAATGAAAAGTTCAAAATTTTCCCTAGTTTCTTCCATAATCTCCTCCAAAAGTGCCCTAGGAATTTAGGATCCCTATCTCATATAATGGACATTGGTAAGCCATGTAACTTGACTACTTCTTTAAAGAATAGACCAGCTATATGAGATGCATCATGTGTTGTTCTACAAGATATATAGTGTGGCATTTTTGAAAACCTATGAACAACTACAAAGATGCTATCATGCCTTGATTTAGTCCTTGAAAATCGTAATACAAAATCCATACTTACAGAATCCCAAGGTTTGCATAGTGTGGGTAAAGGAGTATATAATCCTACATTAGAAGTGTGTCCTTTAGCTTTTTGGCAGATCAAACAATTATCAACAAATTTTTTGACCTCTAACTACATTTTAGGCTAGTAATAGAATCTTTTTACTTGTTCTAGGGTCTGATCTAGGCCAAAGTTCCCTAACATGCTCCCAAAATGCTTCTCCTTAATTATGTTTTCCCTACAAGACCCCCTTGGCATACAAAGTTGCCCACCTTTGAATAACAACCCCTCTTGAATGAGGTACTCTACAAAATCGAGGTGATACTTGTCTCGCATTTTTGAACATGTCTTATATATCTCCTTGAAATCTTCAACATTTGGATACATCTCCTTCATGAAAAAGATCCCAACACTCTCAAGCTCTATGCTTTGCACCATAAGGCTTTTCCTACTTAGGGCATTGACAACCTTATTGACTATACCCTTTTGTGCTTAATGGAGAAGGTATAAGCCTGCATAAATTCCATCCATTTGATGTGCCTTTGATTGATTTTGTCCTACCTATTCAAGAAACTTAAAGCCTAATTGTTAGTAAATACAATGAATTCTTTTGGAAGTAAATAATGTCTCCACCTTTTTAGTGATTGTACCATTGCATATAGTTCAAGGTCATAAATTGAATAATTTTGTTTTGCATCATTTAATTTCTCACTAAAAAAGGCCACTGGCCTACCTTCCTGACTCAAGACTTCCCCTATGGCTTTAGTATTGGCATCACATTCTACTATAAATATCTTATTGAAATTAGGGAAACCTAGGAGGGGTGCTTGGGCTATCTTTTGTTTGAGTTTTTCAAATGCTTCTTGTACTTCATTAGTTCAAACAAACTAACATTTTCTCCCTCCTTTTATAATGTCTATCATAGGTGCATGAACCCCACTAAAATCCTTAAAAAAATTTCTATAAAAGTTGCAAAGCCCATGGAAACTCTTGACCTCTAATGGGTTCTTTGGAAGTGGCCAATTAAGAATAGTTTCTATTTTGGATGGATCCATTTTAAGGCAGCCTTTAAAGATGACAAAACCCAAAAATATGAGTTCTTCCTTCATGAAAGTGCACTTTTCAAGGTTTGTCTTGAGCCCTTCCTCATGTAACCTCTTTAAGACTTGGTCTATATGCCTTAAGTTTTCTTCTTTGTCTTTACTAAAGATTAGGATGTCATCAACATAGACAACCACAAATTTGTTTAAAAAGGGCTTGAGGACCTCATTCATGAGCCTCATAAAGGTACTAGGTGTGTTTGATAGCCCAAATGGCATTACAAGCCATTCATAAAGCCCCTGTATGGTTTTAAAAGATATTTTCCATTCATCCCCATCTCTTATCATGATTATTTGATACCCACTTTTCAAGTCTACTTTGGAGAAATAGTTTGCCCCACCTAAGCAATCCAAAAGGTCTTCCATTCTTGGCATTGGGAATCTATATCTTATAGTAATCTTGTTGATTTTCCTAGAGTCTATACAAAGTCTCCAAGTGCCTTCCTTTTTGGGTGCTAGGATTGTAGGGATAGCACAAGGACTTACACTCTTCCTAATCAACCCTTTAGACAACAAGTCTTCAATCTACCTTGCAATCTCTACATTTTGTTCTAGGGTTAATTTTTATGTAGCCTTATTAGGCAATGTTGCACCAGGGATAAGATCAATACAATGACTAACCTCTCTTTTAAGTGGCAAGGAGGTTGGAATACTATCTACAACTATCCCATGATATTGTTCTAGAAGAGCCCTTACTTCCTTAGGACCAACATCTTCCCACCATTGTCTCGTCTTGGGTTCATTAGTGGAAGCCGAGCAAGCTAGTTGAAGCCGAGCAAGCTAGTTGAAGTTGAGCAACTTTTTAGTTGGAGCTGAGCAAAAGAAAAATTCTATTGTGTGCTAAGTGATCTTTAGGTGTCGAGTGTAGTTGAAGGGTTGAGCAAAGTATCAGGTGCTGAGCATCAAAAAATCTTACTTGGTGCTGAGTGAACTTCAGGTGCCAAGCATTTGTACAAATGTAGTTGATGCCAAGTAACACAATATGTGTTGAGCATGAGGATTTCAATAGTGCTAAGCTATTGCATTATTTTAAATGATGAAGATGCACCAAATTTGAGCCAAAAAAGTGGTTGCCTTGAATTTTGTGAACTAGTTGGAGGATAAGGATGATGAGCTGGTGGCACAAACTTCTATGTAAACTATTTTTTGGAAAATTCAAAGGGATTATTCAAGAAGTTTCTATAGAAAACAAAATATGGGTTAGATATAATGAATCCTACATAATCCATACAAATTGAAATTAAAGGAAAGAATAATTGAGCGAGAAAGGAACTCCAAGACTTCTATTTAAGGTGTCATAGACTAGGAAGAAAATGTTTCTCATACTACTATTGCTGAAGTGCCAAATTGCGAAGTTATTAGAAGGGTTTCAAGGAGAAGGCATCTAGGAGAAGGAAGAGAATAGAGTCTCTGCTTCCACAAGTGGTCAAGAAGAGATGGTTTCACTGGTAAATTAAGCATGGAGACTCAAGAATACTAAGCTTGAAAGGAGGGCAAGCTGTCAATGGTTGTAGAGACTGAAAGCCAAACAATGGCATGAGATGAGAAGTGATTTGAGATCTACAAGTTAAGTTGTATGTTGTAATTAGGTCAAAGATTTTCTAATACTCTCTAGAAATTGTATTAGATATGGAAATCCTATGGAATTAGGTTGGTTTAATAGCCATTTGTAAATCCTTTAACAGGGTGGCTATCCAAGTGAATGTTCTAAAGTCCTCTAACAAGGCCCACTTCTAGCAGGGTGGATAAATCATATAACAAGGTCACATTTAACAATGTGTTGTAAGCTTTTAATAGGTTAGGACTTTCACAGGGCATTACTTTAGAAGAGTTAGAATTGAGTAGCATGCTACTAGTGTTTTTTCCCAAATTGGGTTTCCACATAAATCACTGTGTTATGAGTTGATCTTTTATGTGCTACTTTTATGTGCTATGCTTGCATGTTGATTTATAGTAACTTGCTGAATTGGAATGTTTAAGCTTGGATGAATGAATGACTGAATAGGCTCACTACACTTAGTGAAAAAGTTTGAATTGGACATGTTGGACCTTGAATAACCGATTCACCCCACCCTCTCAGTTATTCTAAAGCATTTTAACAATACAATCCATAATTCTTTGTTCCTTTTAGATATCTTTTCACGTCCATTATATAATTCTCCTTAGGATTTGTAAAAAATATTGCAAAAAAATCCAACTGTTAATGCAATATTTGGTTTGTTGTGAACAACATATTGTAGCTTCTCAATCATTGATCCATATAAGGTTTGATTCACATTATTAGAATCATCATTCTTTGAAATTTTATGTCTAATAGCCATTGGTTTTCCAACTAGTCTTGAGTCTTCCATACCAAGCATTTTCAATATCTCCTTGTTATATTTTGATTGAGTAATGTAGAATTTATTTATATGATACACTTTCAAGACAAAAAAAATTTGATCTCTCCAAACATAGGCATTTCAAACTCATGTCTCATTTCATCTGCAAGTGACTTAGACAATGCATCCTTTCCTCCAAAAATGGTATCATCAACAAATATTTTAGCCAATAGTATCCCTTTATCACCTTCAAATTCAAACTTCATCTATAGATTTCCATTATCATTAGTCCTTACAAAACCAATATTCACCAAATATGTATACAATCCTTCATACCATGCTCTAGGGTTTTTTTTCAATCCATACAAAGCTATGTGCAACTTGTTGGTCCTATTTTTTCACAGTGCAAAA
This sequence comes from Cupressus sempervirens, assembly GCA_028749045.1. NCBI lineage: Eukaryota > Viridiplantae > Streptophyta > Pinopsida > Cupressales > Cupressaceae > Cupressus > Cupressus sempervirens. Next base: position 305,908,179 of record CM053785.1, on the reverse strand, counting down.
AAAATCTGAAATTCTGGTGAAAAATCATTGAGGTCTTTTGATTTAAGTAGATTAAGGTTTTATTTCCTTATATTTCTCAAAAATTTTAGGTTTCCCTAGTTGTGCCTTGTTTTGTGTGTTGTTAGATTCTATTAACTTCTCAAGGTTGGTCTCTTAACTCAGCCATGAAAATGCCCTAAATATGAAAACCCTAGGTTCCCCATCAATTTTTTGAAAAGGATTTGTAAAGGGCTTAAAGTTCATCCTTTATGGTCTTACAGTGTAAGGTTTCACGTAAGAGTAGAGTACCTTATTTCTTTTGTTCTTGTGGTCATGTTTAATAGTGTAGTGAAGAAGCATAAAGGATTTCATGTTCTATAGGGATACACTTTTTTTTTTTCATAGTAGCAGAATGGTTTGGCCAGAGGCTTCTTGATCATACAAATTGTTTTGTAAGTAAAGAAGCATAAAGGTCTATTGTGCTTTGAAAAATCTTGTTACAGGGCTACGGGTAAGTAGTTTAAGCGAAGGCAGAGAGGTATTGAGTTGTGATATATGCATATACATTTCAATGGATAGCATAAAGGTGTAATATCCTGGAATGGCATAAAGCTTGATCTTCAAGGTGCATGAAAGGTTTTACAATTCTATAGGTAAAAGGTTTTCGTAAGAGCAAAAGTAAGGTTCAAATGTGATTACATGCATATGTTCTTGAGTTCACAGACAACTGTAAAGCCCTATTTTAGCAGTAAAGGCATCGAGTGGGACCCATTGAAGTGTCAAATGGGCCCAGTTGCAGTGAATCAGATGAAGGCACGACATCCACATCAGATGGGCCTAGCCCTCATGGCATACAACTTAAGGTATGAATTTTGCATGTGCACAAAATCAACGGTGATGTTATTTTTGTTTTTCTAAGATCAAATTTGGGTTGTTGATATTCGAAAAGGGTAGTTGTGTCATTACGTCCTTACGCTTGCAAGGTAAGCATATGAAAAAGGGTTGTTTTATTCTTTCTTCATGGTTACGAGTTTAGTCTTAGTGTGTAAGCGTAAAATGGTAAATAGAGAAAGACAAAGGAGAAGGCTTTACACTTTTACGAGAAAGGGTAACGTAAGAATCAGATGTCAGTTGAAAAGGCTCTTTGAGCATATGAGGTAAAGGTAACCCATAAAGATGTAAAGGATTAATAAAAGAGATCTAGAAAGTATTTCAATGCTACGGTTAAAATTAAGAGCGTAGGAGCACAAAGTAAATTTTGAAGTCTTATGCTGTCTCGAGAAATGAAGTAAGCAGAGTAACATAGAAGAGATTTTTAGGGTTTCTGCTGATACGAGGAGGTGTGAGCATAAAAGGAAAAAGGAAAGCCTTAGCAAGAGTTTTATGCTCATACGAGGAATAGTTGAATCATGAGATTGAAGGTGATAGTCAAAAGGCTTTCGATCCTATAGTGTGAGGGGTTTTACGCTTATACGACAAAAGTCTAAATCATAAAAATAGAAGTATGCAGTGAAAAGGTTTGAGATCCTACAGGATAAAGGGCATTGCAAGAATGTAAAAGGCATTTTCAAAATAGTGGTAAGGTGTCATTATGTTCTTATGATTAGGGCATGCTGAAATGTCTCTGAGTAAATGTAGAGATCCATCAAGGGCATTTCTGGCATTATGAAGATTGAAGGTTTGACTCAGCATAAGAATGAAAGATAGTCATTTGAGATAAAATAGCTGATGTGTCATGCTAGGTAAGAAAGAAAGACAAGATCACTATAGCCAAGTAAAATAAAGCTTTGAAAAGTACATCAAAATCAAATTTTATAGCTGATATACCTTGATGATGACTTGCGTTAATGGTTTTAAAGCTCATGCATGCTAAAATTATTTTTAATAAAAATGGTAGATGTATGATTAAAATGTTGAGGATTTGATCGAATGTCAGTGTATTTGCCATTGTGAAGAAGCTTGTTTTCTATTCCATTCTGAAATTTGAAAGTTATAGAGTTTTGTGTGTTTTGTGCTATTGTGAAAGAATACAAAATATAGTTTGAAGAGAACATGGCTGACAAAGAAATTGAAGAGATACATCAAGAAGAAGTGGAAGTGGAAGACGAGGGTGATGATGTTGTAGAAGTCACAGCAAAAGGAAAAAGGAAAAAATCTGTTGCTAAGATAGAAAAGAAGACATGGGTCAAAAAATTGAACAAGCATGCAGAAGACTAGCTAAAACTCCTTCTAGGGTCATCAAATGAAATTTTTGAAAATGACCAAATTTTTAGAGACCCTTATGTTTTTGTTCAAGATGCTGAGTGCCCTAGAGTGACTGGCTATGATCTTTTCATGTACTTTTATCATAATAGAATAGAGAATGTACCAGTGTGTAACCCCTGGAATAGAAATATGACAAAATTGATATTTCCAGAAGTATTCATTGATGTTGATTTGTTAAAGGCCCTAATAAACTCCTACAATCTAGTAACTAGGACTTTCCACAAGCATAAAGGGAGTGTATTATGTACATTGGACATAACTTCTTTTGTTGAGGCCTTTGGATTAATGAGGCAAATGGATGTACCTATTGACATTGCAGATTTGCAAGGAAAGTTTGAGAGAAATAAAAATTATTTTGTGAACAATGTTATGCTGCAACATATTCCTTATAGGGTAAAAAAGGAAAGATTAATTCCAAAAAAGGTGGGAGACTTTCTATCTTTGAGTAGGTTCAAGAATTATTTCAAAAATACAGTGTATGGGCTGCACAAAGTATTGGGAAGTGATGGTGCAAAAGATTGTGTGTATGGTTCTCTTTTTCTTATGGCATGTGATATACAAGACCCTTTCCACCATAAGGAGTATGATTATGTGGCCTTCATCATTGATAGTATGCACATGAAGATTTGTGATGCTAAGAAGGGAGAGATGAAAGACTTCAAGTTCCACCATTATTTGTTATTGATGCACCTTATCCTATATAGCAACATTGGATACATCAGCTGGGATTTCATTGATCAAACTTTTGATGAATTTGGTGAGTTACCTATGCAACTCTAGACTCGTATTTGGCATAAGTATTTCTTTTATTCAAATGCCCTTATGTTCTTTAATTTGTTCAGTTTTGCTATCATGAGGCAATTAGATCATACTTTCTTTAGGGAACCCAATGTTTTGAAGACTCTGCTCAGGCCCTCTTTCTTAGATGAAAAACAAAATTAGATCATAACCAAGGGAGTATCTTTTGTTTAAGGAATGTACTTTAATCAAAGTATTTGCATGCCCACAGCCTCCTCATCTACTGCCTAAATATCTACCCCTAGATTGGCTATTATTGAATTCTTTTGGCAATTCCTATTGATGAATAAAGAAATGATCCCTCCCTCTTTGCATAAGCCTACTTTCATTTGTAAAACCTTTAAAGGAAGGAGATTTTGAGATAGGAAAAAATTCATTTGAGGAATTAAGTGAGTATTATGCCAGTACAAATTTTCTACTAGGCCCTACAGGATGTATGACCCTGACAGTTACATTGCAAATGAGGTCAAGGCCATTAGGGGTTTTATTCTGCCTCCAAGCAAGCCAATCCCTGTAGAGGACCTAATTGCCAACATAGTAGCAACAGGGGAGGAAGATGAGTTATTAAGGAAATATGAGGAAATAAGGAGAGTGGAGAATGCTTTGAAGAGGACCAACCCTAATTTTAAGGGTTTCTATATAGAGATTCCATACCCTAATAATTTGAGAAAGATGGTGGACAATGTTGACCACATTATGTCACAAATGCCTCATGAGCCAGAGGGAGAGGAAGCCATTGTAAATAAAGAATCCCCTAAGCCAAATACACAATTGGAGATTGAGTTAGAAGAAGGGCAACCATCAACTTCAGCCTGGGTGCCACAAGGAAACAAGAGACAAAAGACAATGCACATCCTTGAAAAGGTGGTAAGTAGAGCCATACAAGTAATGTCTAGGAATAGTGAGTATTTTGCTAATATTAGGCAAAATTATTTTCTCTAGAGGGGTATAGAAGTAAGGAAGGCCTCTACTAATTTACAAGTTGCAGCATCAAGATTGGATGATAGGCTCATTCAATCTGAAAAGTTCATGGAAGATGATGATTTCATTAAATCATCAGAGTTTAAAAGTTTTCTTTACAAAATCAAACAAAATGAGCTCACATTGAGTCTCATGCTAGGAGAGGATCCAGAGAAGAATAAGGAATTAGTTGAAAAATTATTGGTTTATGATCCTGAGAGTGAAACAATGACTATCACAGACATAGGAGTGGTATGATTCTAATACCACTTTGGGATATTGAGAAGGCCTTTGTGCTGGATCAAATGAGAAGACAAGACAAGGCCATTAGTTATGAAGCCACTAGTAGTGAAGGCTTTAAAAGAGGTTCAAGTTTTAATGTAGACACAAAAACCCTAGTAGTATGGAGTGTAGCCCTTGACACTAAGAAGCCCAAAATGATAGATATAGAAGAGATTGTGTAGGGCAATATGATTGTGTGGACATTGGAGAGCAACTTTGGGAAAGAAATTTCAAGTCTAGTTAAACACTTTGCTCTCATGAATGAGGGAAAGGTTGATGAAATTGAGGATAAGCTAGCTACAATGTGCAATGAATGCCTTGATATTAGAAGAATATATGAAGAAGAGCTTAAAATGAGCCATGTATAGAAGCAAAGAATAGAAGAGTTGGAGGAAAAAATTAAAATTCTAGAAACATAAATAAAATCCCTCAAAGAAAAACTCAAGGTAGCAGTGAAGGCAGAACATGCACCAAGGCAAGAGGAAGAAAGAAGACACAATGTAGAAGCAGAGGCCCAAACAGAAGAAATACCTATAGGAGTAACAGTGCTAGTGTCTGTGATTAGTGTGGAAATAGAAGTTTTCCAATCTGACAGTAACAACAAGAAAAATGCCTTGATGAATGTATTAAATCATAGAATAAGCATTCTAAAAAGAATATCTCAAGATGCTTATAATACATTCATCAATCTACAATCTATAGAATAGGTATGCAAGGATGTAGTTCGATGGCTTGAGCCTATTTTTTAAAAATGGTGGCCATATATGCAATTCTTTGATAGGTTGATCCCCTTGTTAGCCAAGAAGCTAGATCTCCCTAATAAACTTATTACTATGAAGGAGGGTATGGATAAAGTAAAAGACTTATTGCAAACCTTCATAGGGAAGCTGGTAGTAATTCAAAGAAAATTGAAAGTGCTGACAAATGGTTTCTATTCTCCAAGATGGTATTGATGAATGTCTTTTCAATGAACTAGTTGATACCCTTTTCAAGTTTGAAACTGAAATGAATAGGTTTACCATAGAAGGAAGGGTGATTACTGATGCCAGGTAGCAAAAAACTGTTGATGAACTAACAACAGTTAAGGAATATGAATGGCCCACCAAAAGAGAAGTATTCATTTGGGAAGCAATTGCAGAGATCAAAGCATTACCAATAGGGAGCAATTAGAGAAAAAGACAAAGTTAAAGATTTTATGCTCCAGCTATCATCTGCTATTGTTTTTATTGTTCCTTTTTGAGTTAAAGTGTTCAATTTATTTTGTAAAGGGGTAACATACCCAATTTTGTAAAAGGACACCTATCAATTTTCTCTTAGCCTAAAGGTTGTTACATCTCACACTATATAAGTGAGATTCTAGGGCCAGAGAAAAGGTCTAAATTCTATTTTTCTAAGTGATACTTAGTCTATTTTTGGTCCATTTTTTTGAGAAAATTGGTGGTGTATTTTCTCTATCAGATCTTGAGAATACATGAATATAGAATGATCTGTGTTTCTTTCTGAAGGTCATTATGAGTTTACTATAAATTTTATACAATTTTCAAGGAAAATGAATACAAATTATGAACTATCCCCATACCAATTATTTCTGAACTTTGTCTCCTTTTGATTACTTGTTTATCTTGATGTTGTATGAGTAAAGGCTTATGCAATTGAATGCAATTTAGTTAGGTTGTATATCTATTTATCACTATTGTTAATTAAATGGATTAAGTAAAAGATTTGATGAATGTGATAAGATTGCTACAGTAGTGGAAAGGATTTTTAATGACGAGTTCTGATAAGAATTGTTGATAAAAGTTGTTGTAAGGCAACAAAATAGATCTAGAAATTTGTAGTAGACTCTTAACCCTAATGGATTAGGCACTAATCGAATTTGATCCAACTGAAAGAGAAATGTGTCACAAATGGTCATCAAAATGCAGAATTAAATCAATCTTATTTTTTATTTCTTGAAGATTTTCAAAGTTGGCCTATACTTGTTTGCATGGAATGTTTTAGCTTTAGTTAGCCACTATTGCTAAGAACACCTGCGGATCTATAGAAGAATTTTGGCCATATCTACTATATGGGATGTGTTTATCAAATTCTCAAGAATTGTACATGTATTTGAGGATTTGAGATGAGAATCAAAATGAAACTAAAATAATCCTCATACAATGTTTCCTAGTTTTGCAGAGCCTGAAGAGCAGAAAACCACCCGTGGTTTTGTTGAAGTTGAGACCAAATGCTTTGCACATGGAATTGTCAATAAGAATTGGCTAGTCTTTAGATTGTGTGAGTATTGTCATCTTGGTATTAAGCATTTTTTTGCTTAGTAGTTTTAAAATACCAACACAACTTACATTACATACCACTTTTGTGTGGGTCAAAAATCCTTCAGGTTGTTCAATGTAGACTTGACATCCATTTGGTATACTTTGAATCCTTTGTAAGAAGAATATATAAGAAAAGTTCTTAATCCTTATAATCTTGTGATAGGAGAAAATGTCTCCCCATAGTCAATACCTTCTTCTTGTGCATATCTCTTATAGACTAGCCTTGCTTTATTTCTTGTGACTTCACCTTTCTCATTCTACTTATTTTTGAATATCCACTTTATTCCAATAGCATTCTTATCTTTTGGTCTAGGTACCAATGACCAAGTTTTGTTCTTCTTTATCTTCTCAATATCTTCATTCATTGCTTGGATCTAGTGTTCATTTTACAAGGCATATTTCACTAATTTAGGTTCATATTCACATAGTAAATATATGTCACTTCTTAGTTTTTTCCTTGTCATAACTCCAAAGTCTTTATCTCCAATGATATGATCAGGTGCATGATGTCTCCTTAAATACTTTGCTAAGGTAGGTTATTTTCTTCTTTCTTCTACTTCAGGTTCATCTTGTTGGTTTTCTTTAGGATGTACCACTTCATGTCTTTATGCTTTTTCTTTTGGTTGTTTGGAAACCACTTGTTGTTGCTCGAGAGGTTTTTCTTGTCACTTGACATGCTCTTCCTAGTGCTTGGCACCAACTGCCTAATTCTCAGTTGGTTTTTGTTGTAACTCAACATGTATTAGTTTCTACTACTTAGCAAGTTTCTTCTTAGGTTTAGGTAAATTTTTGGGATCACCTTTATCAATGTATATAAATCTTCTATAATCTTCAAGTTCTTTTTTATATTCTACTTCATTCTTTTCTACATATTCATCAACTTTCACATTTGCACTTTCCACAACTTTTTTATTGTTAGAATTCAAAGAATTATATGCTTTTCTCTTAATAGAATATCCTAAGAATATGTCTTCATTAGTTTTAGCATCAAGTTTTCCATTTCTATTGTCTTTAAATATGTAGAATTTTCTTCCAAAAACTTTGGAATACTTCACATTAGGTGCATGTTCATACCATAACTCAAAAGGTGTAAGGTTTGTACTTTTCTTGACTTTTACTTTGTTCAAATTATAAACAATTATACTTACAACTTCTCTCCATCATTAATGTCCTAGCATAGTCCATGATTGATCTATTTCTCCTTTTACCTATACCATTCCATGGAGGGTTCCTAGGCGGAGACATCTATCTATTGATTCCTTTACAACTACAAAATTTGTTGAATTCCCCATATATGAATTCATCACCTTTATCAAATCTCAGACACTTCAAGCTTTTACCTATCTCTTTGTCAACTCTAGCCAAATACCACTTAAACATTTAAAATGCATCAATTTTTTCTTTAAGAAACATCACAGTCATCATTCTAAAATAGTCATCAACAAATAGAATAAAGCATTTGTCACCATAGTAGATTTACACACCAATAGGTCCATAATTTTAGTATGAACCAATTCTAAAATAACATTAGAAGTATAGGTTTTTCTCTTGAAACTAGGCTTTGTCATTTTTCCCAACTAGTATTATTTACACATCACATTATTAAGTTTCTTCAATTTTGGTAACCCTCTTACTTTCTTCAACTTACTAATTACCAATTTATCAAAGTTCACATGACATAGCCTCTTATTCCATAACCATATTATAGACACCCTAAAATTGGCTAAGACCTAAATTACGCAAATTAAGGAGGAAATTAGAGGAAAACAACAATCTTTTAAATTAAGAATTACATTAGGTCATTAATCGATTAAATCATCTATCAAATTAATAAGACCTAAATCAACTTCAAAAGAGGAGAAAAACAATTCAAAATCACAAAATAAAATTTGAAAAGGAGAGGGAAAAGACAAACTTTTGAAAATAAATGGAACTTTTATTAAATCAATAAAACCATTTATCCTCACAAAATGAAAATCCTCCTTTTAAATTATAAAGAATTGAAAAAAATCCACATTTAGCCTCAAATCAAGACTTTTGGGCTCCTCCTCTTGTCTCTTATGAGACATTTTAGTTCAAAAAAGAAAAATCCACATCTAGCCTCAAATCAAGACTTTTGGGCTCCTCCTCTTGTCTCTTATGAGACATTTTAGTTTAAAAAAGAAAAATCCACATCTAGCCTCAAATCAAGACTTTTGAGCTCCTCCTCTTGTCTTTTATGAGATATTTTAGTTGAAAATAAATGCACATTTAGCCTCAAATCAAGACTTTTGGGCTCCTCCTCTTGTCTCTTATGAGACATTTTAGTTGAAATAAAAGCCACATTTAGCCTCAAATTAAGACTTTTGGGCTCCTCCTCTTGTCTCTTATGAGACATTTTAGTTGAAAAAAAGCCACATTTAGCCTCAAATTAGGGCTTTTGGGCTCCTCCTCTTGTCTTTTATGAGACATTTTCAATTTCACTTCTATCTACCAATTAAGGTAAAACCAAAATTCTTACCCTAACCCCTTCTAAAATTTTATAAATAGAAGGATAATTCAAGAGCAAAGGGACCCAAGTTTTAGGCATCTGCATTATAGGCATATTCAAAGTTGTCATATTGAGCATATAAGCATTGTTATTCGAGCAACTTTATATCATTTTTATAACATTTTAGCTTTGTTTTCGTGTTATTTAGTATCAAATAACACATGATTAGATCATTGCATGTACATTTTGATAGTATTCTAAGAGTTGTTACTCGCATGTAATCTACATTTTCATCTTAGATCTTGCATACATACTGGTAGATTGGCATTTTAAACATACTTCTCATTCTAGAACTATCATTGAGATGCTAGTCTAAGAGCATTCTCAGTGGTTGTAGTTAAAAAAACATCGAACATTTTTAGAGTTTTCATTTTGATAATGATTTATTGGGTTTAGTATAGTTCATTGTCATTATTATCTGCACTCTACAACAAGGTTTCATGAATATGCAAATATATTGTGTACACATATATCTCTACATCATGTGAACAAACAAGTATCATCAGATAGGTTTGGATAGAAAAAAAAACCCTGGTTCAATCTCCACTTCAAATCAATTCTCTTAAACCATTATAGATCTTGGCTTTCATGTTCTCAAATTCAACTTTGTAGCCTAAACTATTCAACTATAACACACTTAAAAAACTATAGTTAAGTCCTTCAACCCAATAAGAATTATCACATTTGATCTTATCAATCAATGTTATTGATCCTTTTCCTTTCACAAGACAAAGTACTTGCCAAAGAAAGGGATCAAAATCCTACAGCAATGAGCTGCTCAACCCAAGATTAGACATCTTAAGTGGTTCTTATCCAACTCATTTGGACTCATTTAATTTATCAACCAAGGATGTAAACTTGAAATGGTGTTTGCAAAATATATGCTTCAAACTTATCTCAACTTAAGAACTACTCTACTAAAATTCAAGTGCTTAAACTACAGGAAATTTATGCTAAAGCTGAAAAACAAATCTATTTTTGATAAAGCATGAAAATATAGCTAAGAATTACTTCAATTGTCTATCTTGCAGGAACAATCCACTAATTCTATTATTAGTGGCTATAGGAACAATAGAGTTTACTTGGGTTCTATGAATTGAATATAATTCCTATGCTAACTAATTAGTTCACTCCCTATGTGGGCTTTCACAGAGAAGTGAAGTATAACAACTCAGAGATGGAAACCTAAAATAATCTTTTTATTCATAACAAAAAAAATACATATTGATGAACAACAAGATTATATTAAGTACTTAAAAACTTAGCAACTTCTTCTTTCTATTGAAAAATGACTGACTAAAACCTAACACTTCTGGAACATAGAATTCTAGTTATTTAAAACACAAACTAGGAATATAATTCCTAAATTCAAGACTCATCAACTATTGAAAAAAATGATTGCATTGATTATTACAATATGCACATTAATTCTGGTGCCAAATAGGATTGTGATTTAGGAGCTCACGACCCCTAATTTTCTTGGTTCAGAGCTGGTCTATTAATGCAAGTAACCACTTTTACTCCCACTTGATTGACTTGGCTTTGCATTTATATTTGAAAAATATTAGTGCCTCCAAAAAAATAACATACATAAAGACTTATTCAAAACATGTTATCTAAAATTAGTTTACCCTATGTCACATTGTTGTAGGAGAACTACCCAACCTAGCTAAGGAAGAAAAAGCATCATTCTCAGTATTTTATAATTAAATGACATATCTTTTCACAACTTATTCCTTTTAATCTTGAAGAGTAATTATGCACACATTTGTCTAAAATCATCACAAACATCATGTTCTTAAACATCAAAGTCTTTCAGAGAGTTTGTAAATTAAGCTGAAAATTAAATGACAAGATAGACCATATTGTGGTCTCATCATTGCCCCCAACTAAAACTTTGACTTGTCCTCAAGAAAAGATGAAAATTTTCACCCTTACAGCCATCTTGAAGTTTGAGGCAAAAGTTTTTCTTTACCCCCTATAGCAATGTTCCAATAAAAACCTTTACTCTCCCTATACCTTTCCCATTTGGGGAGCTCTTCTATAATATCAAATTTCTTTAAATCTTGCTGATTAGCAAGCAATGGGGACAATAATAGTGGAGGCTGAAAGGTTAAATGAATCCAATCATTTTTCCTTTCTTCCCCTAGCTTGATGTACCAAGGTGCCTTCCGAGTGGCCATGATAAAACTTAGTAGAGAATGAGGTTCCCTCTTTTGTAAGTCTTCACTCAACCGCATCTAGCACCACTGATTCACCTACTTTTATGCAAGAAGATCTATTTCTACCATAGCTTTACATTCCTTATAGACTATTTCCCTTAAAGGAGGAATAATATAAATTTTGGGTTTTGAGTAAGCAATTTTCAACCATTCATAATACAAAGTTTTGGTATCCTTGGCCTTAGGCACAAGAAAAAGTGGCATCTCATACTCTAATTCTCTATACTAATGGGTTTGGATTTCCTTGCTAATTTCATTTTGAATCCAAGACATCAATGTCCTAAGTTGAATATCACCCACATAAGGTAGAGGGTTCCACTCTCTATTATCAATGACTAATTAATTATGTAAAAAGAGTTCACAAAGTAAATTTCTAATGGCTATAGGAGCAGCATGAAAAGTTTGAAAGAATTCATGAGGGGTATTCAATGTTAAAATTTTACTCTACATTACATAGGTCATCTGGTAATTGACAAAATGTTCTTTCAAAAAGAGAGCATAAACAGGAGAAGGAGAGCACCAAGACATTAGTTTAGGAATCATGGAAGTGACTTTTGTAATTTTACCACTTAATTTCTCAATATCTTTATCCTTCTCAGTTAATTCTTGAGTTTGATTGAAGATGGTTTTATCTAGGCTCTCTCTCTCTCTCTCTCTCTCTCTCTCTCTCTCTCTCTCTCTCTCTCTCTCTCTCTCTCTCTCTCTCTCTCTCTCTCTCTCTCTATGTTTTCCATTCTTCCCTCTCTTGGATTAATTGATTAGATAACTGTGAAATAATGCTTAACAATGAAATAGTGGAACTAAGATGAAAAGTAACATGTGTCTTAGGTGAAGGATCAATAGGATCAGTTTGTTGGACTGCAGACACTAAAGCATCAAGTCCTTGAGAAAGAATTCATTCAACAACAACATTAACAACATCAAAATTTATTCCAACATCTTCTTCATGAAATTTTCTCTTTGAGGTGGAGGAGAATCTGAAACTCCAATAGATACACTATCATCATGGTCTAAATCTATGGAAATTATAGGTGGCTAGACAAAGGATGTTTCTACTACTGTAGGTACATATTCTGCACTTTTACTCTCTTCAATGATGATCTTTTCTTTGTCAGAAAAAGAGAATTGCTCATTTTCACTATCTACATTTTTTGGCATAAAGGATTGAAAAGAAACACCATCATCATATTTTATCTTTGATTGGCTTCTTTGAGTTTTACACCTAAAGGGTACTTATGCTTCCTTTGCTGCTATAGGAGCTTCTAGAGATGTTTCCTATACATTCCTTCTTTTCTTCTTATAAACCATAGGAATTGTAGGAGAGTCAGTATTTAGGGAAATTTTAACTTTCCTTTTACCCTTATCAGATGTTGGTCCCAACCTAGAGGTAGAAGCTATGTGAGTGGAAATTGAAGTTCTCTATGACCTCTTGGGTCTGGTTGAGGAAGAGCTAGGGTTTACAGGGTTTTCATGAGGCTCTCTTTCCTCTTCAACTTGTTCTATAGGTTGCCTAACATGGTTTTGCACTTTGTTTTCAAAAAAATCATCCCAAGATATCCCAAGTTGTTCCCAAGGGATTTTTTTATGATGATCTTAATAAAATAGTGATGTGAAACATCCTTCAAGGTTCCTTTTTGTACTGTAGTGGCTCTTTTTAACAATATGTGATACATAAAATGAGGACCATTCAAAGGGTAGTCATCATGTCTTAGGCAACTCAAGAATTTGATATGCATGCCATGCAAATATGAATGTCTCCCTTCACAAGTAAAATATCTCATAATATAAGTAGCACATTCATTAAATGGTGTTGGTAAAGATGTGTGAATTGTACCTTATTTCTAGTCTATTTGAAGTTGTGGGTCTGTATGCACTATAAATTGGGCTCTGGCCAAAACTGTGTCTAATGCATCTGAAAGATATTATCCTTCCAACAGAAATTCCATTATATCTACTAAAATTTTAGGTGAAAATAGAACCCTTACTCCCCTAACTATAGCAAAAACATCCCTAAACATTCACAAGAATTCCAAGGAAAGTTCCTCATTCCATGTAGACAATTTGAACATGTAATTTGTCTACTCCCTATCTTGAAATATAGGTAGGAAAATTGGGTCTCCCAACAATGTTGTATGGTCAGGTAGTTCTTTTCTTAACAAACCACCCCCAATTGTTCCTCCTAAGTGATTATAGGAGCTTTTGTTTTCAAAAAAAAAAAGAGAAACTTGCAATAGAAAAGAAGACAAGTGATAGTACTTGTTTTAAGCAATTGATATTGTTAGTGTTTAAGATCACTTAACTGATTATTAATTACCTTAGCTAGAACTTGTACCTACCAACTTGCAAGAGGTGTGCAACATAAAGGTGATTATCACATCACATTATTCTTTTATGATGATTAATGGAAAGGACACAAAATGTGGTAGCACATAAAGAATAACATAAACATTGACATTTAATTATTAAAAAAAAAGAAATATAATACCCCTCCCCCAACTAAATTAGGCAATAGCTCCTGCAATTGCTAGTGATGAAGGTAACTAAAAATAGAACAACATATTAAGAAAAAGTTTAAACTTGAGTATGCATATAGACCTGTGAAGTCATGTTGTCATTTGATACCATCATGCAAGTTGATGAAGGGTGAGGTGAGGTGGAAGATGAGAAAAAGTGGATTCAGGTGAAATTATTATAGAGAAAATACTTTCATAAAGAAAGTAGTTTATTATGAGGAGTGAAATGTTTTAGAGAGACGATGACAAATGAGCGAGAAACTCATATGTAGTTGTTGTAGGAATTGTGGGATCAATAGTTGAGTGGAATTACTACAGGAACTCTTCTTGACTAGATGGCTTATGGTAGAGTTTTAAATGGTTTCCATTAACAAGGAGTCTAAAGTGGACAGGATCAATGGTAGAGAGCTACACTACACCATTCTCAAACACAAAAATGATTTTGTACGGTCCAAGCCAATGGGTTTGGAATTTTCCTAGATTTTGCTAATAATAGGAATCATACAGGAGGGCCTAATCTCCAATAGAAAACTTCTTGTAACAAATGAACTTATCATGCTATTTTTTCCATTATTGTTGGATTATCTCTGTATTGTGCAGAGTAGATTTATGATATTCATCAAGGGCATTGAGCTACAATAACCTATCTTCTTGAACCTTTAAAAGATCAACATCTAGCTATAAAGTAGTTTTTAGAGTCTTATGTTCAAATTCTATAGGCATAGAAGTAGATTTACCATAAAGTAATTCAAGTGGAGTAAATCTAGTGGTGCTCTTCCATGTAGTCCTATAAGCCCAAATTTATTCTGGAAGCTAGGTAACCCAATCTCATTTGTGAATAGAAACTATTTTAGTGAGAATTGTTTCGATTTCTCTATTTGTGATTTTTACCTATCCATTAGCTTGAGGATGGTATGGGGAAGATGTACCAAGATAGATCATGTACTTCTTCATGAGTTCTCCAATTAGGTTTGATGTGAATTGAGTTCCTTGATCTGTAACAATTTCTCTAGGTAATCCAAGTTTGGTGAAGATGCATTCATATAGAAAATCTACTACCTTGTGACCTCGTACATGTGTTATAGCTTTTACTTTAACCCACTTAGTTGCATAATCAATACATACTAAAATGTATGATTTGCCATGAGAAGAGAGTTTTATAGGACTAAAAAAATTGATACCCCATTTGTCAAAAGATGTGACTACTACCTAAGGCTGCAAGGGCATTTCGTCAGTTCTAGTAGGCCTTCCCATGCATTGGCATTGATCACATTGCCTTGTATAATTTGCTACATCTTTGTGTAGAGTAGGCTAGTAGTATCCAATTGTTAAAATCTTATAGGCTATTCTTTTTGCTACAAAATGACCCCCACATGGTTCATCAATGCATGCACTTTGAATTTCATAAGTTTCATCTTCTTATACACACCTATGCATTATTTGATATGGTCTAGTGTAGAACATAAATCCAGCTATCCATGATAAATTAAAACTCTTCTCCACCAAGAGACAACATTGCTTACGTGAAAAGTGTGGTGGTGTTTTTCCTATAGCAAGGTAATTTTTTATATCTACAATCCATGGGTTATAACTTTCTATTGAAAATAGATGCTCATTAGGAAAGCTATCATCTATGGCTATAGGATCATCAGGTATTTGAAGTCATGATAGAAAATCTGCTACTACATTGGCTTGGCCTAGTTTATCTATTATATTTACATTGAACTCCTGCATGAGGAGTAGCCAACATGCTAATCTACCAGAGATAGCAGGTTTATTCATCAAGTATTTTATAGTAGAGTGGTCAATGTATACAAAAACCTCATAGCTTGTGATATAATGCCAAAATTTATTAAGTGCATACACAACAACAAGCAATTCTTTTTTAGTGGTAGTATAATTCATCTTAGTACACTATAAATTCTTACTAATATAATAAATGGCATGCTAAATAGTACCTTCTTTTATTTGAGAACTACCCCCAAAGTAGTGTTGGATGCATCAATATGAATGTGGAAAGGTAGCTTCCAATTAGGTCCTCTAAGAATAGGTGTTGTTGTCAAAACATCCTTCAATTGCTAGAATGCTATTTCACAGTCTTTTGACCACTCAAATTCAGCTTGCTTTTTAAGTAGATTATACAAAGGAGCAACAAGCTTATTGAAATCTTTGATGAATCTCTTGCAGTATCTAGCATGTCCAAGAAAACTTCTAACATTTGTTTGCTTCGTTGGTGTTGGCAAATTAGTAATGACAACAATCTTTGCAAGATCCACTTGAATTCTAAAAGAGGAAAGGTAGTTCCCAAGAACAACTCCTTCTACCATCATGAAATAACACTTCTCACTATTAAGAGAAAGGTTTTATTCTAGACACATTTTTAACACCTTCTCCAAGTTAGCATGAGCTTGTTCAAATGTGTCACCATAAGTGGTGAAATCATCCATATAAATCTCAACACAATCAACAACAATGTCAGGTGCATTACATAGTCCAAATGGTAAGATAGAGTAGGAAAATGTTCCCCATGGATAGGTGAATGTTGCTTTGTCCTGATCTTCTTGAGAGATTTGGATTTGATTATAGCCATTGAAACCATCCAGAAATGAGAAATATCTTTTTCCCACTAAGTTGTCCAATACTTGACTAATAAATGGTAGAGGGAAGTGATCCTTTTTAGTGGCTTTATTAAGCTCCCTGTAGTCTACACATGCTCTCCATTTTATGTTGCAATATTAGATTGTTGAACTTATTCTTTTCCTAATTCTTTTCTAAACTATTCTTTCCTTCCGTATGGCTTTCTTGTAGTTGTTTCCTTTCTTGTAGTTTTATATTTTTTGGCACACAACTATATATGTACCTATACAATTTTATGTGAATACAATGAATGGAAAATATTCTTCTAGATTTTTTATTTTCAAGTTGGTATTAGAGCTTTAAAGCTTGAATTATTTGTATCCCTTCATTTAACTATGGTTGATTTAGATTCAGAAGTATTTGAGAGAAAATCATTTGAAAGAAAATTTGCTCCCATTATTATTCAATCTGAAGGTTCATTGTTCAAGGTAGGGATTACACTCGATGAAGAAAACTATGATTTGTGGTCTCAAATCATGGAGATGCATATTGCTAAGAAGTAGAAAATCTCTTTCATTCGTGGTAACTCATAGCCACCTACGAAGAAGGATGATGGATATGAGAAGTGATATGCAAACAATCAAAAGGATATCTATGTCCCTAGAAATTATGAAGTTATACATTCACTTACCAACTGCTTGAGATATTTGGAAAGCTCTTTCTAAGGCTTTTTATGATGAAGTAGATGAATTGCAAGTGTTTGTCTTGAATCAAAGGGCTTTCTCTGCCAAACAAAATGGTAGAACACTCTATGTGTATTATGAAGAATTAAATTAGATTTTTGGTGAGTTGGATCATCGTGATAAAGTGATCATGGAAAGTGAGAACGATGTTGAATCTTACCAAAAATTAGTTTAGCAACAAAGGGTGCATATTTTTCTTGTTGGATTAGATGGTGACTTCAAACAAGTTCATGGTGAAATTTTGAGAAAGGATCATATTCCCAAATTAGAAGCATGTTATGCATTGGTCTATTGTGAATCTGTTTGATGCACAACAATGATTGGAGAACCAAAAAAGATTTAAGCTTCAGCCATGGTGACTTGAAATAGATCTAATCAGAATGGGCCTCCTCAAAACCTACTTAAGATCACTAATGGTGCTAATAAATCCACCTACAAATGCACCCATTGCAATCAAACTGGTCATAAAAAAATTCACTACTTTGAACTTATTGGGTATCCAAAATGGTGGAATCATAGCCTTGATTCATGGAAGAAGAATTCCAAGAAGACCTCCAGTGCAATGTTTGTTGAAACAAAGATAGAGGATAATTTTGTTGGCCAGATCTCAGCATTAGCAATAGCGAAAGGTAATGGTGGTATGTCTTTAAATATGTCTACACTTGTTTCTAATAGCACATGGATAATTGATTCTGGTGCTACGGATCATATGATGTTTGAATCTAGATAGGTCTCATCCCTTAAACCATCCTCACAAAAATTTGTTTCGACTACGAATGGCTCTCTAGCCCTAGTTATTGGAGAAGGACCCTTACCTCTCACTCATACTTTGAATCTAGATTCTATTTTAGTGGTTCCATCTTTGGATTACAATTTGTTGTTAGTTTCCCAAATCATCACTACTTTAATTTGTGTTGCAATTTTTTAGCCTAATTTTTATGTGTTTAAGGACATCCAAATGAGGCAAATGATTAGTTGTGGTGTTAGGCAAGGGAAGTTGTTGTAGACACCAAAAATTGTCCAAATCACATATCTTGACCAATTAAATAAATATTTATTATTTATTTAATTCCCTTAACTTTAATTAAATAAATTTTACATTTATTTAATTATGTTCACCTTTTCTTGATTTAAACAAACTAAGGTTTATTTAAATCCTAACCAATTCCCACTTGCATCTAACCCCTTTCACTTTAATTAAGTATGTCATTTACTTAATTAATTCCCTCCTAATCCCACTAGGAATTAAATATTACATTTAATCTTATTTGAGCACATGGCTCCTAACTTTAACCCTCACCTAACCTCACTTCCCTAACCTAACCCATCCCTATAACCTAGGTCAATCCACTTTCCCATTAATTAATCCTATTTTCCCTTCTAATCACATCCTTAATCATTTGCACAATCCTAATCAAAGGATTAGAAAACCCTAGTCACATGTGACATGTGACTCTTACATCTCTTACAACCTTGTCCCCCTTCACATGTGAACCAAGGTGTCTCACACATGTGTGAGAAATATTGAGCCTCCAACCCTCTTACACATGTCATTGACCCATCACTTTCAAAGGTGTCTCACACATGTATGAGGAAACATGATCTTACACACCTCTTACACCTGTCATTGACATGTCACCATCAAAGGTTGCTCACACATGTGTGAGCATCTTTCCCCCTTTGAATGGTCAAAACCCTAATCCACATGGAGTCTACTTGGCCTCCACCTCATGGAGACCTCATTGATCCTGAGAGATCCTAGTCATCCATCTTGCATTCAATCGTAGCTGTCTGTTGCATCCATTTTCCTATAAAAGGAGAGCCCTCTCCTCATTTTCACAAGCACCTTCTACCTCATTGTTATGCTACTGCATTTGTGAGCAACCACACCCCATGAGCAATGAAATCATCTACATTTGATGGTTTCATGAGGTTTGCATACTGCTATTTTGTTGTTCATTTACATGTCTTCTTTCATGTTTTGAGGTTTTGCATGATAATGTAGGAATGTGCATTAGTTGCTTAGTGTTATTTCCTTAGTTACATTTTAATGCAACACATTTTGGCGCATGGCTCAAACTCTCTCAAACCACTGCCCTTCAACTTGCTATCCCTCTTATACTTTTTTTCATTTTTTTAATATTTAGATTAAATTAATTTTAAAATATTAATTTTTAATTTTTTAAAAAAATTTTCAATTAAAATTTTAAAACATCTGGGCAATATAAGGTTTTCAAGACATCTTGATTTTACCTTTTTTATTTATAGCAAAAACATAAAAAAAAAAAAAAAATTTTGCTTGGCGTGCACCTAACCATCAAATTTAACCTCACAGGTCACTGACATCAGCACTACATTAGCATTCCACATCCCCTTTTAGACCATAAGAAGTAGCCTTTGGTTTTTTGCTCATAACTTGAGCATACGAGCTCCGTTTTTGAAAAATGAAATATAGCCGAAAAGCTAATTCCGAGCCCATCATGATGATATTGGTTTCATGAAATTTTGATGCAGTTTAGGTCTTTTTTTTTCTATCAAAATCAAAACTTTGTGCTAACCTTTTCATTGCAGGGTTGTTTCATGTTTGCTCTTCATTTTTGATGCACTAACTTATGTCTTTGCAGGAAAATCTTATCACTAATCATATTTCTTGCAGATTTTGCCTTAATTTTATTTTGGAAATGAGCTTGTATGCTTAAACACTCATCTTTGAATGCATGGTTAAATGCTAAAATAATCAAATTCAATATTGAATGCCTTAAGAGAATGGACATGTATTCTTAGGTTAGCAAACATTTGGAATTGGTGCTTAAAACGAACCCACACAATCTTGAATGCCTTAAGAGAAATTGATTTCATTTTCAACATTTTGCTTATACACATGCTTGATTTACTTTTTTGTTGATGAATCCACATTTCATTTACGTTGGCAACATTTCAAATTGGAAAGAACATTGTATGTTATAAACACGTGTGTCTTTAAGTAGATAGAAAACTTAAAGTTTCATTGGGAATGAACGCGTGTCTTTTTCAACCCCAAGGCAACTTACGTATTCTCTCCCCTCGCACCTCCCGGTGATCTTGGGTGCACAAGAAACAAGTGGTCATGTTTTTCCTTTTTAGGAGGCCTGCTTGGGGATTTCATCACCCCTTGGGATGACCTCAACTCCAGTGTTCTGGCAGAGTAAAAAAATTGGGAGGTGAATCGAAAGACACCTCTCTTGGAAGCAAAATATTTTCACTCTTGGCTAAGCCCCAAAGAACTTTATACCTTTGGGAAGTGAAGGAGGAGATTTGGGTTACTGTCTCCCCTCGGCTGTGTGGCAGTATTTTCTTTCATATACAGATTTGAGCCTCACGTACCTTGCATATATTGAGGACACCCCCTAGTTGATCCTTGTACATCCTAGTCAAAACCTTATAGGTTTGTTGGTGTGTTTGACGTTCTTGAGTGTTTGAAACACCCTTGCCTTGTACATATTTCATTGTATATATTTTGCATCTTAAAACATAAAAATCCAAAAACATCATAAAACATAAATTCCAAAAAATCAAAAACAAATTTCAAAAACAACAAAAACATGTCTTGTTCTAGGTCTTCTTAATCAAGTTGTCCACATCAATTCCACGTCACATCTTCTTCATCACACTCATACATCTCTTGTCTTCATTATTCACAGCATTCCTCCACATCTTAATCATCTCCATTTGTCCAAATCATTTCCTCGTCATTCAATCTACTTCCTAATCTTCATCCTAGTCATGCTTCATCATCATCCAACTTCAATTTCCTCAGCCAATCTCATGATTCATTCTTAATTCAATCCTCCACATCATCATTCTTCTAATCCAATCCCTTGTCAAATTCATTCATTCCTAATCCATTTCTAATTTGATCCATCTACATATTCCTCCATAATCAATCTTTCTAATCTCATTCATTCAAATCTTCTTCTAATTCAACTTTGCATTACTCTTTCTACTTTGGACATAGGAGCATTGTCATGAACATTGGACTTTAATTCTAATACCACATTCACTTGCTTTCCATATCATAGGGTTTTTATCAAATCAAATCAAACCCTCATCCAATCAAATCCAATCAAATTCAATCAAATCATATCAAGTCAAATACAATTCAAATCAAATCAGCACAAAGTCAAACATTGCTCCTAGTCTTAAGTTCATCTTCCATCCATCCTTAAATCTTTCATCACTCTTCTTCTAGCATCTATGGATTTGAATTTGCTTAATCAAATGGTTGACAATCTTCAAAGACAATATGGAGTTGTATCTCCCGTTCAACCTACATATCAAATTCATCCTCAACATTTCATACCCAACTCTCATCCATCTCATGTTCATTATTCTTCTACCTTTGACAAGGGAAATCCACCTCATTATCCTGCACCTACATACGCTTCTATTCATATCCCACACACTTCCTCCGACACAAATGCCATCACCATGGAAATGGAACAATTAAAGAATTATCTCTTGGAAAGTCAGCAGAAAGAATCCACCTTTCATGCCATGTGTCCTCTTCCTCCATGTTTCGAAGATCATAGTCCTCATGTCCCATCCAACCCCAACCCTCCATGCAATCCCCCACCCATAGTTACACCTTCCCACAATCCTCATCATAATCCTCCAAAAACATCATCCCCACCTCATAAGGGGTTTTTCTCATCATTATTAGCTAAGTGTAAAGAACAAGATAAAGCAATCCAATCACCCAAAGTGATACCCCCGATTCCATCTCAAGAACTTCCTCCAAAGCATGATATTATAGATGCCTCTTCTCCTCTAGATCTAAGAATTTCTCCATCCCATCCTTCCCCTATCCCTCAAGATCCATTTATCCCTCCTATTCCATCTTAGGATCCCCTTCCTAATCAAGATCAAGGCATTCCATGTACCATGCACATTACTGCTTCCATTCCCTCTCAAGCATTAGCCTCCATAGATCCTCCACTTCATGAAGAAGTTCCTTCCACTCCATCCACTCATATTCCTCCATTTCAAGATCAAATAACTCCATCTCATGGTTCTCTTCCCTCCACTCCATTCAATGACCCTATTCCACCTCATGATCCATGTATTCCACTCCATGATCCTCTTCTAAGTCAATATCAAAGTACCCCTTCATTTTCCTTTCATGATCCCACTCCATCCCAAGATCCTATTTGCGCTCATAATCCCCTTCATGATCCTAATCCTCCACATGATCCAATCATACCTATCCAGTCTATTCATGAACCCCATCTACCTGGACTCGCATCTTGTGTTGAAAATGCTAAGTATCCCATTGAAGAAATAACGTCTCAAGATGTTGGTACACCTTCCACAATTCCTCCTTCCAAACCTAAACACTTCCATCATTCATCTTCCAAGTCCATTCTAGGTCCTTATCTTCCATCCATTCTAGGTCCCTATATTCCACTACCAAACTCTTCATCCCTCCCTTCCATTTTAGGTCCTTACATACATCCATCCACCCTATCCATGTTTTCCACATCATCCCCTCATTCTTCTCCTAATAAAGATCAACAAAGGCACACTTCCTTTAATTCCTTCCAATGTTCACCATCCATATGCTCTCCTTCATGCACCCCTACCATAGCCAATGGAAGCAAATTGGATGCTAAAAAAAAAAGCAAATAATGACAAAAATCCACAAAAGCCCAAGGCTCAACATGTCCCCTCTAAAAGACATGTTAAAGAAAAGAAAAATCTGATCCAAAGCAAACTCAAAAGGCCGCAAAGGCTGAAAATCAAAAATGCAAAAATTTTGTGGATACCAAAGATACTTAATGTAGCAATGAATCTCAAAGAAAGATTCAAAATGACATCCAATTTGGCTAATCCAAAGGCTTCCACATCCATTTTGGGTCCTTATATACCAAAATCCAACATCCCAAACCCATCGTCTCCTTCATCTATTTTGGGTCCCTATATCCCAAAATTCAAACTTTCTCCTACCTATCCCCCACAATTTCCTTCTTTCCATCACCCTTCAAGGTGTGTTCCGATGACAATCTTTCTGCTTCCTTCACAAGTCTTCCAACCTAGCATTCATCAATGATGTCTTCCTCCCTCCCACTCCACCCCCTTAATCCAAACTTTTTCATAATCCATTTTCCTCTGTTCACTACCCTATCAACATCTATGAGCAAATAATCAAAATTCCTTGAAAAGAAAAAAAGAAAAAAGGATAAAATATATCAAGGGATACCATCCACATATATAGATGTTTGAGTCCTCCCTTCATTTTCCTATCATGTATCTATTTCCTTCCACTTCCACTTATCCTTCCATCTATTCACTTTTCCTCTTCCACTTGCACTCTACACTGGGGGCAAGCTCCATGCATCCCACTACCTTACATATCTTCCATCCTTCCATCTACTGTTCATATTCTACTTCCATCTTTGATCTTGACTCTCCTATTCCTTCCATCCACTTATGCTTACTTTCCATATCCCTTTCTCATTATCCATCCATTATCCTATATACATCCATAATTCTTCCCTATCTTTGATCTTGGCATGCTATCCATATCTTGCATTTCATAGTCCTTGTCATGTTCATCCATTTTCCATCCATACTCCTACATACCTTCCATCATTTTTTTTTTTGCTATGTCCTTGATCTTGGTTATCCCCTACCATTTCATCCCCTTCATATTCCACATTTCATCCATATCCTTCATATCATTATTCCTATTTCATACCCTCCCTCACATTTCCCATATTCATTCCACTTTCATTCCATGCTCATGATCACTACTAGAGGCACAATATCAAAATGTACATACATGCTTTGGAAGAGCACATGACTTCTCTTCCTCCATACACTAAGCCTTCGCGCCATTTTCCCATTTTCATGCCTCCCTTCCCACCATATCTCCTTCCATTTTCATGCATCCTTTCCCACCATATTTCCCTCCATTTTCATATCCTTGGTACGGGGCATTTGGACTCCTTTGAAACATGATCCTTGGCCCCACATTTTTTTTGCCACCATATCATTTGGCCCCTCATATCCTTTCACTGTTCCTTGCATCCACCAACATCATGTTTCTTTTTCCTCCATTTACCATACCTCGACCCTCCCTTGTCATTGGTTCCATTCTATTCATTCTATCTCACATTCATTCAATCCATTCATTTTATCCATTCTCTCACATTCGTCTAATCAATTCATTTCTAGCCATTATATGCATGCATTCATATCACATTCAATCTAATTCTTCCAACTCACTTCAATCCAATTCATTTATCCTCTAATTCAATCAATTTCCATTCTTCTAATTCTTTCACATCAAATCAATTCTACTCTCATCATTCTTAATCCTATCAATATCTATTCTTCCAATCTAATCCACGTTCATTCTTCTATCTGCCATAAAATCACAAAATCAAAAAAATCTCAATCACTTATGCAATCAATACTAATTCAATCAATCTAATCTTGTAATCTTGTACATCAATCCCTAATTAGTTCATCAATTTGACCCAATCAGTTGATAATCCATTTCTTATATTCAAACATCATTATCATGTGATGAATCCTTCCCAATCCTTGGATGTGCATTATGCTTAGCATTAGCTTTGACATCCTTAATCAATCATCATCAATTGATCCATTAATGGGTTTTTAGCTTGACTAGGGGCAAAATGGTGGTTTTCTTTTGGTCTTTTGTGCATGGTTGCTCGATTACTTGTATGCATTAGCATTTTTTGCATGTATCGTGGTCTTTGCATCCTATTGTCCCAGGAATCATGATCTTCCATATCATGGTTTCATAAGGCATCTAGTTGTATTAGACCCCTTTTTATCCCATACTTGACACATTGTCATCTTGGTTCCTCATACCTTGGTGCATAGTGTTAAATACAATATCAAACTTAGGTTGTTCACACCATTGCAGCATAGCTTTATCACTCTTTTCATTTTCCCCTCCATTCCATTTCAAGAGAACATTCGTGTTCTCTTAACCTGCATGTCCTCTCGAGGGGACATACCCTTCCACCCTCGTCATCCTTCCTCATCCTTTCATGAATGGGGCATCACGCTACTAGTCTTATCCTCCTAGCCACTATATTTTATTCTTCTTTGATATAACATTACTAATGCTATATCAAAGAGGGGCAAAATGTAGACACCAAAAATTGCCCAAATCACGTATCTTGACCAATTAAATAAATATTTATTATTTATTTAATTCCCTTACCTTTAATTAAATAAATTTTACATTTATTTAATTATGTTCACCTTTTCTTGATTTAAACAAACTAAGGTTTATTTAAATCCTAACCAATTCCCACTTGCATCTAACCCCTTTCACTTTAATTAAGTATGTCATTTACTTAACTAATTCCCTCCTAATCCCACTAGGAATTAAATATTGCATTTAATATTATTTGAGCACATGGCTCCTAACTTTAACCCTCACCTAACCTCACTTCCCTAACCTAACCCATCCCTCTAACCTAGGTCAATCCACTTTCCCATTAATTAATCCTAGTTTCCCTTCTAATCACATCCTTAAACATTTGTACAATCCTAATCAAAGGATTAGCAAACCCTAGTCACATGTGACTGTTGGAAATGAGAATAGAGTAACTGAGAGGGGGAGGGGGTGAATCAGTTACTACAAAAACTTTCACAGTCCCTAAGATGTCTGAATATCCCCTTGATCTAATTAATATAAAATGCTGAAACTTGATAATGCAGCAAATGACAAATATTAAGAACTGATATGTTATTATGCACAAAGCAATTTAGCAATTAAGAACACAAGAGACACCAGATTTAACGTGAAAATCCAATAAGGGAAAAACCACCAATGTAACTAGATATTGTTTTTCACTCTTCTGAAGTGAGCCTTGTTAGGATCCAACCCTGTTAAAGGTTACAAAAACACACTGTTAGGTGTGACCTTGTTAAAGGATTTAATCACCCTATTAGGAGTGGCCTTGCTAGAGGTCTTTAGAACAATTCAACTAAACTATCACCTTGTTAGAGGATTTATTGAATGGTTGTTAAACCAACTCTGTTAAGAGATTTTGAATACACTATTACAATGGTTAGAAAGCAACAATGAAATGACCTGATATAATGTGCAACTTATCTTTGCTGATTGCAGATCTCTATTATGCTTGACTGGATCCTTACTGATCAAATACAAATTTGTAGCTCCTTTAACACATCTGATCCTCCATCAAACTTTTCTTAACATTCGCCTCTTCATACTATAATTTGCATTCATAACTTTTTCATAATCACACACTTTAATTCATAACTTGAATGACCATATATACCTTTCAGATTATCTTAGTCAGCTCAAATCACTGACTAAAACAAACAATTACAATAGTCGGCTAAAAGTAATTAATTAGCAAATCCCTATACTGGCCGACCCTGCACGATGAACTTTGTTCAGAAAATAATTCCTGTGTTAACCTACTAAGCTCGGTTGATATAGCGAACTTCATGAAAAACCATCAATTTCCGGGAGAACTCAGTAAGTACTGAGTTTCCTAAGATAACCGAGTGAGCTCGGTGGAAACTAACCTTTGGAGACCAAGTGAAGCTCGGTTAACACTGACTTTTCCATAATTCATTTGATGACCGAGTGAGCTTAGTGGAAACTAACATTTGGAGACTGAGTGAATCTTGGTTAACATTGGCTTTTCACATTTCCTTCATTGACCGAGTTATCTCGGTTAACACTATCTTCAACATTTCCTTTGATGACCGAGTGAGCTCAGTTGGTACTGTAAATTGCATTGCAGACTATCTGAGCTTGGTGAACTTGAGACTAATGACTGATATGACATTTGTGTGACATCAAAGATAATATTATCCAACAATCTCCCTCTTTAGCATTGATGGCAACACAACATGTCATAACAGAAATGAAATTTTGAAAACAAGTTCAACAAGATAACAAACTTCTCCCTCTTTCAATAGTCTCCCTCTGTTAAGGGACTTCATGGCAAACTTTTCAAAACTTCACAAATTTCAGAAGGATATGACAGTAAAATCTCTCCCTCTTTGACAACACATGCCAAAGACAATAGAAGTTAAGTGATTTATAATGTACCTTTAGTACTGATTCATATGCAATGATTAATGATGAAACTGCATCAACAGATAGATCTTCAATTCTGTATGCATTGATGAATTACTAGAACTTATTTCTAGTGGATTTTAGATAGGGGAATGACCCCTAACTTACCTCTGAGATACAAAAATGCATCCTTAGGTAAAGGCTTTGTGAATATGTCAGCAATTTGTTCTTTTCTATGGACATATTCCAATTTGATCTCCTTGTCTTGTACCAACTCTCTGGCAAAATGATATTTTATTGGAATATGCTTGGTCTTGGAATGCATCACTGAATTCTTAGATATGTTGATTGCACTAGTATTGTCACAGAACATGGCAATTGGTTCTTTGATTTCCATCTTCATTCCTTGCAATAACTGCTTAAACCAAACAATATTTGAATAGTTTACTATTGCAGCAACATACTCTGCCTCTATTGTAGATTGGGATGTACAATTCTTCTTTTTGCTTGTCTAGGAAACCAATCTTTTTTCAAGAAAGAATGCTCCTCCACTTGTGCTTTTTCTGTCATCAAGGTTTCCTGCCCAATCAGCATCAATAAACACTTTCAAATCCAAATTACCTCCAAATTTGTACCATAATCCATAATCTTTAGTTCCTTTTAAATATCTCATTATTCTTTTGATTGCCATCAAATGAGTTTCTCTTGGCTTTGCTGAAAATCTTGCAACAATACCAACTACAAGGGCAATATCTGGCCTGGTATGAACTACGTATAGCAATTTTCCAATCATAGATCTATACATTGTTTGATCTACCTCTTTGGATTCATCATCTTTGGTAAGTTTCAATCTAGTACACATTGGAGTTCCAACAGGTTTACAGTCCTCCATACCAAACGTTTTCAATATCTCCTTGATGTATTTTGATTGAGTGATGTAGATGCCATTCTTATTTTGTTGAATTTGAAGACCAACAAAGAATTTTATTTCACCAAACATAGACATTTCAAATTCCTTGTTTATTTGTTCTGAAAATTCTTTGCAAAGATCATCATGCCCTATGAAAATAATATCATCTACAAATATTTCTGCCAAGACAATCTTATTGTCTGGTCCTTCTTTTATATACAAGCTACTATTATCATTAGTTCTTTGAAAACCAATCTAAATAAGATAGTTATGCAATCTTTCATACCATGCTCTAGGGGCTTGTTTCAGACCATACAGTGCCTTGTGTAATTTGCAGACCATGTCCCTTTTATTTGGATCAACAAAGCCTTTAGGTTGTTCAATGTAGACCTCTTCATCAGATATTCTATTGAGGAATGATGACTTGACATCCATCTAATAAACTCTGAATCCTTTGTGAGCAGCATATGCAAGTAAGGTTCTGACTCCTTCCAATCTTGCAACAGGAGCAAAGGTTTCTCCATAATCTATGCCTTCTTCTTGAGAGTATCCTTTGCATACCAATCTGGCTTTGTTTCTGGATATTTTACCATCTTCAGTCAACTTGTTTCTGAATACCCACTTGGTTCCAATTACATTCTTATTTTTAGGCCTGGGTACTAGAGTCCATGTCTTTTTCTTCTCTATCTATTCTATTTCCTCATTCATTGCCTCAATTCAACTATCATTTGTTAATGCATCTTTAATTCTTCTAGGTTCAAAATCAACAAGTAAACAAGTATTTTTCAGTTTGCTTCTTTTCAAAGTTCCTTCAGGCTTGTCTCCAATGATCTGATCTAGTGCATGATGCCTTCTGACATATTTAGCTAATATAGGTTCTTTGCCTCTTAAATGAGTTTCATTGCTATCTCCTTGTGCTTCAATTTCATGTTCAGGTTGTTCTGGTTCGGTAAGAATTGGCTCAAGTGCTTTAGACTCGGTAGATACTTGCTCGGTAGTGTTTGAATGTTGTTGTGGCTTGGTTTGAACTTTTTGTAGCTCACTTACTGATGACTTAGGTGTTGAGGATTCTTGAGTGAACGATATGCTTGGTATAGTATCTGGTTCAATGTAAACAAATCTTCTGTAATCTTCAGGTACCCTTTTGTTTTCTTTTTCAGATTTGTCTGCAAACTCATCAACTTTCACATGTGCACTTTCTATAACTTTGTGAGTGGATAGATTTAAACATCTATATGCTTTGCTTTTGCAAGAATATCCTAAAAATATTCCTTCATCACCTTTTACATCAAATTTTCCTTTTTTTGATTCTTTCAAAATATAACATTTGCTTCCAAATACTTTTAGATAACTTACATTGGGTTTGTAGCCATACCATAATTCATAGGGAGTTTTGAATGAGTGCTTCTTCAACTGTACTCGGTTTAAGGTATGAGCTTCAGTGCTGATGGCTTCCTTCCAGTATTTGATAGAAACCTTCTTTTCTATCATCAAGGTTCTTGCACAATCCATAATGGATCTATTTCTTCTTTCAGCTATTCCATTTTGTTCAGGAGTTCCTGGTGCTGAGACCTGTCTTTTAATACCTTTTTCAATGTAGAAGTTGTTGAATTCATGTGAGATGAATTCACCACCTCTATCTAACCTTAAGCATTTTAGTCTTTTTCTTGTTTCTTTTTCTACTCTTGCTAAATACCATTTGAATTTCTCAAATGCTTTTGATTTGTTCCTTAGATACATGACAGTCATCATTCTTGAGTAGTCGTCAACAAAAAGAATGAAATTTTTTTCTCCAGTATAGCTTTCTATTCCAATGGGTCCACATAAATCAGCATGCACAATTTCCAATATATCTTTAGACTAATAGCTCTTACTTTTAAAACTAGTCTTTCCCATTTTACCAATCTGACAATTCTTGCATAGTCCAACCTCAGGTTTCTTAATGTTAGGAATGCCTCTTACTTTTTTGAATTTGCTTATTTTTACCAGGTTATCAAAATTGACATGACACAACCTTTTATGACATAATCAACTTTCTTCAATTTGAGCAATAAAACATGAGCATTCACCAAGTTCTAGATAGAACAAGTTACCTTTAGTTTGGATGCCAGATCCTATCAGCTTTCCTTGCTCATTCAACAGTCTTTCTTTTCCATGCATGAATTCCACCTTGAATCCAGTATTGAGAAACTGTGCCACACTTAGCAAATTATGTTTAAGACCTTCAACCCAATAGGCATTATTACATACAAGTTCTTTGGTTAGATAGATTCTTCCTCTTCCTTTTATGAAACAAGGTTCATTATTACCAAACCTTACAGTACCACCATTATAGTCTTCAAACTGATCAAACTTAGTTTTATCACCAGTCATATGATGTGAGCAACCACTGTCTATAATCCATGTATCATTCTTACTTACATGAGAGACAAGTGCCATTTTATCTTCCTCATCACTGTCAGAATCATCTTTAATGGCAATATAAACAATTTCATCCTCACTATTATCAGAATCTTTAGAATTTTCAGCCATGAAGCATGATTTCTTACCTTTGTTCTTGGATGTTTTGAAGTCTTTCTTGCCATTCCATTTGGAGGCTGGAATATAGTTGTCAAAGTTATCTAGTTCAAATGTAGTTAGTCTTCCAACTATGGCCTCAAGATTTATCTGATGATTTGCTTCACACCTTCTTTCCTGAATTGCAGAAACTCTGATTGCATAAACAAGAAGCAAGGTTCTAAGAACTTTGATTATAACTGTTTCTCCTTTGATATCACCTCCAGATGCTCTGATTGCACTCACACATGCTTTAACTCTTTCAACATATTTTGCAATGTTTTCATCCTCTTTCATCCTCATTTGATCAAATTGTCCTCTTAGACTTTCTACTTTTTCTCTTCTTACATTGTCATCTCCTCCATAGATCTCTTTTAGCTTGTTCCAAATCTCAAAGGTAGTTGTGCAGTCCTTAATGTCATCAAATTCTTCATAACTGAGAGCGGATGCTAAGTCTATCATCATATTGTTGTAAGTCTTCTTTTCAGCAATGTCATTGACAAACAATGTGCCAGGAGGTTCTTCATATTTTTCTTCAAGATATTTTAGTCCAGTATCACCAACAGTAGCCAGATGAAGTCTCATCAATCCTTGCCATGCAGAGAAGTTATCTCTGTTGAGTTTTGGAATTTCTCTTTTGTAAGACATCTTGATCTTAGGCTTAGATCCTTGAAATCTTTTCTTGTAAGCACCAAAAGCTCTGATACCAATTGTTGAAAATGAGAATAGAGTAACTGAGAGGGGGAGGGGGTGAATCAGTTACTAAAAAAAATTTCACAGTCCCTAAGATGTCTAAATATCCCCTTGATCTGATTAATATAAAATACTAAAACTTGATAATGCAGAAAATGACAAATATTAAGAACTGATATGTTATTATGCACAAAGCAATTTAGCAATTAAGAACACAAGAGACACCAGATTTAAAATGGAAACCCAATAAGGGAAAAACCACCAATGTAACTAGATATTGTTTTTCACTCTTCTAAAGTGAGCCTTGTTAGGAGCCAACCCTGTTAAAGGTTACAAAAACACACTGTTAGGTGTGACCCTGTTAAAGGATTTAATCACCATGTTAGGAGTGGCCTTGCTAGAGGTCTTTAGAACAATTCAACTGAACTGTCACCTTGTTAGAGGATTTATTGAATGGCTATTAAACCAACTCTGTTAAGAGATTTTGAATACAATGTTACAATGGTTAGAAAGAAACAATGAAATGACCTAATATAATGTGCAACTTATCTTTGCTAATTGCAAATCTCTGTTATGCTTGACTGGATCCTTACTGATCAAATACAACTTTGCAGCTCCTTTAACACATCTGATCCTCTATCAGACTTTTCTTAACATTCACCTCTTCATACTATAATTCACATTCATAACTTTTTCATAATCACACACTTTAATTCATAACTTGAATGATTATATATACCTTTCAGATTATCTTAGTTGGCTCAAATCACTAACTAAAACAAACACTTACAATAGTCAGCTAAAAGTAATTAATTAGCAAATCCCTATACTGGCCGACCCTGCATGGTGAACTTTGTTCAAAAAATAATTCTTGTGTTAACTGACTGAGCTCGGTTGATACAGCGAACTTCATGACAAACCATCAATCACCTGGAGAACTCAATAATTACTGAGTTTCTTGAGATAATCGAGTGAGCTCGGTGGAAACTAACCTTTGGAGATCGAGTGAAGCTTGGTTAACACTGACTTTTCCATAATTCATTTGATGACCGAGTGAGCTCGATGGAAACTAACCTTTGGAGACCGAGTGAATCTCAGTTAACACTGGCTTTTCACATTTCCTTCGTTGACCAAGTTATCTTAGTTAACACTGCCTTCCACATTTCCTTTGATGACCGAGTGAGCTCAGTTGGTACTGTAAATTGCATTGCAGACTATCTGAGCTTGGTGAACTTGAGACTAATGACTAATATGACATTTGTGTGACATCAAGGACAACATTATCCAACAGTGACATGTGACTCTTACATCTCTTACAACCTTGTCCCCCTTCACATGTGAACCAAGGTGTCTCACACATGTGTGAGAAACCTTGAGCCTCCAACCCTCTTACACATGTCATTGACCCATCACTTTCAAAGGTGTCTCACACATGTGTGAGGAAACATGATCTTACACACCTCTTACACCTGTCATTGACATGTCACCATCAAAGGTTGCTCACACATGTGTAAGCATCTTTCCCCCTTTGAATGGTCAAAACCCTAATCCACATGGAGTCTACTTGGCCTCCACCTCATGGACACCTCATTGATCCTGAGAGATCCTAGCCATCCATCTTTCATTCAATCTTATTCATTCATTGCATCCATTTTCCTATAAAAGGAGAGCCCTCTCCTCATTTTCACAAGCACCTTCTACCTCATTGTTATGCTACTGGATTTGTGAACAACCACACCCCATGAGCAATGAAATCATCTACATGTGATGGTTTCATGAGGTTTTCATAGTGCTATTTTGTTGCTCATTTACATGTCTTCTTTCATATTTTGAGGTTTTGCATGATAATGTAGGAATGTGCATTAGTTGCTTAGTGTTATTTCCTTAGTTACATTTTTATGCAACACAGCTATATTACTTGAACTTGGTGTCAAAGATTTTAGACAAGCTATGTCAAGCTTTAGTTATGGATGGTTCTAAGGGGGGAAAGTAGAAATCTAAAATTTGGTTATGGCATCGACGTCTAGGACATGCCTCCTTTGGTTACCTAAATAAATTATTTCCTAGTTTATTTGAAAATTTTGATAGTTCTAGCTTCTGATGTGAAGTTTTTGAACTTGCAAAAAGCCATCGTGCTTCTTTTCCATTAACTTTGAATAAAAGTCCAATTCCATTTATGATCATACATTTTGATGTTTGGGGTCCATCCAAAGTTACTACCTTGGGTGAATCATGTTGGTTTGTTACTTTTATTGATGATTGTACTCGGATGACTTGGGTATGCTTAATGAAGTCTAAAAGTGATGTGAACTTGTTATTTTAAAAAAATTATAACATGATTTGTACTTAATACAATGCACAAGTTCAAGCTCTTTGTAGTGACAATGGAGGCAAATATTTGAGTTCTGAACTTCAGCAATATTTGGAAGCACATAGAACTATTCATCAAACTACTTGTTCCAATACACCTCAACAAAATGGGGTAGACAAGAGGAAAAATTGCCACTTGTTGGAGTTTTTTCATGCTTCTTTGATAGAAGCCCATATCCCATTATCCTATTGGGGCAAAGCACTTACCTCTATAGCATATTTGATCAACCAGGTACCCTCTAGCATTATTGATTTCCAGACATCATCCCAGGCTCTTGCTGAGGTGGTTGTTGCTCCTATTGTTCCAAATTTACCTCCTCATGTCTTTGGTTGTGTAGCTTTCGTACACCTCCATAAGCATCAACACAACAATTATCTCCTTGAGCACTATGATGTGTCTTTCTAGGATATGATGGTTATCAAAAGGGGTACCGATGCTATCATCCTCCAACTCAAGGAATGTTTATTACATTGGATGTAGTTTTTCATGAAGACTCAGTGTATTTTTCCTCTAAGCCTGAACTTTAGGGGGAGTACTAGAAGAAAATTCAGACTCTTCAGACTCTAAACTATGATGATCACATCTCTAAAGATGTAGGTAGCTTGGACATCTCTAAAGAAGGGGAACTCTCTAAAATAATTAATCAAGAAGTAAGTGAAACTTTGGATCAAAGTAGTGATGAACACCCAGAAAGTGAAGTTGTGGGTCCACCTGCATTTGAGTCCCTCACACCACACCAATTACTTATGAAGGATGTTCCTAAACCATCTAGAAAATAGCAACCTTAGTGTCTCACCAGAGGTATCCCTAAATCCACATATGAACCCAAAATTTCTAGTAAAGTTAAATATCCTATGATTCATTATGTGTCTAAACATTTTTTGTCATAATCAAATCAGTCATTTGTAAATCAATTATCTATTGTATCTAATCCTAACAATGTGTAGGAAGCCTTAGTTGATCCAAGATGGAAAGCTACTATGAATGAGGAGATGAAATCATTATAGGAAAATAATACCTGAGAACTTGTTGACCATCCACTAAGAAAGAAACTAGTTGGATGTTAGTGGGTTTATATTGTTAAGTACAAAGAAGATGGTACAGTTGAATGCTTTAAGGTGAGACTGGTGGAAAAAGGGTACACCCAAACCTACGGGATAGATTATACAGAGACATTTGCACCTATAGCTAAAATTAATATAGTATGAGTCTTGTTGTCTCTAGCTATGAACTTGGGTTGGCCATTACAACAGTTTGATGTGAAGAACACCTTTCTACATGGAGAGTTGTCTGAAGAAGTCTACATGGAACTCCCACCTAGCTACACGATACTAGAAATACATAGTCTGAAGGTGTGTATATAAAAGAAGTCACTATACGAGTTGAAACAATCTCCAAGGGCATGGTTTTAAAGATTCACAAAGTTAATGAAAGCCTTTGGTTACCATCAGAGCAATTTGGACCATACTTTATTCATAACGAATCAACAGGGTAAGATCACTGCACTTATTGTGTATGTGAATGACATGATAGTTACAGGAAATGATCTTGAAGAAAGGAGGGCTCTCAAGGATTACTTGTTCAGAGAATTCAAAATGAAAGAGCTTAGTCCCTTGAAATATTTCCTTGGGATCGAAGTGTCTCATTCTGATAAAGAGATTTTTTTTGTCTCAAAGAAAGTATGCCTTTGACTTGTTATAGGAAACTGGTATGCTAGCATGTCAATCCATTGATATGCCCATGGAAGAAGGATTGAAGTTATGTATTGAGTCTAATCAAGTACGAGTTGATAAAGGAAGATACCAGAGACTCATAGGAAGATTGATATACTTAGCACACACAAGGCCAAACCTTGCCTATGCATTAAGTATTGTTAGCCAGTTTATGCATAATCCTGGAGAGCAAAATATGAATGTAGTTATGTGCATTTTGAGGTATCTAAAGTCTATTCCTAGAAAAAGAATTTTATTCTCTAAAAATGAGGATTATCAAAGTGTGAATGCATATACTGATGTTGACTGGGCTGGAGCAGTAGATGATAGGTGTTTTACTTTAGGTTATTTCACCTTTGTAGGAGGTAATCTTGTTACATGGAGAAGAAAAAAATAGAATGTTGTTGCATGATCAAGCGTGCACGTAGAATTTAGAGGTACAAAAATTGGAGTATGTGAAGTGTTGTGGCTAAGACTTTTCCTAAGAGATTTGGGTTGTCCACCTAGGTAGCCAATTCAACTATATTGTGACAATACAGAAGCATGTGATATTTCTCATAATATGGTTCAACATGATCATACAAAGCATGTGGAGGTAGATAGATTCTTTATTAAGGAGAATTTGGATGAGAAGATTGTGGAGTTTCCTAAGATTCGATCAAAAGATCAGCTGACCAATATTCTTACCAAAGCAGTTTCAAGTCAAGTGTTCTCAAAGTTTTTGGGCAAGTTGGGCATGTGGGATATCTATGCACCAACTTGAGGGGGAGTGTTGCAATATTAGATTTTTTCTAATATTGAACTAATTCTTTCCTAAATTGATTCTTTCCTTTCCTAAAGTTGTTTCCTTTCCTATAGTTTTATGTTTTTTTGGTACACAACTATATATGTAACTCTACAATTTTATGTGAATACATTGAATGGAAAATATTCTTCTAGATTTCTAATTTTCAAGTTTTTCCTCCCTTTTTTGGAACAATAACTAAAGGTGAAACCCACTAGCTATCAAAAATAGGATAAATAAATCTAGCATTAAGAAGTTTTTGTAACTCTACTTTGACTATATCTTTCAATGTCAGGTTTACCCTCCTCTGGGGTTGTCTCACTGGCTCACATTTTGAGTTGATAAATATCCTATGTATAGAAAGACTAGGATTTAAACCCTTCATATCATAATAGTCCCATGCAAAGGCTTGTTGTTTATCTTGCAATAGTTTAATGGTACTTGTCATCTTTGATGTAGTAAGGGCATTATTGATATTTAGCTCTTTTCCTATAGCAATTTCTAATTTCTTCACCTTGTCCATCATTAAAATCTCTATTATTGATGGAGATTTAATTTCATGGGGTAATAATGTATGAAGTTAACCAAATGCTAAAGGATATTGAGGTGCATCACATTTAGACAATATAATTTGCAAGGAGTTCATAGGATTTTCAGAAGTAGACTCCTCGAAATCATACTGATTAGTAAGAATTGTTGCCAATATATCATCTTCTTCTTGGGATACAAAAAATGGATTTCTTTTTAGCATCATGAGATGTTGAACATAATTAACTTTGGGAGGATCATCACCAAGGTTTGGCCAAGAAACTTGGTCAAGATCTAGTTAAGTTTGTGTACTAGAGTACAAAGTTAGCTTTTTAGTGTTTGTACCATTTGATATTTTCATTTTCCTAATCAACATGCAATGCATGCATCTATAGTAGCCAACCATGGTCTTCCTAAGATTAATGGATATACTCCAAGGGTACCTCTTAGTGACAGGACAACAAAATCTGAAGGAAAATCTAAGGAATCTAGGGTTATAATAATATCTTCTATCATACCATCAGGTTTGCCAATTGAATTGTCTACTAACTAAAGTATTGTAGGAGTATCCCTTAATCCAATAATGCTAAGTCTTAACAAGACCTCTCTAGTCATGAAATTAATTGATGCTCCTAAATCAATCAAAAAATTCTAAATTTGGATGTCATTTATATGTATGGTAACAACAGGACTTCCTAGATCAGAATATATAGGTGTAAGGGTTTTTCTTAACATTAAATAAGAAAGTTGTCCCAACACATGGATAGTGGGAGGATCCTTTTTCTTTCTAGTAGACTACTTGGTACATACTTCTTTTAAAATTTTATTGTAAAGGAGAATCTCCTTAAGCATATCCAATAAGGGAATCTGTATAGTCATTTTCTTAAGTTGGTCTAAGAGATCAATTGCTACAAGATTTGGCTTAGATGGAGTTACAGGAACAAACCTTTGTGGAAATGGAGGAGTAGGTGCTTCTACAGATGAGGAAATTGAAATATCAACTAGTGGACTTGCTGGAACACTTTTTGTATCAGTGACCTCAATTATTATAGGTCCTTTAGGTGCAGGAAACTTGGTTTTAGACTTAAGATGAATATCATTAATTTGCAAAGAATAAGCCTACTGCTTATTGTTGGGATTTGGTGCTAGTTGAGCAGGGAGTTGTGGTTGCTTCTATGGGCTAGCATTAGCCATAGGAGACAGAGGCATCAAAGATTGTTGCTAAGGTGGAGGCATTAAGGCCTACTACTGAGGTGATTAGCTAGGCCCCCATTGAGGTGGTTGCTGCCAATTCCCTTGATACAAGGGTTGTTGATTAAGGCCCCACTAAGGATATTGGTTATTTTGTTGAGGCCACTAAGTATTATTTTGGGGATACTAAGGTGGTTAATGGTAGGCTTGATTATACTGAGGTTTCTGGTTGGGCCAATTATTGTTCCAAATTTTTCCTTGAGGGATAGAATTTGTGAGGAATATTGCCTTGCCATTGATTACTATTATAACCAAAATTATATAGAGAATCTTGAGACATACCTTGTCTCTAAGCCTATGGTCATCTTTGAGCAACATAAATTACTTCTCATAAATCATCATCAATTTCTTTGAACTCAGTGGGCATTGGTTGTGCATTCATTTCCACAATGGTCTTGCATGTGTAGTTCTTCTTCCTTTCTCTACAACGAGGGCAAAATTTAGTCAACATAGCATCAACTTCATCCTTTTTCCTTCGGGCTTGCATGGTTTCCAATTGAGTAGCAACATTGTTAATGATATCTTGTTTGAAGTCAGATAGTAGATTAGATAACTCCATTTTTTATACTCCTAACCCACCATTGGTCTTATGTGGTAAGCTCCTTAGTCCTCTACCTTTCTTCACAGTAGCCCTTGAATAGTTATGACATATCTCCTTGATGTCATTCCAAGTTTTTTGTGTAACATCTCTACTAGCCATTAAGTCTAGGGCTTCCATGCTTTCTTCTTGCACTCCTCTCAAAAAAATATGCTTTTTAGATTCTTCATTTAGGTTATGTTGTGTATTTCACTACACATGAAACATAGTCTTCTAAGGTTTCACCCTCCTTTTGTGACATTTTATAAATCTCATCCCCCTTCATATTTTGACCTCTACAATATTCTTTATATATTTGAAGAAACAAATTACTCATTCCAGTCCAATTTGCTACATCATTTGCACCCAACCCCATGAGCCATAAAAAAGAAACCTCCTTAAGAGTAGAGGGAAAAAATTTCAACTTATGGGCATTAGTTGTGCAGTCATAGCTCCTATAGAGAATGCCAAATTTGTAGAGAAATATTTTAGGGCCTTCTGTAATAAGGCCACAGAATTTTGGAAGTGTAGCAATAGGTATGTTTTTCAAATTTTGGTTCCCTTGCTGAGGTGGAATAGGAAAAGGAAAGGTAGGCACAACCATTCTTGGAGGAAGAGGTCATGCTTGATAGATAACAATGGGTAATGGATTACCTTGATATTTAGGCTCATCAAAAAGTTCATTTAGATGGAGTGATTCTTTTGATTCAGCATCAATGTTAGCAGATGGTTTTTCAAAGGGTTTTTCTTTATCTTTCTCTCCTTGGGGTTCATCTAGTTTAGGTTGAACATCATGGAATGGTTCTTCCTGATTATCATGA
This sequence comes from Cupressus sempervirens, assembly GCA_028749045.1. Classification (NCBI taxonomy): domain Eukaryota; kingdom Viridiplantae; phylum Streptophyta; class Pinopsida; order Cupressales; family Cupressaceae; genus Cupressus; species Cupressus sempervirens. The sequence continues at coordinate 305,868,711 of CM053785.1, read as the reverse complement.
GGAAGGAGTCTCCCTAAGTGGTCTCTTCTTCTATGCATAACATCCTTCTTTACTACCAAAATTTATTCTACAAGGAATAGAAATACAACTAGAAAGACTAGTTTGAATTGATACCATCCCTGACAATGATGCGAAAAATGTTTGGCCAAAGAAAGGGATCAAAATCTTACAACAATGGACTACTTAACTCAAGATTGGAAATCTCAAGTGGTTCTTATCCAACTCATTTGGACTCATTTAATTTATCAACTAGGGACATAAACTTGAAATGGTGTTTGCAAAATATATGCTTCAAACTTATCTCACCTTAAGAACTACTCTATTGAAATTCAAGTGCTTAAACTACAGGAAATTTATGCTAAAGCTTAAAACCAAATCTAGTTTTGATAAAGAATGAAAATATAGCTGAGAATTACTTCAACTGCCTATGTTGTAGGAACATTCCACTAATTTTGTTATTAGTGGTTGTAGGAACAATAGAGTCTACTTGGGTTCTACAAATTGAATATAAATCCTATGCTAACTAATTAGTTGACTCCCTATGTGGGCCCCCATAGAGAAGTGAAGTATAACAACTCAGAGATGGAAACCTAAAATAATCTTTTTATTAATAACAACAAAATGTACATATTGATGAATAGTAAGATTATATTCAGTACTTAAAAACTTAGCAACTTCTTCTTTCTATTGAAAATTGACTGACTAAAACCTAACACTTCTAGAACATAGACTTACAATTATTTAAAACATAAACTAGGAATAGAATTCCTAAATTCAAGACTTATCAACTAACAAAACAAATAATGACATTGATTATTACAATATGCACATTAATTTTGGTGCCAAATAGAACAATGATTTAGGAGCTCATGAACCCTTAATTTCCTCTTCTTAGGGCTGGTCTATTAACACAAGAAATCATTTTGAATCCCACTTGGTTGACTTGGCTTTGCATTTATATCTACAAAATATTAGTGCCTCTAAAAAAATAACATACATCAAGACTTACTCAAAACATGTTATCTAAAATTAGTTTACCTTGTGTCACATTGCTGCAAGAGAACTATCCAACCTAGCTAAGGAATAAAAAGCATCATTCTTAACATTTTATAATAAAATGACATATCTTTTTAGAACTTATTCATTTTAATCCTGAAGAATAACTATGCACACATTTGTCTGAAATCATCACAAATATCGTGTTCTTAAACATCAAAGTCTTTTAGAGAGTTTACAAATTAAACTAAAAATGAAATGACAAGATAGACCATATTCTAGTCTCATCACAAGGTGCATCATTACCAAACTTAACACTGTCACCTTTATAATATTCTAATTTTTCAAACTTACTCTTATCACTAGTCATGTGGTGTGAGAAACCACTATCAATTATCCATCTATCACCTTGACTCACACATGAAATGAGTGTGATTTTCAAATCTTCATCATAATCATTTTTCATAGCAATATAAATAACTTCTTCATCATTACCATCAAAATCACTATCACAGTCTTCTTCAACAATGTAACAAGACTTCTTACCTTTGCTTTTATAATTTGTGTATCCTTTGTCATATTTTCTATCTTATCTTCCTTTTAAATTTTTATCTTTCCTTTCATCCTTGACATCCCTAAGAGGACATATGGCAGCAATATGACCAACTTTATTCATGAAAAATAGATTACAAGAAGTTTTCCTTTGTATTTTCCTTTGCCTCTAGGAAGTTGCCTAGTCATTAATGCTCTAAGATCCTCAAGATCATCATTAGAAGATTCAGTTTCACTAACTTCATACTTTCCTTTTTTTTTCTTATGTAAAACCAATTGTTACTTGAAAGAAATTTCAATAGCAAGGGCATTAAAATTATCAAATTTTGACAATTCAAAAGTAGTTAGTCTATTAATTAGACTATCCAAGTTTAGGTCATTACTAGGTGTACATCTTAGTTCTTGTATTGTAGAAACCCTAATATCATAAATATGAATTAAGGTTCTTAGTACCTTGTTGATCATAGTCTTGTCACTAGTATCTCCTTTAGCTCCTCTACTAGCATTGATAACTTCTTTGATTGTCCAACATATTGAGCAATGTTCTCACCTTCTAGAATATTCATATCATCAAACTTTCTTCTCAAGCTTTCTAATTTGGCTCTTAGTACATGTCTACCTCCTCCATGGATCTTTGCCAACTTATCCCACATTTTCTTTGTAGTTGTACATTCCTTTATATCATCAAACTCTAATCGACTTAGGGTAGATGCAATCTCCATAATTGCATGATTGTGTTTTTGTTTGTCCTTTATCTAGTCATTCATCATAGGTGTAGGTACAACTACATATTCATTCTTCAAATAGAACACTATTGAATCTTTGATTCCAAAAATGTGTAGCTTCATCAAACTTTGCCATGCAGGGAATTTCTCCTTGTTCAACTTGGGTATTTCCTTCCTATACATCTTGATCTTTAGCTTTAAGTCCCTTCAAACATTTCTCTACAAGTACCAACTTCTCTAATACCAATTGATAGAATGATTTAGAATAACCGAGGGGAGATGAATTAGTTGTCCTTGGGTCTATATGTACCAATTAAACTATTAAAAACTTCAAAAACTTCAAATCTAATCATATAGTAGCTTGGTCTCTATAGAAATATATTAGTAACATAAACTTGTAGTTCACTATCCCAAAAAACTTGCAAAATGTAAAACATTAATAGTAAAATATCTCAAATAACATCCACACAAGTATGACACTAGGATTTAACATGGAAACCTAATTTAAGAAAAACCACTAGCAACATGTCACCAATTTTTTTACTCTTATGAAGTGAGCTCTATTAGGAGCCAACCCTAATAAAAGTTGCAATACACACTATTAGGTGTAACCATGTTAAAGGATTTAATCACTGTATTAGGAGTGGCCTTATTAGAGGACTTAAGAACATTTCATTAGAATGCCACATTGATTAAAGGATTTACAAATGATTGTTAGGTCAACCTTGATAAAAGGATTTTAAACTAATACAATGGTTAGAAAGTTAAGAACAAGTTTATTTGGATAAATACAACTCACTTTACAAATATAGATCATAGTGTAGCTCATATGTTGATCCACTAACTAACCTCCATTATCATCTTTTTCTTTTATCTTCTTGGAAATCCTTCAAGTTATCTCAATTCACTTCTTCACAACTCTTCTCAACCTTTTGATTAAGTTTTCATGTCAATATCATATAAAAAAAACTATATGTCAACCTTTATTAGGTTACTATTATGCCTTCTTAAATAATTTTATTGATCTTTTTCTGCTTAAACACCATCGCAGATCTTAGGGTTTGGTCGGATTTACTGAATCCTTCCATATTTTCATTTCCTTCTTCCTCTTCTAGAAAATTCTTCAAAATTATATTTGAATCATGAATAGAAATGTTCAAACATGGTTTCCCTTGAATTAAATTCTCTAGGTCATCCATCCTAATCTTCAACATGCTTTCCAAACTCCAATAATTCAACTCTATTAGTAAGGAATTAAGATTACTTTAGGAATTGAAAAATGTTGTCACTTGGCCAACACTATGTTCTAACACTTGGTCATCACTAAATTACTTGGTTGATACTAACTATTACATTCAACATATTTTTTGATACTTGGTTGACACTATATTCTATTTGGCTTATACTATCACTCGATCAACACTAGCATTAGTAGGCATAAACTTATAGTTCCTTAATCTTCTTCTTTGAAGCTCAATTAAGCCTAAGTATTTATTATTTATTGATTATCTCTTCTAGGCTTTAAAACAACTATCTTCTTCACTTAGTGTTATGATTAAACAACATATTATCTTGCCAAAGTCTAATTGATAAAGTGCCCATTGAAATTCCACATAACTCATCCTTTCCCCTAGGTCCTTTTGTTATCTCCTCTTCTCAAATCCTCTTCATCAATCATCTTGATATGCCACTTTAATAAGGTAGAATTTATCTCACCAATAAGGTTTGACATCAATGATAACATAATGATTGTTGCAATTGTAGTTTCCAACAATAATAAATTTTGATCCTAGAAGTGATGAAGGAATATTTTTTGGTTATTCTATGAAGAGAAAAGCATATAGATATTATAATAAGATATTTAAAATAATAATTGAGAGTGCTAAAGAAAATATTGATGAGGAGTTTAGAATACAAGTAATAATTCTTGATTATAATTCTAATAATGAAGCCAATACAAGCCAAAGACCTAATAATTAGTACGTAGAACAAGAACTATTCTATGAGATAGATAATGATTTACAAGTATTGATTGAGGAATCAAGATAGGAATTTGAAGAAGAACCTAGACAAGAGAAAAGGACACCCAATTTTTTTTCAAGGAATCACCCTAAGAAATAGATAATTAGGAGTACTTACAATAAATTAGGTAAGTGAAGAAGTTCGTTTGATATCACAAGTTGAACGTAAGATAGCAGATGAAGCATGTAAATATGAATATTAGATAAAAACTAGGAGAGAAGAACTTAGTTAGATAGAAAAGAAAAAGACTTGGGAATTAGCTCCTATAGCTAAAGACAAGGTTGTTATTGGCTCAAAATGGGTATTCAAAAACAAGATGAATGAAAAAGGTGAAGTGGTAAGAATCAAAGATTGGTATGCAAAGGATACTCACAATAAGAAGGAATTTTTTTTGAAGAAACGCTTTCCCCTATTGCAAGACTGGAAGTAGTAAGAATGTGTTTTGCTTATGCATCTAAAAAAAACTTCAAGATATATCAAATGGATGTCAACTCATCATTTTTTAATGGTGAATTTGAGGAAGAAGCATACATTGAAAAATCAAATGGTTTTCCCCTCTCTAAAGATAGAGATATGGTTTAGAGATTGAAGAAGGCATTATATGGACTAAAACAAGCACTTAGAGCATGGTGTGTGAGGTTAGACAAGAAATTTCTAAGCTTAGAATCCAATAAAGGTAATGTAGACAGTAACTTAAAAAAATATTCAGATAGGTTATTGATCATTGTAGTTGTCCCCTCTTAGGACATTAAATTGTTCGTTATAAGTTTTTCCTTTCAATATTTTATGGACCATGACTGATTCATCCTTTCTAAAAAATTCTTAATTCATTCTAAGAGTCGTGACTTTACATAAATAATAATTATATTGTATTTGATAATTATAATTATATATTAATGAAATATGCTATATTAGTAATATAGACTATATCACATATATTAATATCAATATTACTACTTATGATATATTTACTTTATATTTTAGATTACTAATCTAAATATTATATAACATTTCATTCATAACATTATTAAAATTTCATTATTATTTTACATATTTATTATTTAATTATATTGATTTTATTTTAATGGGGATATCATAATAGTATTTGTTGATGATATCATATTTAGAGAAAATGAAGAGGCTAGTAAAAAAAATTCATGGAAATGAAGAATGAAGTTGAAATGCCTATGAATGGTGATTGCAAATAAATTAGCATAAGGATGAAATTTTCATATCACATACCAAGTATCCTAAGGATATATTAATTAGATTTAGATTGGAGAACTTTAAGAAAAAAAATTATGAGGAAAATAAGTTTTGAAGGGGCCCTGAAACCCTATAAAAAAGAAAGTAAAGATATAACATGAATTCTAGAGAAACAACATAGAAAAAAGAGAAAGAGCTAGCACCTGAACAAAGGCAGTTATAAAAGGATAATAGGACTAACAAAAGATAGAATTGAAAAGACACAAAAATAACTAGAAGAAGGACAGCAAATGGAACTTAACCCATTTTCTTCATCAACTCAATAGCCTTCTCCTCTAGCTGGTCCATGTTCTTAGTAGCTTCTTTAATCTAGCTAATATTTGAAGAGGCCCCTACAATAATTTTCCTATTGTTGGCCCTAGTCCTCCTCCTGGTCCTTTCCTTGATGTCTCTAGTGCCTATCCCATTTGACTTTTGTAAGTCATCCTGATGGATGCAACCTTGATGATCTTTTGTTGTGATGGGATCATGATTGTGACCCTGAGTGGTCTACACCGTTGAGGTGTTTGGGTTTATGTTTCTGTATCAGTTGCTTTGTTTATGCTTTTAAATGATCTTTGAGATTATGATGTGGTTTTTGATTCACTAAGGTTTGTGCCAGTAGTTACTAGGATCGATGTGGTATCATGAGGTTGTTTCGTGATTACCTTGAGATCTGTGCATAGATTGCACTATGTTCTATTAGCATGCTACACGGAGCTAGGTTCCTGTAGCAGTGGTTAGTCATGTTTATGACTGTGTTTGCTTATGTGTTTTAAGTGTTTTTTTTTTAATGCAGTGTAATCAATCATTATTAAATGCGTAAGTAATTAAATGGATTGTTCTTGTGTGATTATTTGGTTATGTGCTGCAAACATTACCTTGTTTTATTATGATCTGAGAGTTATCTGTTCTTATGTGATGTTTTACATTTGAGATGACCTGAGGGTCAAATGTTACTCTTTGATTTTAGTATCATAGATTTTAGACTACTATGCTATTCAGTTAATCATATTGCATGATGATGCCATTTTGAGATGACAGTGTGTTTTTATGATGATATCTAGTTATCTGGTATTTGGACATACCTCTAATTTTGTTATGTGATGGAATTAATGCTATGGTTATTTACTTCATTCTTGTGTTGTTATGCTTTATGCGAACGTGAGTGTTGTAAATAGATTATTTTAATATAATTAAATAAATGGTTAAATTAGGTGATTTAATGCATTTATTGCTTTGGCTATGTTATTATATGCAATTGCACTTGATTGTGTTGTTTAGTGTGCAGGATTATATCCCTGGCAGTGGCACATGGATTTAGTGATTTAGCCTTTCATATTTTACCAATGTCATCCTTGTATGGTTTATATATCCTTTATTAAAATGTTTAATTTAAACCTTTCGGTGATTATTGAATCCGAACTCATTGCATTATGTGATTAGACCAGTAAGCGTGTTTGTGCATTTAGAGGTTCACATTGTCGCAAAAGTTGTTTAAGGTGATTTTTTGTGTTTTTGGGTTTTCAAGCTTTTTAATTGATTTATTTTAATTTCTGGCAGCTTTGCCATAGATTAATTCCTATTTATAGGAGTAGCCTATTTTTGTTTGGGTCAATTCTGGGTTTAACTAGATTGGCTGGTTAAATGCCCTAATCGATTATTCACCTGAAAAGTGAATAAGTATCCAAAGAGGAATTTAATTCCTCACTTCTCACTTTAAAATTGGAAATTCGGAGAGTAAAACCCAAAATCCTCTTCATGAGGATTTATTATTTTGTTCGTTGTGGGAGCTATGGGCATGGGATTTTCGTGAGGTTGGGCTCATTGGATCCAGCTTGAGGAAACCTTGGATTGTGAAAATTTTTAGCCACTTCTACGATCATTTTATTTTCTGGTTCAGATTCCCATTTTGCCATTTTGGCTGTGAGGTAGGGCTTTCTTGTTTTATTGGTTCTGCTCCATTTTTGCTTCTTTTTTTGTTAGCCGTTTGTTTGGAGGCTGAGAACTAGTGTTCCCCTCCATTTTTGTATGTTAGTTCTACCTGGTTGGGCGGGTATGAACATTTCCCTATTTTTCGGGATGAGGGTTTGGGTTTTTACACCGTTATGCTGGCCATTTTTGCATACGGTGTTTGATTCCATTTATTTTTGGATTTTTGGGGCTTTTGAACCCAAAGTTAGGCAACTCATGTGACTTGAGTGACTATCTTAGTCACAACTTTCAATGATGAATTATTTTATCAAAATAGAGGTAGGGAGGTATCTTCCATGAATGTTGATGTGATGTGATGGCAAGTATATCATTTGGTGGGAATGATTTTGTGGCTGGCTCAAGGATATTGGTGAACATCATGAAAGGGTGGGTTGTGACATCTTGCACAAGATAGGAGTCTTTTATGACATGTCATTTCTTTTAAAAACTATTATGGGCCTTAGTTTTTTCATTTTCCTATTGTTTAGCTACCAAGGCTCTTTGTGAATGTAGTAGAAAATCATCTAGTTTACTGGCTTGTTTTTGTGGTTTTCAATGCATTTCAGCCAATTTAGTGGCTTGTGTTTGGGGGTGTCTTCATGTTGTTTAGGCATATCAACCAAGTTAAAGGCTTGATTTTTTTATGGGTAGGTGATGCATTCTATGGCCATATTTTTCTAAAAAATGTAATAAAAAGATTTTGAATTAATAAATATAACTATTATCGATAAAAAAATTTATAAATTGATGGAATTATACAATAATATGGATCTCAAAATAGAAGAAATAATGTTTGATGTGTTACTTGATTTTTGAATTCATGTCTTTTTAAAAAATTGATGATGTATTTTGACTAGAAGAACAATGATAAAAGCATGACATTTTCTTGATTTTTGCCTAACTATTTCAAGGTTGATTCATTTAAGTATGTAAAATTGTCTCAAGACATAATCATTAAAGAAACATAGAGGATATTTGCATATGGAGGAATCATATCTTTATATATTACACAAAAGGATACCTTGGTCATTTTGATCATCCATATCTTAATGCAAAAATCCACTTGCAACATTAAATTTGATTAAAGTAGTATTTAGACCATCATGGTTATGCAATCTAACTAATGAAGGTTGTATCAACTTCATTAGCAATAATATGTTGTAATGTCCCCATTCCTCCATTTAGAAAATAGGGACATTATTCTTAAAACCTTATAGTATTGATTATTCTCAAAGTTTCCATATTTTTTTCTATCCTATTTTCTCTCCCTTCCTTTTAAAAATTATTCTCCCTTATATACCCAGTCCATATTATTCTCAGAAGAACATGATCGATCAAGAGCAATTATTAATATTAGTTTAATAATTGTTCAAGTATAATTATATTTATAATTTTTATTAAATTGTATTTAACCTTTGATTAATAAGGTATTGTGTTTATTTAACATTATCTTATATCACCTTTTCAATAGTATTATATTTTATTATAATCATATTTCATTATGATATTCCTTATTGTTATTATTATAATATTATTATAATTATAATAATATTATAATATTGTTATCATATTATGTTCTCTTGTTTATTATTCCTTCTTGTCTATGATTATAATATTATGTTCTATTTTTTTATCATTAAGATTACAAAATTTATTATTTCTTTGACTCATTATATTATTGAATTTTATTGGAAAAATAGGGGACATGATAGTCCACCCTTCCCAAAATTGCTTGTCCTCAAGCAATTCAATATTCTTTGCTTGTGATTTGATCGATGCACCCTAAAACAATAATTTCATTTTGATTAGAATGATAATATTACCAACAACTTATTAGAATAAATTTATAACTATAAACATGTCAGAGCTAGAAGAAAATAAAAAATTGAATACTAAATTAAAATACTCAAAATAATTCAATGACACTTATCTGGATGTGTTTCAACATATTTGTACTCCATGATGAGTGCTGATAATTAATCCTTGTAATCTTTGGTCAGGCTTTTATCTCTTCCCAAATCTTACAGATACTCTTCCATTTGCATTCCTAATCCTTAGGTGAGATTTTATCTCATCCTAAGCCTTGTGGATATTCCTTTAGAATTATCCCTCTTTATAATCCTTAGGAGAGACTTTATCTCATCCTAAGCCCTTATGGCTACTCCTTTAGGAGTATCCATCTCTATTTAATCCTTAGGAGAGACTTTATCTCATCCTAGGCCTCTATGAGTATCCCTTTAGAATGTACTCAATTCTATGATCCTTGGGAGAGACTTTATCCCATCCCAAGCCTATATAGATGTCCCTTTAAGACTATCCCTCTTTATTTAATCCTTAGGGGAGATTTTATCTCACCCCAAGGCCTATAGGGATCTCTTGATTAATCACTTGGTAAAGATCCCTCCTTTACCAAGACCCTCTATCATATGCATATGTTGATTCTCATAATATGTATATTATCTCCTATTTGTAGTTTCTCTCTAAAGAAACTAGGCTTCTATTCAAATTATATTTCTTTTATCTCTAGATAGTGATTTTTTTAATATTTGATTATATGTCTTCCTTTTAAATTCTCTTCTATCGCCCTTTTATTTAGAGGACTTATTCTTCTCTTTATAGCTTACCTATATATGGGTGTGACGGTTCAAAATGAAACATTGTTTCCTTGCATAACATATCAAAATCGCACCTTTTTATTTGGACTTTAATCCATTTTCTTAACCTTTTCCTTATGTTTATGGAGCTTTTCTAATGTAGATATTTTAATCATATAACATGCCTTCAATATCTCTAATTATTGAGCATTTGGGATGGTATATCGTTCTTTTACTGTTCATATATCTTTCTCAATTCTTTAAATCTCCATTTTTGTCTTTTGACTAGGTATCAGTCAATAGAGGTACCCAAAATTCCATTTATCTTTGAATGAATTTAAGGGTCCCCTTTGTAAATAATCACACCCTTTGAAAATAATTGTACCCTTTTGTTCATTAAAAAAAACTATTGTTGCTACTTCATTGGGAAACAACAGTGACTTGGCAATTTACTCACAAAGTATAGAGATCTCCAATGACTTCTGCATTTATAATCTACTCGTATGTGTCTATGGAATTCCAAATTTTATCTGCTGACTTGTATTACTCAGTATATGATTCTTTCTTTTCAAATTACTTTCTCTATTGCTATGAAGCGATATCCATTCAATCACTTTTTTGCATGGGGGCTTTTGTTTCTCATTTTGCGTGTAACATCTCACTTGGTGATTGATAGAGAACCATATATATTTGCTATCAAGAACAAAAATAACACTCCAAAATGCTTGAATGGTATGCTTCCTCTGTGTAAAATCATTTTTACATATGCAACACTTTGCCCTTTCTAGCAATCTACACCTTCAATATCATTCCTTGTTTGTTGCATCGCTTAGTGTCATAGCAAATGCTCCCATCCTCTTTAATGACACTCATATTTTGAATTTGATTCCATTGCTCTATATTCCTTTATATGTTTACTCCTCTTAGGGTATGACATCGCTCTTTGCTATTAATATTCTTTCTCTTGAAGTGATTTATATTGGTGTTGATAAGTGACCAATGCTAGCCTTGGAACCTTGTATGGTTTGTGAAATATGTTTCTCCTATTGTACATATCAAACTCATAGTGATATAGCTTTATTTCCTTAATATTATCTGATGCTTCATTATTACTTGCATTTTGTTAGGATATCTTATTGGCATGTCCTGATATTGTACTTGCACTACTCCCCCATCAAACTTCAACAATCATTGATGTCATTCCTAGGTATAAACTGATATCCATTTAGGAACAAGATAATCTTATACATTCTTTGAAAAGAATCAAACCTCTTATCCAACATCTGGTTGTAAATAGAATTAAATATTTTTTAAGCTCTAATTGATGCTACTAAGTCCATATGTCATATTTTCTTTTAGCTAGATCGTTGAGTGTTAACACTTTGTATGTTGATCAATTTCAAATCTGTAGCCTTCAATTTTTATTTTTTTTCCTTTACCTAGTCTAAAACTAGAAGTTCTTCACAACAATGAATGCCATTTCAATCTTAAATCTGATCTATGACTACTATGTCTTTTCTTCTACTATATCTTGTGCTCCTTAACTATATTTTGATAATATTAATTTATGCTAGAAGCTCATAGGATGACATGATTATGCTCTGATACCACTATAATGTCCCTATTCCTCCATTTAGAAAATAGGGACATTGTTCTTAAAACCTTATAGTATTGATTATTCTTAGAGTTTCCATATCTTTTCTATCCCATTTTCTCCTCCTTTCCTTTTAAAAATTATTCTCCCTTATATACCCAGTCCATATTATTCTCAAAAGACATGATCGATTAGTAGCAATTATTAATATTAGTTTAATAATTGTTCAACTATAATTATATTTATAATTTTGATTACATTGTATTTAACCTTTGATTAATAAGGTATTATGTTGATTTAACATTATATTATATCACCTTTTCAATAGTATTATGTTTTATTATAATAATATTTTATTATGATATTCCTTATTGTTATTATTATCATATTATATTCTCTTGTTTATTATTCCTTCTGTTCTATGATCATAATATTATGTTCTCTTTGTTTATTATTAAGATTATAAAAATTATTATTTCTTTGACTTATTATATTATTGAATTTTACTGGAAAAATAGGGGACATGACATATGTAAGAAAATGTATTCATACTATCATGGTTGAACCAATGGTGGTTGTAAAAATTCTAGTTTTCTTGAATCACTCAATGATGAAAATATAGCATTATCTTGTAGCAAGTGACAATATAGATTTGTATTCATTTAGATTAATATTGCATATCATGACATTTTGAGATTTTCCAAATCTAGGGGTGGATTTTAAATCAATAGTTATATCACCATAGTTCCTTCTAAAATAGTATTTTAGACTTTGTCAAAAACAATACAGTCTTACTTTCATTTTCATCGTTATTCATTTTAGGATAATTAAAGCCATTTGTTACATTATTCATTAATCATTAAGTATAATGTATTTAGAACATTAATTGTTATTCATATAGTTTCCTTAGTTATATTTCATTAATCATTTAGGTAATTTGATTGCATTAGGTTGCATTAATTATTATGTTATCTTTCATTAGTCTCATTAAGTGTAATTTAATTTAAATCACATGTCATTAATTTCACCATTTCAGTTGCACTCATTTTTATTTCATTATATATCATTAAGCTTTATTCCTTCATTTATTATTGTGATCACATTAAATTTCATACATTATTTAGGTTTAATTAATCATTTTAATCATTTTAACTTGCATTTAGTTCATTAACTCATTTAAGTTGAATTTGGACCATTAAACATTTAGAAAATTATTATGTACTTTACATCATTTTGCATCATTAGTTGCACTGCATCGAAAAAATGTCATACCACATTACATTTGTCCTACACTATATCAAAGTCATTAGGACTACTACATTTCCATAACATAGTACATAGAATCATCAATCACCTTCCACACATAGAAACATAACACCATTTGCAGACATCATAGTGACATCTACATTCATATAAGTACATATAAAAAAAAAGTATTATGGGATCATTTCATAAATATTAAAACATCATAGTAGAATACACATGAATTTCATTTTCATTTCATAAAAGTAAATATTGCATTCATCATAAGCTTCTACCATTTGTGCATCTAAGTAAAGTGAACACACTCATCACATGAGGCATATAAAAACATAAAATTAATCATATAGATAGGAATAAATCATATAGATTTGTATATCATCAAAATGTAAATTTGAATGTATCATAACATCAAAAGGAAGTAATCAAATCAAAATATAATAGTCCATAATAAATGTTTGATTAATAAGTTACATCAATGTCAAGTATTTCAACAAAAATCCTAATGAAATACATACACATACATCAAGGTATAGTGAATCTCAAGGTAAAATATCACTAAGAAATTGAAGGTACCACTATAATTTACTTGCAACCCAAGAAAAAAATTCAACTCACCAATCATAGACATCTCAAGGTACTACTCTAATTTACTTTCAACCCAAGAAAGAAATTTAACTTGCCAATCCTAGATGTCTCAAATTCTCTTTGCATTTCTTTTTCAAAGCTTTTGTACAAATCATCCTTTCCTTCAAAGATAATATCATCAATGTACACAAAAATATTCAAGATATGATTTGAAAAAAATATTATAGAATAAATTATTATCTTTTGATCCTTTCTAAAACTTCTATCTAATCAAATATATGTCAATTCTTTTGTACTAGACTCTCGACACCTTCTTTAGACCATGCAATACCTTATTAAATCTACATACTTCATTTGGTTATTATTTTGGTCTAAAAACTTTCATTTTTTAATGTAAACCTCATCTTTCATCTCTCCATTATAAAATGTTGAGTTTATATCCATCTGATAAAATTTGAAATCATTATAATATCTTAATGCTTGAAATATCCTAATTGTATTTATTTCAGAAATAAGAGTATACATATCCTCCAAGTAAAATTCTCCAATATAAGACTATTAATTAGCTTTCCATTCTCATGCATTTTGTTTTAGTACACCCATTTTTTACCAATAAAAATCTTATATATCAATCTAGCAACAAGTTCCTAGATCTAATTATTCTCAATATAATCAAGTTCTTCCTCCATTTCTTTACCCTAATTCCAATATTTACATAGTTCTTTTATATATTTAAGTTCAATTGTTAGGATTTAAGAGATAGAATAACAATTAAATGTAAATATAGCCAATATCATAATAGAATAAAGTGCACATAAGAGAACACAATACATGAATTTTTAACTTGGTTCACCCAATCCCTAGACTATGTCCACTGAAAAATATGTCCAATATTATTATCTAGTGATTTCAACTTGATTACAATCTCCAATCTCTTCCAACTCAATATACCCACAAGAAGCTACTAAATTATCATATGTATAAAATCCCTAACCCTAATCTATTTTATACAAGACTTTATCACTTACAAAATTAGGCCTACAATACTCTGACCAATAGAAAAATTAACTTCCAACAACTTTAACAATAGTAAATTCATTTTTGGCTTCAAGGGAGCTGTCTTCTAATCCCTAAAGGAAAAACAAGGGGGAATTATGCCAAATGAAGTGGAGAAAATTAACCTTTGAGTTTGATTAGGCTCCACATAAAATAATCTCCCACTTGGAGGCTAATCAAACTCCATAACAATAACCTACCATTTAGAGACTAATCCTAATGCGACTAAACTTATAGCTCCTACAAGAATGTAAAACCACTCTAGACTCTATTGTTATTTTATTCTATTTAGTTTAGAAGATGAACTAGAGATGAAGATGAATATAGCTTCTCCCTTGCCACTACCTTTGTAAACATATTTGTTGGATTATCATCTATATGTATCTTTTCTAGCTTTAACTAACCATCATCCAAACTTGATTCAATGAAACTCTATGTGTTTGGTCTTTGAATGAAAAGCATATTTCTTGGCAAGATAAATAGTACTTTGGCTATATGTAAATAATTTTCCATTTGTATGCTCCATCTATTCCATGAAATTTGTTAAAGATGATGAAAGATCAACCCCACAACTCCCAAGAATCACTTGCATCCAAACACCTATCACAGAAAGAGAGGACCAAAAGCTATGGAGGCTTGAATTTAGAGATCTACCTAATATGAGACATTCTTGATGTACAAAAAGGAATTAAAAATTGTATTGAACGAGTTAGTAAATTACAAAGAGAGATCATCCTTATAAACAAGATCAAAACCCTAAAAGGTAAAACCTAGGTTGCATGATAATAATTAATTAGTACATGCCTAAATTTTAGCTTAAGAAGAATAGAGTAAATTAGAAAATATATAATCTCTAACACTCCCCCTTAAGACAAACATAGGGAATAGCTAAAAGCCTAGAAACTACTACTAAAAGTAGATTTGAGTACTGACAACAAAGCCTAATGAGATACCCAAGCACAACCAAATCTCTATAAATGGGAGAAATAGAGAGAACCACATGGGAAAAATCCTACTCCAAGAAGAGATAGAAAGAATACTAAAAGAACTAGTGAAGGCTTGAAGAAGCCTCCAAACTAGAGAATGTCATAGAAGATAAGAACTAAAGATGATCATGAAGAACATCACTGAAGCATAAGAAGTTACAAAGCTCTGTCAAAAAGTAACTATTGATATGAAGAACCTCCACTAAAATAGAACCTAACTAGGTAGAGAAGACTGTAATATGTATGAGTTCTCTCATAAGGAACTACTTGAATTAGGAGGCACATAAAGGAAAACAACTAAACTTGATGATACATATGACATAAAACACCAAAGCTTGAAGAGTTGATCAATCAAATATGGAAGGATGCAACCAAAGTAGGAACAAAGAGAAGAGTGTCTATATGGTAAATGACCCATCTCACAGAAATGCATAGGTACCCAACCACTACATCAGACTAGTACATAGGAAAAAATTATGAATGCATATCTCACTCCATTAAAACAAGGAAGCATGAGAAACAATAGATGAACCCCCACCCCACCCTCACCCCACAATGCAGATAAGGGTGAGGTGAGAGGAAACTAGAAAAGTGGGCCAAAAGAACTACATGTCAAGGAACCATGGTCAAGATGCACAAAAGAATAAATATGTGTGTACTAAGGTGATCAATTTTAGACAAGTCATGAGGCTAGTATCATGGAAGGAAAAATTACTAGACAAAGGAAGATGGAAAACAAAGGTAAAACATCAACCCCTCATGGCAATTTAATTAGAGTAGTGCATGTACAATAAGGCACAATATTTGGTGAATCCTAAGAATACAATAATTTGCATGAGTATCCTCAAATAACATTGCTTGAATCAAATAATAATTTGACAAGAAACTAACATCACTAGAAAGGTCTCTCAAATCCTTTTCCAATGACATAAAGAATTCTCAAATCGAAGATCAAATGCTCACGATATGTCTCCCAAAGTGCAAAATAGAACCCCTATCTTTGAATACATAAAATGGAAATCAAATAGAATAAAAATCCAAATGACCTAAACTAGCAAAATGAACTTGGAAAGACCTTTATGATGATATAGGATTTATTAAAAAATACCTTTGTATGCCAAAGATATGGTGAAAAAATCATCAATAGGTCTTTAGGACAAAACAAATCAAAGAAATGATGGTTAAATGACCATCAAATTTTGGCCCCAAAGTTTCTGACATCATGACATGCAGTTGTAGGTGTACCTTGACTAATATGCATCAGTACTTGGCTAACACAAGCATCCTTTGATGATGGAGGCATCATATGATTTTTTTTTTTAAAATAAAGAACTTAAAAATAATAAAAATGAAAGCACTTATTTTCCTAAAAATTCAAATTGACACTCCTTTTTTCCAAAAATGATTTTTTTGCTATTATTTATAGAAAAACAAATAAAGCATTGCCTCAAGAAGCGTACCTAGATATGGGGGCAAAAAATATTTATCATATAGTCAACTGTATTCAAATTGGACAAAGTTTATAAGAAAATTGGGGTGTTTGGGCACTACAAATCCAACAGTGAGGTTCATTTGGGCTCAAATTGTACCAAAAAAAGTGACCCCTAGATCCAATACATAATGACCTCTAAAAAATGAAATCCTTTGAAAGAAAAAATATAGGTATGAAAACCAAGCCAAACCTTTCATAAACCTAATAGGGTCATGAAAATTTGGAGCTCTAGTACTATGTTGAAGTTGATGAAAGATCAACCTCACAACTCCCAAGAATCACTTGCATGCAAACACCTATCACTAAAAGAGAAGAGCAAAATCTATGGAGGCGCAAATTTAGAGATCCATAGAAAATGAGACATTCTTGGTGTAAAAAAAAATTGCAAATTCTATTGAATAAATTAGTAAATTACAAAGAGAGATCATCCTTATAAAGGAGATCAAATCTCTAAAAGATAAAACATAGGTTTCATGATAATAATTAATAAAGAATTAATTTTATATGCCTAAACTTTAGTTTAAGTATAATAGAGTTAATTAGAAAATATCTAATTACTCTAACAAAAACTTTAAGCCATATCATCTTTGTGGTTGCCTTTGTTGAAACAATATACTTTTTCTTAGTAGTGGACAAAGCATTAACTTTTTGTAACCTTCAAATCACACTCATCATTGTCCCACCAACAATAAAACCATTTTATGTAGTACTCTACATGGTATCTAGATCCCTTGCCAAATTTGAGTCAACATAGTCTTTATATAAATCAGTAATAGAGCCCCCAAAATGTAAACATTTACTGAATGTACCTCTCAAATATCTAAGAATCCATTTGACTACATTGCAATGCTCAATCACATGATGACTCATATACCTGCTAATAACTCCTACAACATATGCAATATTTGGTCTAGTACACACTATGACATACATTAGAATTCTTCCAATTGAAGAATAAGGTACCTTGGACATTTTATCCTCCTCTTCTTGTATCTTTGAACACATCTCCTTAGTCAATTTCAAATGAACACGAAAAGGTGTGTTGACAGATTTGGGACTCTCCTTCTCAATATAATCATCTTGAGATAGAGTTGATTTTCTTTTCTTCTTATCCCTACAAAACTTCATACCAAATATTTTTTTTTTTGCCCCAAAATCCTTCATAACAAATGAATGTGCTAACTATAATTTTAACCCCTTAATGTGATCCATGTTAGATCCCTCTACAAGCATATCATCAACATATAATCATAAAATAGTGTAGTTGTCATCATCCAACCTCTTAAAATAAACACAATGGTTTGAATGGAATTGAATATATCCATGCCCATTCCTAAAATTGTCAAATTTAATATACCATTACCAAGGTACTTACTTCAATCCAAATAAGCTTTTCTTCAATCTGTATGCTAAATTGTCCTTACCTTTAACCTCAAATCCCTATGGTTATTCCATATATATTTCTTCATCCAAATCACCACAATTTTTTTTAATATATCAAGCTATTCCAAATGAAAATATTTAGCAACCATAATACTTAAAACTATATGAACAAAAGTCATTTTAACAACTAGAGAAAAGATCTCATAAAAATCAATGCCCTTTTTTATGTTGATACTTATAAAACTGACCTAAATTTAAATATTTTCTTACCTCATCCCTCCTCTTTTAGCCTATACACCCATTTTTGAACTATAATGCCCTTTTATGTGTAGGTAACATGCATAAATCCCAAGCTTGATTTTTTAGCAAGGAATCCATTTCTTCTTTCATTCCATGCTCCAACTAAATCTTGGTATCTAGATGCGTAGCTTCATAATAACATTATGGGTCACCTTTGTCTTTTAATAAAATAGAGTTCAAAGAGGGAGAAAATCTTTATGGAGGTCTACTTAGCCTTGTTAACCATCTAATTTTTACTAGGGTGTGTGGTATATGTTATTTCTGATGTTGCAGAGCATGAGGTACTATTGGAACATCATATTTTGGAGTATCATGTAGTACTACATAATCATTTTTTTTCTTCTCATATTATCCCAATAGATCTTTATAGAACATTTTCTCATTGAATATGATATCCCTAATTCTTAAAATTTTATGATTTTCAAAATCTCAAAGTGTATAACGAAATTCATCAATGTCATATTTAACAAATATGCATTTCTTGGATTTATCTTTTATCTTGGTTCTATTTTTAAAAATCTATATGTTTAAATGCTTCACAACCAAAGGTTTTGAGAAAATAATAACTCACCTTACTAGTTCATGCTTCCTTTGGAATACCATAGCACAAAGGAATATAGGGGCATATATTGATTAAATATACAATAGTACTAACACCCTCTACCACATTTTTAAGGGTAGCCAAGGGTAGCCCAACCTACAACCTCATACTCTTTGCATGATCCATTATTATTGTGTTCATGCATTCAACCACTCCATTTTCTTGTGGAGTCCTTGGAATAGTTTTCTACCTATGAATAGCATTAGG
This sequence comes from Cupressus sempervirens, assembly GCA_028749045.1. Taxonomy (NCBI): domain Eukaryota; kingdom Viridiplantae; phylum Streptophyta; class Pinopsida; order Cupressales; family Cupressaceae; genus Cupressus; species Cupressus sempervirens. The sequence goes on along the minus strand of CM053785.1, from coordinate 305,849,136 downwards.
GGAACAATATTATTCAAAAAAAATTCTACAATACTCACCACTATTATCATATGTGAGACATTTTATCCTTTTACCAGTCTCATTTTCAACCAAGTTTTTTTGTTTCTTAAAAGTTTGAAATACATCATATTCTTTCTAAGAAAATAAACCCATACTTTTCTTGTTGAATCACAATGAATGTAACATAATAGTGAGAGCCTCAAAGGGAAGATACCTAAGATGGTCTATATACATCTATATGTATAAGATATAATTTCTCATTTTCTTTTGCTTCACACTCTTCACAAAACTAACTTTCTTTTGCTTTCCATACACACAAATTTTATGCAAATCTATATTGACACATTTTAGGCCTAGTAAATTATTCTTTGAATGAATTAATTTCATGTCTTTCTTAGTCATATTTCCAAGTCTACACCATAGTGATATGTCACAATATATAACAACTAGTTGATGTTATTCCTACTCAATTGCAGCAATTATTTATGAAAACTAAATTTTTTCTAAAATAATTAAAGTAGAATGAACATTATGACCTGTACAAAGATATAAGCATTAGAATGATTTAGAATAACTTAGAGATTTGGGTGGGTGGGAGGGGTTAATAAGTTATCTAGGGTCCAAATGTACCGATTGAAATTTTAATCACTTCAAATACTTCATATCTAAACATTCAATAGCTTGGTCTCTATAGCAAGCAATCAATAACATAAAATTGCAGTCCACTGCCCTAATATTTATCAAACTTGAAAAATTGAAAAAATTAACATTAAAACACCTCAAATGACATCCACACAAGTATTACATCAAGATTTAATGTAACCCAATTTGGGAACAATCGCCAGTAATATGTCACCAATTTTTCACTCTTTTGAAGTAAGGTCTGTTAGGAGCCAACCCTGTTAAAAGTTACAAAACACATTGTTAAATATGACCTTGTTAAATAATTTAATCACCCTATTGGTGTTTGAAAATGTTACCCATTTACAATTACCCTGATGAGAACAAAACACATCTAGGGGCAGCTAACTCCCATTTTCAACATGCCCATTCAGACACCAGGCCAACTATAAGACTATACTCCTTCTGCACTTCAGGCTCTACAAAACCTAGGTAGGTAGACCTGTAGATTCTTTATATGGTACCAGTTGTCAAAGCATACACTGAATCTAATACAAAGTAGATAGAAACCCTTATTTCTCCTAATAACTTATGAAATAACATATATCTATAGTAGCTAGATGCAAAACAATGAAATCCATAGGCTGAGTGAGGACATTCTGTTTATAGCTCTTCAACATGAAAGGGAAATTCATTTGATTAAAGATGTTGTTTCAACAAAACCTCAAAAATGCAACAGTATAACCAGTGATCTTAAAACTAATTAGTGCCTGATCCATTGGGAAAATTCATGAATTCAAAACATACATCTATGACATCAGGACATATCTCATATACCCAGACATCAGATCTATCCAACCACCTTGTGATTCAGACATCAGTGTTCATTCAGATCTCATTCTCACAAAATATCCTTCTCAAACAACAAGTAACCTTGTTTAAACATATTGAGCATTTATTTGGCCCTTTGGTCCAACAATAAAATACATCAAACATACAACCTGAAAGGGATGCAAATGGGTCTCAAATCTTTGTTCCAAAACCACATAAGACTTACAGATTGCTGAGATAGGAGACAAGAACCAGAACAAAACTAGTGAAATTGTTGCTCATATGTATTCATTTCCTTGAAACTATACATTCAGATGCATAAAATCAAAACATGAAACAGCCTAATATCTTAGAACTATCTGTATTTATCTTCCTACTGCTGTTCACATGAGAGAAATTACTGAAGAAATATGTGGTATCACAGTATGGGAACATATCAAAACTGGACCCAAAATCTGGTATCTCAGTAGTGACTAGTTTTTCTCCCAAACTGGAACCTACTGGTTTTTCAGTAACAAAAAATTGGAACTAAAAATTGGAACCTACTCAAATGGAAGAAAGAAAGAAAAATATAGCAAGGAAGGATTCCCGGATTGAATTTGAAACTGACATCTGTCCACTTGGAAATCCATCTTGTGCAACTGAAAACTTCTTTCATCTCTCTACCATTTGGCCTAATTTTCTATTTTATCATTATCTGCAACTGACTTGCAAAATATCCTTGTTGAAATGATGAAACCTTGCTGAGTCACCAAAATATTTGATTCACCCATTGAAAAGCTAGTGAAATCTCAATTTTTACTGAATGAATGTGACCAAAAATTGACTCAAACTAAATTTTTTACTGCCTTTTAACCAAATTCAGGTCATCACCATGCTAGGAAACAATTCTGAACTTTCATATCTAAAAACAATTGCAAGATAAGAACCTGGTAGAAAACCTCCTATAGAATGAACATATTGCTACCTGTGCCAAAACTGACTCCAGAATTGGATAGTTCATCTTCTCCTGATTTCGGCAGTATATTGGAGTCCATGTCTAGCCTCTCGGAAACCTCGTAAATCATTGTTTGAAAATTGCCTCTCTGGAGAAACAGGTCTGCACATTTGGATTTTAAATTTCAAAAATTTAAAATATCTAATGTTCAAACTTTATAATATGCATCTTTGTGAATTTAAAATAGGTTGTCGTGCATTTTTGTGAGTTTTAAAAGAATAAAATATATTTTTTATTCTTTCACATTTTTCTTTCCCCTTGGAATCTAGGGTCAACCTTCAGTTGACTGAGTGACACGTATCACTCACTGATTTGTCCACCTCTATTTTATCTGCCATGTCAGCACCATCGTGACCTGTGCTGCCACATGTCAAAATTTTTCTTCCCCGCATTAATTAACCACCCCACAACTTCATATTGTGGGGAAGCGCCCTCTGCACAATGTGACACATGGTGAGATCTTGGTGAATTTGGCCACATCAGCACTTTCGCTTTTTCATTTGATGGTATATCTACACTCGCTGATGTCATCGAGTCGGGTCCTGCCTCCATGTTCTAGCGCTGCCAAAAGCGCTTGTCTTTGAAGACAAGCATCTAATTACTTGAAGTTGTATTTAAACTATTATAAACTCACAAGCATGATGAATGTGGGATATTGAGTTTATTGGTTTTCTGCGCCTATTCTCTTTATCCTGCGTGAGCTTGTCTAATTGGTGGCCTTGGCTTTATTTGTTGTTGACTGCACTAACCTAATCTCCATCTATTTTAGCATGGGTGCGAGGCCTCTCTTTGCATGCGGATGGGACTCCTCTTATGTTAGGCTATATTTTTGTATTATTAGTGGCTTTTCTTGATGCAGCTTCAGCTTATTCTTTAACTACAGAGTCTCCCCTGCTATCCATGGTGTGTTTTTGATGGCTTCTCCTGTAAAATGTGGGTTGCCTTTGCATGAATGACATTCTCTGCTTTGTATTCCTTTGCAGACTGCTTTTTTTAGCATGAGATTCTGTCTTTGTTGTGCTGTGTGGAGCTTCTTCATCAGCGAATTATCATTTAATAGCATGAGCTACTCCTTTTCACACGTGGGTGTTGTTCTTCCTACATTGGGCCTCTGGTCCTTTTCTGGTCCTTTATACGTATTGCTATTGGCTACGTCTTCCCTTCCTGTTTCCTGCTGCTGCCTATGGTTCTCTCAGAGGGCATCTTTTGTATATCTGTTGCTGCCGCACGTGGGGAACTCCATTTCTACTCATTGGTGGCTTTCTAATCCTTTGACAGTGGCTTGTGCTCCTTCTCCTCAATTTTAAGACTGGGGCCAGTTTGCCTCCTTGATCACATGAGTTGCATCATGACAGCTCCACTTTTTAATGCTACTACTTGCGGATTGGCAGTTTCTTGCTACTCACGTGACCTCCTCTGCAACATAATTTGGTGACTTTCTTTTTGAAATGCCTTTGTTCATTACTTCTAAACAGCGGCTTCTTCTTTGTATTGGTGCTAAGACTGCTGCTTTACTTGGCATCTCTTTTCATTCTCAGATGCTTATGTTTTGATTGTATTAATAAAGGTCAAAAAGCATCGATTGCAGCTACATTTTGGCTTGGCATCACTTCAATGACATTGCCAGTTTCATATCAAATGTCTGAACATCCCAAGTTAAACTCAATGTGTCGCACACCTCTTTCATAATCCTCCCCAGTCAAACGCTTGTTTTCTATCATACGTGCAAAGCACTAAGATGGGGAAACACTATTAGACTTTCTGATGGTCTTGACAACATTATTTGCTATTTCAAATCATTGCACAAGCTCTTAAGCACTCCATCAATTTATCTTGAGTCCCTGATTCCTTATTGCTAAATGATTTTTAGAGCAACTCAACATCTACATGGCTGTGGTATGTAATATAAAATTTAGGATCCAAAGCAATTGTCTCAATATCTGAAATGACCATCCCTTCTACATCGTTCTGAGATGTGCCTCCATAGATCCATCTGGTCGAGTATTCACAATTCTAATGAATTTAGCCAGGTCCCATAGTGGGTCCGGCTAAAAAAAAATTCGTTTCTAGATAACTGATATTCCAAAATGATATAATGAACCTTCGATATTGATTCGAAGAAAATTCAATCAACAATCTATCATTAAAAACCCATTTTATCACTTTCTTTCAACTGTCAAATTAGTTCCAAAAGGTCCATTGACTAGCCTTAAAAACTGATCAAATCACCTAATTGGGCTCTAAAAATTGGCACACTGAAACTCGGTTCTGCATTCTTGCACCCTTACAAATTTTGTCTCATGATGAATTCCCAATCAAAAGATATTGACTGTTAAAGTTGCCCTTCCAGATTTATCTACAAGAAAACACATTAGAAAGCAACAAACTGGGTTTGGAATTGGCTTGGAAAATTGGGCAAACGGGAACTTGGGAAGACAAAAACTGGGGCGTTAAAACTTTGTCATGAGGATAGTATGAATATGCGATTTGGGCTTATGACGAATAACTGGGCAGAAATGGTGGACGTTCAAAGTAGGCTACCTGGATTTGCAGGACATAGGACATCAATAAAATATCATTTTTTGTGAATGGAATGACCCTGGAAAAGTGTGCAAACGGATTCATCAAGGCTTAAAAACTGACACACTTATATTATTTTTCAAGTGGAATATAGGGGAACAAACCATTCAACTTGACCTATCACAGATCATGAGATATGACATCATGAACAGGGGTTCCAATCAATCTACAAATTGCTGACACTAGTTAAAAGTTACAAATTGCATTTGGAATCATGTTTGAAAACTGGTCAAACGGATTCTTCATAAGCTAAAACTTGAAACATAACAATTTTTTGACATCTACCATGCAATGCAAAAGGAATTTTAGTATTCGGGTCAACTGGTCAAAAGTTATAGCACGTCAAACAGGGCTTCCCAGAAATGTGTGCAAAGTGCAAATGAATGAAACCAATAACTGACCAACTTTGAGGGATTCAAAACCTAGTCAAACGAACTCAAAACAACTCAAAATCTGAAACATAAGTTCTTAGGTATGGACACTAGATAATCCCAAAATGGAAAATCATGAAACATTTCTAGGTGCGAGATATTCATTGGAAAACACAGCCTCCTGTCGCTGTTTGACACTTACGTGAAAATGCAAATTTGGAACTAGCTCAAAACAGGACTTTGCCAAATAAATTAGAATGACAATTGATCTTCATGGAATGCATAAATAGGCTGAATGGAGGGTGTTAGAAACATTAAACACCTCAGGGGCCTCATAGGTACAATCGGGTACACATGCAATTATGGGCATCCACAAGGCTTGATTTGACTCAAAATTTTAGATGGTCGCTCAAAATGAGAACACAATTTTGAGCACCAATAGTGGCTTTGTCTAGGGATGCATGTCCCTTGCAGGCATGGCAAGGATTCAGATCTCTGGGAGAAGCAGACCACACCTCTGAACAACAAAACTCTCGAACAGCTTTATTGAAAACAGGAAAAACTACTCTAACTATGTACAAGCGATGGCTCCGGACCACCAAAAAGTTTTAGAACTTTTTACCTCTGTCATAAACCTTATTTTCATTTACATTCTCCAAAGGTAAACTGAAAATCTCATTATCATTTGTTTCACCAATCAGATCAGCATACTGAAACAAATAGCTTGGCAAAACAAAACAACTTCCTTCATTCTCATAGTGCATATAAAATTCAAAGACCATTTCATCTTCATGCTCCCTATAAGAAAAAAACTCAGCATGCCCATGACTACACAAACTGAACTGAGAATCAAAATCCAATGACAATTCATGCATGCTGATCGGAAACACAAAGACTTCATATTCTACATCATTGAACGAGTTACATGAATCGGATGGTAACTCACCTTGTACCTCTGGCTATGAAGAGCATGTGAAATATGATCGTTTCCTACTTGCAACCATGTTACTCTTTGAATCAGATTTATCATTTTCTGAAACCTCTTCACACTCAAAACATTGATTAGTCACCATGTATGCAAATTCATTCTGAAAGTGTTGATCTAGACTATGCTGATCACTATCATTTTCTTCATCAAATTGAATGTCAAAATACACTTTGAACTCATCTTTACAAGACTTATCAGCACATGAAGAAAATCTATAATCTGATTGACAACTTTCACTATTTTCCACTTCACGATATGAAACATTAAAACAATGTTCAGCAAGATCAACATGAAAAGAATCTGAAACAACATTAACCTTTCCTTCATTTACATAATCGACATTCAAGAAATCGTCATGTGCAAAGACATTTGAGGAACTGTCATGTAAACCTCCAAAATATGATAAGGATTGTTCGGATTCCACCTCTTTTTCTACATCAAACTTTGGGGAATTGATTTGACTGAATGAGAAAGTATTATGAGAGAAAATATGAAGATCCTCAGAGATACTTACGTGCTTTTCAAACTCACGAGCCAACAAATCAGAAATTTCATCAGAACTCAAGAAGACTACCTCACAACTCTTCTCATGGTTGTGATTGTCATCTGGACAACATGAAGAACTTACAATAGGAAGATCATTAGTGTAAAAGTTTGGAAAATCATAATTATTACAACATTCTTTCGTATCATGGCAATCACTAGATCTACTGTTGTTACAACTTTCTTCAACTTCATACATACTGTAACAAAATTTATCTTCTCTTTTATATCCATCTTTTTCATGCTGATCACTATTACCTGACTCATTAATATTTGAATCCATCTCTTCACACTCAAAAGACAGATTATCTTGCTCTACGGATTCATTATATTCATTGCTACCTTGGATTTCAGCACACTCATTATCATTAGAAGACATGTCATGAAATTTATAATCACCACTTTCCATCTCCTCAATGAATTTTTTAATTTGCAAAATTATTTGTAACCTTACCGGTGTTGGCCAATTGACTGAATCAGGTAGAAGAACATCAAGGAAAACACTAGGCAGGGAAGATTCCTTAGGTCTACAATGAAAAGGCATCTTACTGATTACTGACTTAAGCCTTAAATAACATTGTTCGATACTTAGACCTTGAGTACCACCCACCTCAATTCTTATAAGATTTACAATCCTTTTGTAAACCATTGTATTCAACATATCAATGTTATTACTCACATTTTCTAAACTCTTTGAATTTGGTAACCTAATCTTAGATCTAAGATCTGACTCCATCATAAAACAAACTTTCCACCTCTTCTTTCTAGTGCTGAAAATCACTAAATAGAGGAAACTTCTTTAAACACTTGACTTCCATGAAAAGAAAACATGAAAACCAAAATACCTCCAGTGCTGATATTGAACTTGATCTGCTGATTTGGCACAGGTGCAAGACTGAAAATTCTTTACAGCACTGATCAAAATTTCTAGAGTCGCCAACTCTTTGCAAGAGGAATGAAATAACCACTGCTGTGATCTACTTTTACATTTCAATTATTTATAATAGCAGATTGCAACCAGCACTTAAAAACTTATCAAGAATTTGAAACTCCTTTTCAAGAAACTACCAAAAGCTTCAGATCTACCCATACAACTAAAAGTCCTTCAAAATTTTTCAATGAAATCAACTAGGAACAAACTGGTATAGAGATTTGAGTCGCCACTCACACTTGGTGAGAAATAAAACATAATTTGTCACTTGACAAATCTAAACTAGACCTTCAATGTAGGAGAAACTTGTAGATCACTGACATCTTGAAAAGAAAATATACTTTATAAATGAATTCTTGACTCTGAAACTTTCTCAATAGTATTTGCAAAAATTGAACTGATTGAAGATAGACTTATGACAGTCATAGAACACAATTTTCATCCAATTTTACAACCTATTGGTGTCCACGAATAAAGCTCAACTGGGGTGCATGATCTTTGAGTAAGAGACATGGAAAACACATCAGATAACCTACTGTTGCAAATTTTTTATGAACTTCTTCTAGTGTATTGAATCTCTTGTTTTAAATTCTCAAGGTTTGTCTTAAATCTGATTCAATACAGTCCCCAGCAGAGTTGCCATTTTGTTGGTGTTTGAAAATGTTACCCATTTCCAATTACCCTAATGAGAACAAAATAGATCTAGGGGCAGCTAACTCCCATTTTCAACATGCCTGTTCAGACACTAGGCCAACTATAAGGCTATACTCCTTCTGCACTTCAGGCTCTGCAAAACCTAGGTGGGTAGACCTGTAGATTCTTTATATGGTACCAGTTGTTAAAGCATACACTGACTCTAATACAAAGCAGATAGAAACCCATATTTCTCCTAATAACTTGTGAAATAACATATATCTGCAGTAGCTAGATGCAAAACAATGAAATTCATAGGCTAAGTGAGGGCATTCTATTTATAGCTCTTCAACATGAAAGGGAAATTCATTTGATTAAAGATGTTGTTTCAACAAAACCTCAAAAATGCAATAGTATAACCAGTGAATTTAAAACTGATCAGTGCCTAATCCATTGGGAAAATCTATGAATTCAAAACATACATCTGTGACATCAGGACATATCTCATATACCCAGACATCAGATATATCCAACCACCTTGTGATTCAGACATCAGTGTTCATTCAAATCTCATTCTCACAAAATATCCTTCTCAAACAACAAGTAACCTTGTTTAAACATATTGAACATTTACTTGGCCCTTTGGTCCAACAGCAAAATGCATCAAACATACAACCTAAAAGGGATGCAAATGGGTCTCAAATCTTTGTTCCAAAACCACATACGACTTATAGATTTCTGAGACAGGAGACAAGAACCAGAACAAAACTAGTGAAATTGTTGCTCATATGTATTCATTTCCTTGAAACTATACATTCAGATGCATAAAATCAAAACATGAAACAACCTAATATCTCAGAACTATCTGTATTTATCTTCCTACTGTTGTTCACATGAGAGAAATTGCTAAAGAAATATGTGGTATCACAGTATGGGAACATATCAAAATTGGACCCAAAATCTGGTATCTCAGTAGTGATTAGTTTTTCTCCCAAACTGGAACCTACTGGTTTTTCAGTAACAAAAAATTGGAACTAAAAATTGGAACCTACTCAAATGGAAGAAAGAAAGAAAAATATAGCAAGGAAGGATTCCCAGATTGAATCTGAAACCGACATCTGTCCACTTGGAAATCCATCTTGTGCAACTTAAAACTTCTTTCATCTCTCTACCATTTGGCCTAATTTTCTGTTTTATCATTATCTGCAACTGACTTGCAAAATATCCTTGTTGAAATGATGAAACCTTGCTGAGTCACCAAAATATCTGATTTACCCATTGAAAAGCTAGTGAAATCTCAATTTTTACTGAATGAATGTGACCAGAAATCGACTCAAACTAAATTTTTAATTGCCTTTTAACCAAATTCAGGTCATCACCATGCTAGGAAACAATTATGAACTTTCATATCTGAAAATAATTGCAAGATAAGAACTTGGTAGAAAGCCTCCTATAGCATGAACACATTGCTACCTCTGCAAAAAATGACTCCAGAATCGAATAGTTCATCTTCTCCCAATTTCAGCAGTATATTGGAGTCCATGTCTAGCCTCTTGAGAACCTTGTAAATCATCATTTGAAAATTGCCTCTCTGGAGAACTAGGTCTGCACATTTGGATTTTAAATTTCAAAAATTTAAAATATCTAATGTTCAAACTTTATAATATGCATCTTTGTGAATTTAAAATAGGTTGTCGTGCATTTTTGTGAGTTTTGAAAGAATAAAATATATTTTTTATTCTTTCACATTTTCCTTTCCCCTTGGAATCTGGGGTCAACCTTCAATTGACTGAGTGACACATGTAACTCACTGATTCGTCCACCTCTGTTTTATCTGCATGTCAGCACCTTCAGGACCTGTGTTGCCACATGTCAAAATTTTGCTTCCCCACATTACTTAACCACCCCACAACTTCATATTGCGGGGAAGCGCCCTCCGCACGATGTGACACATGGCGAGATCTTGGCAAATTTGGCACTGACGTAATCTCCATCTATTTTAGCATGGGCGCGAGGCCTCTCTTTGCATGCGGATGGGACTCCTCTTATGTTAGGCTGCATTTTTGTATGATTAGTGGCTTTGCTTGATGCGGCTTTAGCTTATTCTTTAACTACAAAGTCTCCCCTGCTATCCATGGTGTGTTTTTGATGGCTTCTCCTATAAAATGTGGATTGCCTTTGCATGAACGGCATTCGCTGCTTTGTATTCCTTTGTAGACGGCTTTTTTTAGCATGAGGTTCTATCTTTGTTGTGCTGTGTGGAGCTTCTTCATCAGTGAATTATCATTTAATAGCATGAGTTACTCCTTTTCACACGTGGGTGTTGTTCTTCTTACATTGGGCCTCTGGTCCTTTATACGTATTGCTATTGGCGGCATCTTCCCTTCCTATTTCCTACCGCTGCCTATGGTTCTCTCAGAGGGCGTCTTTTGTATATCTACTGCTACCCCACCTGGGGAACTCCATTTCTACTCATTGGTGGATTTCTAATCCTTTGACAGCGGCTTGTGCTCCTTCTCCTCAATTTTAAGACTGCGGCCAGTTTGCCTCCTTGATCACATGAGTTGCATCATGGCAGCTCCTCTTTTTAATGCTAATACTAGTAGATTGGCAGTTTCTTGCTACTCATGTGACCTCCTCTCCAACATAATTTGGTGGCTTCCTTTTTGAAATGCCTTTGGTCATTGCTTCTAAACAGTGGCTTCTTCTTTGTATTGGTGCTAAGACTGCTACTCTACTTGGCGTCTCTTTTCATTCTCAGACGCTTATCTTTTGATTGTATTAATAAAGGTCAGAAAGCATCGACTGCAGCTACATTTTGGCTTGGCATCACTTCAATGACATTGCCAATTTCATATCAAATGTCTGAACATCCCAAGTTAAACTCAATGTGTCGCACACCTCTTTTATAGTCCTCCCTAGTCAAACGCTTGTTTTCTATCATACATGCAAAGCACTGAGATGGGGAAACACTATTAGACTTTCTAATGGTCTTGATAGCATTATTTGTTGTTTCAAATCATTGCACAAGCTCTTAAGCACTCCATCAATTTATCTTGAGTCCTTGACTCCTTATTGCTAAATGATTTTTAGAGCAACTCAACATCTACATGGCTGTGGTATGTAATATAAAATTTAGGATCCAAAGCAATTGTCTCAATATCTGAAATGACCATCCCTTCTACATCGTTCTGAGATGTGCCTCCATAGATCCATCTAGTCAAGTATTCACAATTCTGATGAATTTAGCTAGGTCCCATAGTGGGTCCGGCTAAAAAAATTTTTGTTTCTGGATAACTAATATTCCAAAATGATATAATGAACCTCCGATACTGATTCGAAGAAAATTCAATCAACAATCTATCATTAAAAACCCATTTTATCACTTTCTATCAACTGTCAAATTAGTGCCAAAAGGTCCATTGACTGGCCTTGAAAACTGACCAAATCACTTGATTTGGCTCTAAAAATTGGCACACTGAAACTCGGTTCTGCATTCTTGCACCCTTCCAAATTTTGTCTCATGATGAATTCCCAGTCAAAAGATATCGACTGTTAAAGTTGCCCTTGCAGATTTATCTACAAGAAAACACGTCAGAAAGCAACAAACTGGGTTTGGAATTGGCTTGGAGAATTGGGCAAACTAGAACTTGGGAAGACAAAAATTGGGACGTTAAAACTTTGTCATGAGGACAGTATGAATATGTGATTTGGGCTTATGACGAATAACTGGGCAAAAATGGCGGATGTTCAAAGTAGGCTACCTGGATTTGCAGGACATAGGACATCAATAAAATATCATTTTTTGTGAATGGAATGACCCTGGAAAAGTGTGCAAACGGATTCATCAAGGCTTAAAAACTGACACACTTATAGTATTTTTCGAGTGGAATATAGGGGAACAAACCATTCAACTTGATCTATCACAGATCATGAGATATGACGTCATGAACAGGGTTTCCAATCAATCTGCAAATTGCTAACACCTATTAAAAGTTACAAATTGCATTTGGAATCACGTTTGAAAACTGATCAAACGGATTCATCATAAGCTGAAACTTGAAACATAACAAGTTTTTGACATCTACCATTCAACGCAAAAGGAATTTAGCATTCGGGTCAACTGGTCAAAAGTTATAGCACGTCAAACAGGGCTTCCCAGAAATGTGTGCAAAGTGCAAATGAATGAAAATAGTAACTGACCAACTTTGAGGGATTCAAAACCTAGTCAAATGAACTTGAAACAACTCAAAATCTGAAGCATAAGTTCTCAGGTATGGACACTAGATAATCCCAAAATGGCGAATCATGAAACATTTTTGGGTGTGAGATATTCATTGGCAAACACAGCCTCCTGTCGCTGTTTGACACTTAGGTGAAAATGCAAATTTGGAACTAGCTCAAAACAGGACTTTGGCAAATAACTCAGAATGACAATTGATCTTCATGGAATGCATAAATAGGCTGAATGGAGGGTGTTAGAAAAATTAAACACCTCAGGGGCCTCATAGGTACAACCGGGTACACATGCAATTATGGGCATCCACAAGGCTTGATTTGACTCAAAATTTTAGATGGTCGCAAATTTTGAGCACCAACACACCCCATTAGGAGTGGCTTTGTTAGATGGATTTAGAACATTCCATTAGAATACCACCTTTATTAAATGATGTATACATGGTTGTTATGTCAACCTTGATTAAAGGATTTCAATACTAATACAATGGTTAGAAAGTATTAGCAAGTTTGATCTAACAAATACAACTCACTTTGTAAATACATATCACAATTTGATTCATATGTTGATTCATTTATTAGGCTTCATTTTAATCTCAATCTCTCATGTACTTGGCACTCCTTCAAGTAGTCACACTTCAGCTCTTCACAACTCTTCTAAGCCTTTGTCTAAAGTTCACCAATCAATAATATCAAGAACTACTTCAACCTTTCTATGTTATCCCTTATACCTCCTTAAATAGATCATTCTAATCTTTTTTTCCTTAAACACCATCGTAGATCTTAGGGTTTTGATCAAATTCAACACATGCAATGAATCTATCCACCTTCTCACTCATCTCCTTCTTTTCTAGAAATTTTTGCTTCAAATTAATCTATTGATCTCTCACCTAACTCTTTCCTTGCATTAAATGTTCCATCTCATCCATCCTTATCTTCAACATGCTTTACATATTCCAAAAAATCACTTGTGTCAGTTGGAAATCACAATTTCCTTTTTTTTGAATGTTGTCCATTGGCCAGTAGTCTATTCTGACACTTAGTCATCACTAGATTAATTAGTCACTACTAACATTTTTGTTCAACACATATACTGACACTTGATCAATATTGATGCTTGATCGATACTCTCTTTTCTCAATTTATACTATCACTTGGTTGACACTAGTATCACTGCACATAAACTTCAAGTTCTTTAATCTTCTTCTCATTTTCTTAATCAAGCCTATGTATTTGGTCAATCTTTGATCACTTCTTCTAGGCTTTAGTACAACTATCTTCTCCGCTTAAGTTATGATTAAAAATCATATTATCTTGTCAAAGTCTAACTAATCTAATGCACATTGTAATTCCTCTTGTAACTCAACCTTTCCTCTAGGTGCTTTTTCTATGTCCATCTTCTCAAATCTTCTTCATCAATCATCTTGATATGGCACTCAAATTAGATAGCATTATCTTACAAATAAGGTTTGACATCAATGACAACATAGCAATTGCCTCAGTTGTAGTTTCCAACAATCTCCCTCTTTGGCATTGATGGAAACATCTCTAGTTACCATGCAATCCAAAATATGTACTTCTTTGAGCATCATCCTCTATGTTTAGTATCAAATATTCAATAATATCCTTAGTTTTATTCTGATTTTCATCTATGTCCAACAATCTCTCTCTTACAGTTTCATTCTGATTCTCATCCACACAACGTTGATATGCAACACATAAGCTCCCTCTATCATATTAGATCATGAAATCAATCAACTTCCTATGTATTTATGGAAACACAATATTATATCTCATTGCAACATCTTCTTGTTATATAACTATCTCTCCATAACTTACATTTTCTCCTTCTTCCATGGTAACTAGCATACTCTCCCTCTTTCTTATTACTCCATGGTAACTAAATATTATTTGTCTCTTTGACAAAAATGCATGCTTCATCTATCACATACATCTTTATTATGTAGATATCTTCATGTTAGTACATTTGACTCTCATTCACCATCTATCATCTGATCTATGACTAATAGAACATTATGTTCTTCTTTCTTCACTACTTTAGGAAACTCCTAAAATATGACTTTTTGTATCAACTTGTAAAATATTTTGATCAACTCATTTGATATAGAGATCCATCTTGGCTTAAGTATCCTTACCTAGGGTAATCATCTTATATATGTATGATCATCCTTAGGTAAAGCCTTAGTGAAATTTTTAGCTATTTGCTCTTTAGTGTTTACAAACTCCAATCTTACTTCTTTGTATTGAACTAGCTCTCTCAAGTAATGATACTTGATATCAAAATTCTTGGTATTTATGTGCATTATAGGTTTCTTTGATATATTTATAGAATTTGTGTTGTCACAATAGATGACAACTAGATCAGTGATCTCTTCCTTCATACCTTTTAGCAATTGCTTGATCCATATAATATTTGAACAATTTATTGTTGCTACCACATTTTCAGTTTTAGTTGTTGATCATGAAATACAATTATGTTTCTTTTTTATCCATGAGATTAGTCTCTTTCCTAGAAATAAAGGTGCACCACTTGTGCATGTCCAATCAAAATTAGTGTATACTTTCAATTCAAACTTTTCATTCTTCTAGTAATATAAGCCATACTCTTTTGTTCCTTTAAATATCTCAGTATTGTTTTCACTATCATCGTGTCATTCTTCTTAGTGTTTGTAGAAAATATTCCAACAATCCCAATTGCTAGGGTAATATCAAGTCTATTGTGAGAAACATATTGTAGTTTACCAATCATTGATCTATATAATGTCTAGTTCACACTAGTAGAATCTTCATTCTTGGATAGCTAATATATTGTAGCTGTAGGTGTTTGCTAATTGGTCTTGAATATTCCATTCCAAAAGTTTTCAATATCTCCTTGATGTATTTTGATTGAGTAATATAGATTCATAGCTTCATCTAATATACTTGTAATCCAAGAAAGAATTTGATCTTACCAAACATAGACATTTAAAGTTCCTTCTTCATTTCATCTATAATGATTTGCATAATGTATCATTTCTTCAAAATATGATATCATCAAAAAAAAAAATAGATAACAATATCTCATTGTTACCTCTAGTCTTCAAGTAAATATTGTTGTTATCATTATTTCTTGAAAATACAATCTTTACCAAATAATTATGTAGCCTTTCATACCATGCTCTAGGGCCTTGTTTCAAACCATATAGAGATTTGTGTGGTTTACATACAATGTTCTACTTGTTGGGATATACAAATCCTTTTTTTTGTTCTATATAAACCTCTTCTTCAAGTATTCCATTTATAAATGCATATTTGACATCCATTTGGTACACTTTAAATTCTTTGTAAGAAGAATATGCAAGTAGTGTTCTAACTCCTTCCAATCTTGCAACTAGGGAAAATGTTTTTCCATAGTAAATACCTTATTCTTGTGCATATCTTTTTCATACCAATCTAGCCTTGCTCCTTGTGACTTCTCCTTTTTCATTTAGCTTATTTTTGAATACCCATTTTATTCCAATAACATTCTTGTTCTTTGGTCTAGGTACCCATGTCCAAGTTTTGTTCTTCTCTATCTATTCAATTTCTTCATTCATTTTTTGAATCCAATCTTCACTCTCTAAAACATATTTTACTATTTAAGTCTCAATCATAGAGTAAACATGTATCACTTCTAATTATATTCCTTATCATAACTCTTAAGTCTTTGTCTCCAATGATTTGTTTAGGTGTGTGGTGTTTTCTCATATATTTTGCTAGCACAAGTTCATTCCTTCTTTCTTCTTACATAGGTTCATCTTGAAAATTGATCTCAAGTTCATTTTGTATCTTTGCTTTAGGTTTTTCTTGCCCAACATTGTCTTGTTGATGTTTGTCACCTACTACATGTCTCTCAACATAATTTTGTTGACACTTGGAACCTATAATCTATTGTTCAACGACCTGCTACTGCAATTCAACATTCACTAGTCATTGTTGCTCAATAGCTTTATTCTCTTGGTTTGGTAAGGTGTAGGGAACACCTTCATCCACATAAATGAATGTGTTGTAATATTCAACTTAATTATTTTATGCATATTCATCAACTTTCACATTAGCACTTTCCACAACTTTGTTAGCATTAGACTTCAAACACTTATAAGTTTTTCCCTTAGTGGAATATTGTAGGAATATATCTTCATCACTTTTAGCATCAAGTTTTCCATTTCTATTTTCCTTTAGTATATAAAATTTTCTTCCAAAAACTTTAAAATACTTTACAATAGGTGCATACCTATACCACAATTCAATGGGTGTAGCATTTGTACCTTTCTTGACTTGTACCCTATTTAAAATATAAACTATTGTTCTTACAACTTCTCTCCAATATTTTTGTGACACATTCTTCTCCATCATTAGTGTTATAGCATAGTCCATGATTGATTTATTTCTCTTTTCAGCTATTCCATTATGGGGAGGGGCCCTAGGTGATAATATCTACTTTTTGATTCCTTTATCATTGCATAATATATTGAATTCATTATAGATAAATTCTCCTCTTCTATCACATCTCAAGCATTTCAGACTCTTACCTATTTCCTTTTCAACTTTGGCCAAATACAACTTAAAGAACCAAGAAGCATTATTATTGTTCTTTAAGAAACATCATAGTCACCATTCTAGAATAGTCATCAACAAATAGAATGAAATATTTTTTTCCACAGTAAATATTTATACCAATAGGTCCACAAAGGTCAATATGAAACAATTCCAAAATATCATTACTTGAGTATGTCTTGCTTTTGAAACTAGACTTTGTCATTTTCCCCAATTGATATTATTTACACATAGAATTATCAGGCTTCTTCGATCTTGGTAATCCTCTTACTCTTTCCATCTTACTAGTGCTCACCAAATTATCAAAATTTACATGAAATAACCTCTTATACCATTACCATATATCTTCATTTTATGAAAAAAAAAAAAATGTCTCATTGATGCATTGCAGAGTAGGAGAATCCCCAAAGGAGATGTCCTATCCCCCGAAAATATAACCACATAGTGGAAAAAAAAAATAGGATAACAACAATGCAAGATCTAATACCAAATCCCAACTCTTTATTTATAAAATAATTGTTTACATGCAATATGCCCAACTGTAAGGCCTTTCAAGTTACAACCAAATAATACAACAATTACAATAATAGTTCTGCAAGATCCCTTAAGATCCAATCCAAACCCTAGCTAGTCTAGATGTACAATTGGATAAGAACACCAAGAAGAATCCATACTTGTACCCTTAGGTCCACCAATCCATTCTCTATTTCTCAAGCCGCAAACCTAGCTCTACTCATAACATGCAACTCCACCACAATCCTACTATAAGCTACCTCACATTTGGTGCTTTGTCCATAAACTTAGGAAAACTTTCCTTTTAGCTACTCCCAAAATTGCTCCTCTCAAATTGTTTCTTAATGCTAAGCCTAAACACCCTATTTATACTTGCTAAAATGGCTTACAAAATATGCTAGAATATTAAAAAATAGAAAGGCCGACCCAACAACAATCTAGACACATCCCAAGATAGGATCTTATCATAAATGTCTTGATTGAAATAAATCCCACAAGTTAGCTCACACCAAAAATGCAAGATACACATCCAAAATGTGGACACTCAACATCAATAGGAAAACTTAGCACTTGAAGGATCACTCAGTACCTAAAGAATCAGTTAACATATGAAGAATAGCTTGACACACACTAAAGAGTGAGATGGGATAATACGCTAACTGCAGTGTTAACATGACATGGGATAACTTCAACTCAGACTAAACCACAAAATTATTGGCACTCAAAAATTGTTGTAACTTGATAGCAACCAACATAATCAATGGGTTAATGCAATGGCTAGGATGCTCCTACATCAGACTCCCTAGGTAAATAGAAAAGTGTGTCCCACACTTTGATGCCCAAAGAAAGAGCAACAACCATCTTCATCCTCACCAAAGGCTTCCACTCAAATAGGGAAAAGAAAACCAATATGTACATCATCCATATCTGCATCACTCTATCAAACACCATAATCTCAACCATCTAATCAACATGCTCACTCCTAGGAAAAAAATAAACATAATGATTCATTAGCAAACCCTCATCCATAGCAATAACGATATACTAGTAACAACAAACTCCATATCATCAACAATATGTAGATCTCCATCAACACATGCCAAACTGACAACACCAGCAATCTTGTTGCTCACAACCAGATGATCTACAACATACAACTCATCATCAACAACAACCAGATCATCCAAGACCAAGTGCTCTATAATTTCCATGTTAGACCCAACCAGCTAATCATGAAAACCAACCTCCATCCTAGCATCAACAAGATTAGGAATATCCTTAGTAAAAACCTCAAGTTTCTCTACAATTTTTGTATCAGACTCCACAATCTAATCAACAAAACCAACCTCAACCTTGCTATGCCATCTTCTCTCACAAACAAGTCTTTTAACTGGCCAAAAAACTCTCTTCTAGATTGATAGACTCTAGCTCCATAAACATCTACAAAATATCTTCCTCACCCTATCCTTAACTCAATCAGCCAAAAGCTATCTTCAAATTGAGTAGACATCTTAGAAAACCTCCTCTCCACTACACCACAAATATTTGCAATCATCTCATGGTCCAATCCTCTCAGAGCCATCTCCCAAGATCTTCATAAACCCTTTGCAAAAAATCATTCCTACACTCTTTGTGATAAAACCAAATTGTTACAAGTTAGATCACAACCTACCACCTCACACGAAAAATCAAAAACCAAATCACAAGTCTAGGAACATGTATCTACCATATGAAAACTCTCTATGATCATGCCTCAACAATATTAGTCCTCCATCTTCACATCCATCGATCCATCTGCAAGCACTCTGCAATTACAAGTCAAAACCACAATTTTCCACCTTACAAGAAAGAGATCTAGGACTCCAAAAAGAAAAATACACCACCAAATCAATATCTTCTTAGATCTACTTCTCCAACCCAAGGCCCAGTGCAAACTACCACAACTTTGACAATTTGTCTACATGCTCAGGAACAACCTTCACTTTGATACCACCTGATGTAGTGTAGAGCAAGAGAATCCCCAAAGGAGATGTCCTATCCTCTAGCAATATAACCACACAATAAAAACATAATACAAGATAACATCAATGCAATATCTAATACCAAATCACAACTCTTTATTTATAAAATAACTATTTACATGAAATATGCTAGGCTATAAGGCCTTTTGAGTTATAGCCAAATACAACAACAATTACAATAATAGTTTCTCAAGATCCCTCAAGATCTAATCCAAACCCTAGCTAGTCAAAATCCACAATTGGATAAAAACATCAAGAAGAATCCACACTTGTACCCTCAGGTCCACCAAGCTATTCTCTAGTTCTCAAGTTGTAGCCCTAGCTCTGCTCACAGCTCACAACTCCATCACAATCCTACTGCAAATTGCCTCACATTTAGTACTCTATCCACTGACTTAGGAAAACTTTCCCTTCAACTACTTCCAAAATTTCTCCTCTCAAATTGCTACTTAACACTAAGCCTAAACACCTTATTTATACTTTCCAAAATAGTTTACAAAATATTCTAGAACATTACAAAATAGAAAGGCCAACTCAACAAAAATCTAGACACATCCCAAGTCAAGATCTTATTATAAATGTCATGATTAGAATAAATTATGCAACTTGGATCAGACCAAAATGTAGAAAATGTGTCCAAAATGTTTACACTCAATATCAATAGGAAAACTTGACACATGAAGGATCACTCAGCACCTAAAGAATCACTTGGCACATGAAGAATAGCTTGGCACACACTATGGAACTTGACACACACTGTAGAGTGAGATGGGATAACATGCTAACCCTAGTGTTAACATGATATAGGATAACTTCAACTCAGCTTAAACTACAAAATTACTAGCACTAAGCAATTGTTGTAACTCGAAAAAAACCAACAAAATTAGTGGGATAATATGATGGCCAAAATGCTCCTACATCATGCATTAGATAAATCTACATAGAACAAGTTACCTCTTGTCTGATCACCACTTCTAATCAATTCACCAAAAGCATCAAATATCTTGGCCTTCCTATTATGGAATTCAACTTTGTACCCTAATTTTTTCAACTGTGAAACACTCAACAAATTATAGTTAAGTCCTTCAACCTAATAAATACTATCACACTTGATCTTATTAGTCAATTGTATTAATCCTTTACCTTTTAAAAGACATGATGCATCATTACCAAATTTAACACAACTACCTTTGTATGGTTCCAAATTTTTAAACTTACTTTTATCATCATTCATGTGATGTGAACAACCACTATAAATTATCCACCTATCACATTTACTCACATATGAAATTAACTAGTTTTCTCATTTTCATCAGAATCTTCTTTCATAGCAACATAGACAACTTCTTCATCATTACTTTCAGACTCACTATTAGTTTATTCTTTAGAAATGTAACAATATTTCTTACCTTTTTCTAAATAGTCCTTGTTTATCCTATTGTCTCAATCATCTCTTCTTCCTTTGTACTTGTTTTCCCTTCTTTCATCCTTGTCTTCTTTATTAGGACATCTTGTAGCAATATGACCAACTTTTTTACAAGAAAAATAGATTATAGGAAGTTTACAATTGTATTTTCCTTTGCCTCTTGAATGTCTTCTTGCCATCAGTGCTTCAAGTACATCAAGTTCATTATTAGAAACATCATTTTCACTATTCACACACTTTCCTTTTCCTTTCTTACTAATAACCAATTGAGATTTGAAAGTAGATTCAATATAAGTAGGAGAGAAATTATCAAAATTTGATATTTTAAAAGCAATATGCGTACCAATTAAACCTTCCAAAGTTAGGTTATTACAAGGGTTACATCTCAATTCTTGTGTTGCAAAAACTCTAATAGCATAGATAGGAAGTAGAGTTCTCAATGCCTTTTTGATCACAATCCCATCATCAATCTTTCCATTCCATAGTATTGAACAATATTTTCACCTTCCATCATTCTCATTTCATCAAATTTACCTCTCAAAATTTTTGATTTTGCTCTCAAAATATTTATGTCTCCTCCATAAATGGTTTGTAGTGTATCCCACATTTTTTTAGTAGTAGAGCAATCCTTTATGTCATCAAACTCGACATAGCTAAGGGCTGATGCAATCTCCAACATAGCCTAGTTTTGTTCTTTATTATCTTTCATTGACTGAGTTGTCAAAGGAAATCTTTCTATTACCACATTTACTTTTTTTTGTATAGTGTATTGCACCATATCCAATCCGTGCTAGATGAAACTTCATCAAACTCTATCATGTAAGGAAGTTTGACTCTTTGTTCAACTTTGGCACCTCCTTTCTGTACATCTTGATCTTTAGCTCCAAGTACCTTCAATTTTTTCTCTACAAGCACCAAAGATCTGATATCAATTCAAAAAGATTTAGAATAACTAAGAGGGGGGGGGGGATGTGAATCAATTATCCAAGGTCTAGATGTAACATTGAACTTCTAATCACTTCCCATACATCAAATCTAAACATTCAATAGCCCAATCTCTATAATAGAAAATTAGTAACATAAACTTGTAGTCCATTGTCCTAATATTTATCAAACTTGCATAATGTAAAACATGAATAGTAAAACATCTCAAATGACATCAACACAAGTATGACACTAGGAGTTAACATAGAAACCTAATTTGGGAAAAACCACTTGTAACATGTCACCAATTTTTTACTCTTCTTAAATGAGCTTTGCTAGGAGCCAACTCTATTAAAGGTTACAAAATACACTATTAAATGTGGCCTTGTTAAAGGATTTAATCACCCTATTAGGAGTGGCCTTGTTAGAGGACTTTAGAAAATTTCATTAGAATACCACCTTGATTAAATGATTAACATATGACTATTAGGTCAACCTTGATTACAGGATTTCCATATGAATGCAATGGTTAGAAAGTAACAATAGGCTTGATCTAAAAATACAAATCACTTTGCAAATAAATATCATAATTTGGTTCACATAATGATCCATTTATTGGTCTTCATTGTCATTTCAGTCTCTGATATAATTGGCATTCCTTCAACCAATCACACTTCGACTCTTCATAACTCTTCTCAACCTTCTGCTCAAGTTTGCTAATCAATAGCATGGAAAACTACTCCAAATTTTCTAGGTTAGCCCTTGTACCTCCTTAAATAGGAAATTCTAATCTTTTTTCTATTAAACATCACCACAGGTCTTATGGTTTTGATCAGATTCAACACATACAATGGATTTGTCTACCTTCTCATTCACCTCCTTTTCTAGAAACTTTTCATTAAATTAATCCATTTATCACTCTCCTAAACATATACTTGCATTAAATGTTCTATCTCATCTATCCTTATCTTAAAAATTCTTTTCATATTCCAACAAATCAATTCTATCAGGTATAAATCATGATTTCCTCTTAATCTACTAAATGTTGTCCCTCGGCCAACACTTTGTTCTGACACTTAGTCATCACTGGATTGCTAGGTCACTACTAACTTTTCAATTCATCACATATACTGATGCTCTATCAATATTGATGCTTAGTTGATATTATCTTTTCTCAACTTATATTGTCACTCGGTCAACACTAGTAGCACTCAGCATAAACTTCAAGTTCTTTGATCTTGTGCTATTTTGTTTGGTCGAGCCTGCGTATTTGGTCAATATTTGATCACTTCTTCTAGGCTTCCATACACCTGTCTTTGTTGGAAATATTCAATAAATGATAAGTTACTGAGAGGGGAGGGGTGAATCAATAACTTTAAATTATTTCTTCAAAATTTTCCACAAAACAATCTATGCTACTACATGTATTAATACTGAAAGTTAAAACATTCATCACACAAAAGAACACAACATTTTGGTGACCCAAAAACCTTCCAAATAGAAAGTAAAACTCGGGTGGGGATGATACCCACAAAACTTCAATACTATAGCATAAAGTTGGCCTGTTAAGGCTTACATTGACCACTTTTGGTGATCTATCCTATTAGGAGCACAAAGGACTACTAGGTCCACCTTGTTAGAGGATTTACAAACATACAATGAAGTATGCACTCAGTCAAGAGATTTGTACAAAGACTGTTAAGTCTACCTTGTTAGAGGATTTAGAAAATTGATTCACCTGTTAAGATGAAGTAGTGGATCTACTTACAACTGATTGTTGATAAGATTCTATATGCATTGATCACCTTATGTGATGGATATAACTTTTCTGTCTCTATATTGACCTTGTTGTATTCCTTGAACTGCTGCTGATAATCTCTCGCATGTAATTTTCAAAAAATATTTCATATTACTTTGCTATTATATCATACATGTGATATCTTACAATACACCTTACATATATACCTTTCAAATTTACAAAACTGCAAGGTCAGGCAAAACACAAGTGAAAAAATACATTACAAAGTCAACCCAATAGTAAATAACTTGGGTTCACTGAATTGACTCAGTGACCTTTTGATACACGGTGCTCATTGCATTACTTGAAATCTTCATGCACTCAGTAGAAGTGAAGGCTCAGTCTATACTAATCACTTGATGTAGTTCTGAACTCAGTGACCACTGTTGACTTAGTAGATGTAGTGTCACTCGGTAGATACTACACACTAAGTTTACCATGCTTCACTCGATAAACACTATTGCTTCCAATGCTCAGTTTACACTGAATCTTCATGACACAAGCTTACTACTCGATAGTCACTATGAAGTTTGGTAGAAACTGATGATCTTCACATTGCCTATATCTACTTAGTAGCTACTATCTGCTCAGTGTAAACTATTGAACTCTTCAAAGCTTGGTTAACACTGGAATGCTCAGTGAGAGTAGAGAATTAAGTGTTGAGCTTAGTAGCTATACTGATATGGATAAGTGTTGTCACTAATGGAAATACTAACTTAATACCAAAAATCTCCCCCTTTGGCATTAGTGACAAAACACTTATAAGCCAAAAAATATGTACATAACGTGACTCGCTAATTTTTGAATTTTGGTTTTTCAAAATTGATCTTTGTAAAGCTACTGCATATACATTTTTACATATATCTCCTTGACGAAACATAATGTATATATCTATACACATATACATGTTGACTCTATTGAGTGCTATCTCCCCCTTTCACTTATACTGATATCTCTTTTTATATACAAAATTTCCCTTTTTGCTTATACTAATATCTCTCCCCCTTTTTGACAGTAATTCCAAAGAGCTACATATGCTATCTATATAGTTACACAAAAATGAGAGAGAAACTCTTGATGTACCTTAATAATGAGGGTGAAAGAGGTATCCCAATTTTCTTGCAAAATTTTATAGGTGGAGAGAGTAACCTAAACTTCTGCTGATAATTTGATCATGTAACCAGCCACTAAGAAGTTCTGATCTTGAACCAATGTCTTGTAATGAGCAATATGTTTTTGCATTGTATCCATTATTGGCAAGATCATGTTTTGAATATCAATCAAGGTTGCTCTTATTCTTTCTTCTTCTCTTAAAAGTTCTACCTACACATCTACTAGATATTTCAACTTGGTGTGATGAGAGGAGCTCGAAGAGCGATCAACCTACAACTTTGATGCACTAGATTTCATGTCAATATCAATCTTATTTAGCTTCTCCTTTATTTTGTTGGTAAAACTAGACACATCACAAAGTTTGGAAAAAAGTGATGTTGCATTATTAAAAGAATTTTCAAAATTACCCAAAAATGTGGAAAACTCCACTTGTTTGATTGCAATATGCTGAGCAATATGCTCCAACACCTTGTTATCAAAATTCCTTTTAGCCTTTTCAATTAGCTTCTCTTTTCCAGAGGAGTCCTCATTAAATTTCTCTACAACCTCTTCTAACTGAATCAAAATATTTTGAGTGGAATCCAATTCAATACCTATAGCATCTGTAATTATATTCTTGGCATTTTCAATTATTTTGTACTCTTTATCCCTTTCAAACCTTAGCTACTTCTACATAGCTTTCTTCTCTATGAGTTGGTTGGCTAACCTCATTTCTTCAATAGTATTAGTCTCATAGTCAATCTTAGGTATTATTATTTCTATGTCTGAGTCAATGTCTTCTTCAATTTCCTTTCCAATGATCAGAAGTTTCAATAGTTGCCTTGGTTTTACTTTAGTGATGACTGGTTTGACCTTTGGAACTGAAACAATAGTAGAGATAGAAGGGATAGTAGTGAAAAATGGAATAGGGCTTAAGGATTGAATGCCAATAGAAGTACTAACCAGACCAAAAACTTAAAAACTTCCCAAAAATGGTGCCACGCTCAGTAGAATACCCATAGAAGTGTCTGAACTAACTGGAATTGAAGTAGATGCAGACAATTCTAATGAAAAAAAAACTATAGAGCTTACTAGAATTGATACAGAAAAAATTGTAGAGCTTACTAATACACTAACTGAATATGCAAAAGTAGAGGGAGCTAACTTGATAGTTGAGGAAGTAATAGTTAGCTTAGTAGATGAAGTGCTTGACACTTCCATTGTAGACACTTGGAGCTGGGAGGTGGCTGGTAAAGATTAAGCAATTGATGTTGTTGTTGTGCTCACAATCTCACTAGTAGAAGCTATCTCCATAGATGTGATAGTATGTGGTGGAGTTTAAGAAAGAGATGCAATTGCTTCTGGTGCAATTCTAACCAGATCATCTTCATCCTTTTCGTCCTCTTCTGCTTCTTCCTCCTTTCCTAATTCATCCATTTCTTCTACTTCCTCCTCCTCTTCTTCCTTCTCCTCCATTAGAGCATGTAGCTCACCTTCAGTAACTATGATGAAAGGAGTGTTGTCATCATCATCATCATCACTATTAGCATCTTTAATTATAACAATTTCATCTAATGGCTTGTTGAGATGATATACATCTCTCCAAACATCTAAGGCATGCTTAACCACTAATTCTCTATTATTCATTAATATAAAACATGAGTTAAGCTTTAGAATCAACTATTGTTCAAAGATGTCTTTTACAGTTTGCACCATGTTCTCCCATCTAACTTGGGTTTTGGAAAAAAGATCTACATGGATTTGAGGTTGCATTTGAGCAGGGGAGTATTTCCAAATACCCATCTTCTCCATGACTAAGTCCTCAATTTCTTTCTGCTCAGCTGAAGTCCGAGTCTCATATTTGAGAACTTTGAAGTTACATATTCCTACTCCAACTCTTAGCTATTTCATCATTCCCTCAAATTTAGGTGGAGAACAAATGAATATAGGTTCAGTTTTATCTTTCCTACCTCTATTGGAGAACACTACAGTTGGTTTCTTCTAAGGTTTAGTGATAATCACTCTACCTTTCTTCTTCATTGTTCCTCTTTTTCTTATTCTTCTTCTTCATCATAATCCTTTTCTTCATCCTCACCCTTGCCCTTGGTAAGCATTAGAGGACCTTTAGCTATCTTCAATTTGGCAATCCTCTTCTTGCCTCTATTGAGAGCTTGAGGAATCTTGATACTAAGCTCTATCCTCTTCTTGGCTCCCTCATAAGTGCCAAATGCAGGAAGATTTGGATTGGTTAGGTCATTTACTAAAGCCTCAATAATGTCTCTAGCTTCATCAATGATAATTTCATAAGGCAATGGTTTTTCCCATGCCACTCTTAGTATGACTACTTGAATGTACACTCTATCACAGTCCACCATGAAGCATATGTCATCCTTGTAGTCTTCCATAAGCTTGGGTGGGATTTGGAATCTATTGTTCATTTTCTCCTTGAATGCCTCAAATTAATTATCCAACACCCCTTCAAAGTTTTCACCCATTTCTTCAATGAATTTATTTATTTGATAAAGAACAAGAGTGTCTTTCCTCCATATAATTGTGCCCTTAGATGGAAAGAATTTTTAAACATAAAAGAATAAAAAGGTAAGCAATAAACTGAACTTGAAGGAATTATTCTTGGAAGTCTTCACACTTTCAATGTTTTTGTTCAATTGCTTTAGTAGTACATCTGACAGATCAAATTCAAGGTTCTTCTTTATAACCTTGTATTCCAGGTCAGATCTTATGTGCAATGATATGGATGCCAAACCTAAGCTCTATGTTAGTGACATTGTTTAGTTTTAAACCTCTAACATCCCACTCAGCTAGGGTTTTCTTTTGCAGTTCCTCTCAACCTAGGTTTTTGGTTGACTTGGCTTTGCTTAGTATTGGCAGACCTGTAACCTTATGTATCATCTTCTTTGTAATTAGAATGGGTTGCTCCAACCATAATTAACCATTGTGAAACTAACTCAATATGTATCTTATCCATTTCACTTGGAAATTTTGAGTCATGTGAGGGATATGAGTTAATCCTTTAACTTCCAAATGCTTATGCTTGGGTTTCAAAACTCCATCAACACACATTGCAGCTAGGGTAGTATCCATTTATAATGTCCCTAATTCTTGAATAGAACATTTAAAGTGAGTTCAAATCTTGTTAATTAGGAGTACCTTAGGTGGGATTTGTGACTAAGCTCCATAAGGATCAAGTGATTCAGCAACGGCCAAAATGATTTTGAAGTTTGGTGCTTTCCATTCAACACCCTTAACTAGCATTTTGGAACCTTTCTTTGGTTTAGTGTTGCTTCCATTGGTAGATGCCATTGCTTCTTAGTAGATGATAAAATTCATGAAGATCTTGCTATTGAATAGCTTTAAAACATTACAATGCTCTTTCAAATCACTCTGCTCTTCAGATGTTGTGGATGTGATGAAAAATGAAGTCAAAATTTCCCTTTTGTTGAGAAATTTTCATAAATGCTCGACACCATTATGACAAAGTACATGATAGACTGTCATCCACTGACCTAACTCGACAAGAGTATCAACTTGGCAAACAAACCAAATTCCTCTTATTCTTGACCTTTCTTGGAAAGGTCTACAACCGACTTTCCTTAGTGAAGTCTAATGTAGCTCGACGAAAAATGAACTTTCTGTGATCCTAATGTATCTAGAATACTGATTGGATCATTTGCATTCCTCATATTTCTTGGAACTACTTATGATTTACTTGTTGAGTACAACTCCAATACATTCTTAGGAATTTAGTTTGAGGGGATGGAGTCACCAACTTCTTGAGTGACTTCACTATCATGATTCAAGCTTGTATCCTTAGTAGATTTAGGAATCCATTACTACCTTATTTATTTCCTTATATTGTCAGCCCTTACTTTCTTTTCATCTTCAACTTTTCCTATATTCATGCAGTTTTTAGCTATATGACTAAGTTCAGTGCATGTGTAACACCTTATAGTAGTATCTTTCTTTCTTAGGTGATGCCTTGCACAATTTATGCCAGTGTGTCCATATTCTCCATAATAATGATATCTACACCAGGTATTGTAGTCCCATCCAAATATTGTCTTTACAAATTGTTTAGTTGGATTGAGTGATTTCGATCTGCATTGAGATGCCTTATGACCATACTTTTTGCATTTTTGACATTTACCTTCAAATTTTGTTTTCTCCTTGCATTCATTGGCTTTTTAACCATATTGATTGCAGTTGTAGCGCTCCCATTGAATTTTTCTTTTCCATTGCTCCAACATTTGTTTGATGTATGACCAATTTCCCCACAGTGATTACATAAGGGTTTTTTATTCCTTTTTGCACCTTGCTTGGAGGATTCACCTTATTCTTCATTGTATCCCAGTCCTACTTTACCTTTTTGCGTATGAAGATTCTGCTCATTTTGGTAATTCAATTGATTCATTTCTTTTTGTGATTCCAACATTCTCTCATTGATTTGTTTTTTAGCATTTAGGTCATTCTTCAATTTTTCAATGATTTTCTTTTCACATCTCAGTTCTCTCATTGTTCTTTCATTGATTTCCCTTTCATAATTTAGATCACTTCTTATTCTTTCATTCTACGCTTTAAGAATTTTGATTTCTTCATTTGCTTTAGTGATTTGATCAATGAGGTCTTCATGCTGATTGGATTGATTATGTTCTTCATTGTTTCTTGCCTCCAAGTCTTCCTTTTCCTTATTACTTTGTTCCAAAATTTCACATAGGCTAATTGATTGTATTTCTTGTTCTCTTTAGAGTTTCCTTACTTCTTCTTGCAAAGAGCCATTTTTTGCTAGGAGTTCCTTGATTGCCTCATTAGCTTCATCTAAGCTGCTTGATGGGAAAAAATCTTCAATCTTTTCTTCAATATACTGATGGTCATCCATTTATTTTGCAATTTCCTTCCTTCTTTTCAGGGATTTGGAAAGATGCTCTTTTGCTTCTTTGAATTGAGCTATGGCCATCTCCAGATCTAGCTTTTCA
The DNA here is from genome assembly GCA_028749045.1 of Cupressus sempervirens. NCBI lineage: Eukaryota > Viridiplantae > Streptophyta > Pinopsida > Cupressales > Cupressaceae > Cupressus > Cupressus sempervirens. The sequence continues at coordinate 305,819,044 of CM053785.1, read as the reverse complement.
TTTTCAATTGCCTTGTCAAGTCTAAATAACTCCATTTGTTCTTGGATCTTTTCTCAAGTTGTCAAGATTTTATCCTGAGAACCACAAACCTTTGATACCAATTGTTGGAAATATTCAATCTATGATAAGTTACTAAGAGGGGAGGGGTGAATCAATAACTTTAAATTCTTTCTTCTAAATTTGCCAAAAAAAAAATCTATGGTACTGGATGTATTAATACTAAAAGTTAAAACATTCATCACACAAAAGAACACAATATTTTGTGACCTAGAGACCTTCCAAATAGAAAGTAAAACTGGGGTGGGGATGATACCCACAAAACTTCAATACTACAGCATAAAGTTGGCTTGTTAAGGCTTACATTGACCACTTCTAGTGATTTACCTTGTTAGGAGCACAAAGGACTACTAGGTCCACCTTGTTAGAGGATTTACAAATATACAATGAAGTATGCACTCAATTAAGAGATTTGTACAAACACTGTTAAGTCTACCTTGTTAGAGGATTTAGAAAACTGATTCACCTATTAAGATGAAGTAGTGGATCTACTTACAACTAATTTTTGATAAGATTATTTATGCATTGATCACCTTATGTGATGGATATAACTTTTGTATCTCTATATTGACCTTTTTGTATTCCTTGAACTGTTGTTGATAATCTCTCACATCTACTTTTCAAAAAATATTTCATATTACTTCACTATTACATCATACATGTGATATCTTACAATACACTTTACATATATACCTTTCAAATTTACAAAACTACAAGGTCGTCCAAAAAACAAGTGAACAAATACATTACAAAGTTGGCCCAATAGTAAATAACTCAAGTTTATTGAATTGACTCAGTGACTTTCAGATACACGGTGCTCACTGCATTACTTGACATTGTCATGCACTCGATAGAAGTGAAGGCTTGGCCCATACTAATCACTCAACGTAGTTTTGAACTCAGTGACCACTAGTGACTCGATAGATTCTATACACTAAGTTTACCTTGATTTACTTGATAAAAACTATTGCTTCCGATGCTCAATTTACACTAAATCTTCATGACACAAGCTTACTACTTGGTAGTCACTATGAAGCTCGGTAAACACTACTGATCTTCACATTGCCTGTATTTACTTGGAAGATACTGTCTACTTGGTGTAAACTACTAAACTCTTCAAAGCTTGGTTAACACTAGAATGCTCAATGAGAGTAGAGAATTAAGTGCTGAGCTTGGTAGCTATACTGATATGGATAAGTGTTGTCACTAATGGCAATATTAACTTAATGAAAATAGTCTTCTCCACTTAGGTTATGATTAAACAATCATATTATCTTGTCAAAGTCCAACTAATCAAATTCCCATTCTAATTTCTCTCATAACTCAACCTTTCCTCTAGGTACTTTTTTATGTCTATCTTCTCAAATACTCTTCATCAGTTATCTTGATATGGCACTCAAATCAGATAGCATTGTCTTACTAATAAGGTTAGACATCAATGACAATGTAACAAGTATCTCACTTGTAGTTTCCAACAATAAGGTGCCTACTTTCATACCTACTACTAAATAGCATTTTGAAACCTTCCAATTTTTATCATTAAAAGTAATTGTGTCGCACTCATTAGCTAGTTGGCTTGCTGAAATTAGATTCCCATGCAATCTTGGAACATATCTTACCTCTTGTAGTAGCCAATGATTCCCATTCTACAACTTAATCTCAATTCTTCCCTTTCCAACAATTTTACAAGGTTCATTATATCCCAAATAAAGTATCACAAAATCCCCTCAAACATAATCAAGAAAATAACTTCTATGGGGTGTAGCAGGAAATAAAGCCCCTAAACCCAAAGCCCGTTAATAATGAACATTTTCTTAGGAAAGAAGAAATAATCCTCTTCATATTTATTACTTATCACATTTTTCTCCTTGTTACCTTGTTGTTTATCTTCTTCATTATTCTTTTGAGATAAGAAAACTTTCCTCTTATAACCTAGTTTCACATAGTAACATCAATCTCTTGGTTCTCTAGATTGAGACATATTACCCTTTGATTTTCCTCTTGATTTCCCATAATTTCTATAATTATTTCCTCTTTCATTTATTCTAACTCTTCTTGATGTGTTAAAGACACTTCCTGATGTAGAACCACCTAAGCTCTTCCTATGAGTTTTCTCACTCTACTTGCAAATGGGGTTGCAAGAAAAGTGGGTTTAACCATGGAAGAAACTTTGTAGTTAAGTGTGCTCAAGTTGGAGTAGTACTAGGATGGGTATCTCCCTAGAAGTCCTAGTTTTTCACCTCTATGAGAATCACCTAGATCAATTGAGAGCTAAGTATTCCACTTATTCTCATGAGAGATGGATTCATGTGTGAATCACTACTCATGATAGATAGATCAATGAGTTTGACTTAAAAACTACATAGTGAAATCTTGATAGATATATCACAACCAATAACATCATCAAATTTTAGGGTATTATAACTAGAGACAAAGTTTCTCACAACCATTACCAACTCATTCTAGCTTTCAGGCAAAGAATACAAAATTTACAATGCCCTACTTTCTTGATCAAAATTGATATTTAAAGAAGATAATTGATTTCTAATTATATTAAAATCATTCAAATGAGTGGAAATGGATCCACCATCTACCATCTTCATATTGAATAAATGCTTCATTAAATACCTTGTTTTAAGGCGAAGGCTTTTTGTACAACTTTTATAGTGTTTCCATCAACTCTTTAGTCATATTTCCTTTTGTAATATTAAATGTCATTGATTATACTAGGAATAAACGAATACTTCCAAGTGCCTTTCTACCTAAAAAATCATAGTTCTCATCTAACATATTTAGGTCCTTCTCGGTTTTCCTCCCAATGGCTACCATAAATCCTTCTAATAGAGGTAGTCCTCCATTTTCATTTTCCATAACTGAATTGTTTTCCAATTAAACTTCTCAACCTTCATCTTACCCTCATCTACCATTTCTCCCACTCAACTATAAGACTCTCACTGGATTGTGAGATTTTTCTACAAAAGATAATTGAAATAACCTAATTCAAATACCAATTTTTAAGATTAAAGAGGTAGAAATAACAATTGCATGCAAATATAACCAATATCATAAAAGAATAAAACACATAGAAGAAAACATGCAAGACAAAAATATTTAACATGGTTCACCCAATCCCTAGGCTATGTCCACCAAATAGCAAGTCAAACATTATTATCTAGTGATTTTGACTAGATTACAATTTATAATACCTTGCAAATAAATATCATTGCAAGAAGCTACTAAATCATCACACATCTAAAATTCCTAACCCTAAGCCATTTTATACAAGACTTTTGTTTCTTACAACATTAGGAATAGAATATAATGGCCAATATAAAAATTTACTCCTAAATCCTTTTACAATAGTAAATTCATTTTTGGCTTTGGTGGTGTTGCTTCCAAACCCTTGTAGGAAAAACTAGGGGGGAAACTATGCCAAATAAAATGGGAAAAAATTAACCTCTGATTTTGATTAGGCTCTACATAACAACATCAACCTCTAGAAGAAGACACAAGAAAGAATGATATTGAGGTGTTCTACTTCTAGTAACAACTCCTTTATTCTTATCATTAATGATCTAATTTTTAGAATATTTTTTGTACATACCCTTGTTTCTTAACTATAGATTCCAATGTTGATTGAGTTCCTCCTTATTTCTTACATTTTTTATTTTATCCTCTAGATCATATCCATATTCAATATGTCTCTCAAGAATATTCTGAAATTATTCATTAACCTTTGGATTTTCACTTTACATGATCATGCTCACTCTTTTGTTGTAATACTGGTACACTTTGCTTCTTGTAGAGTATCCCAAAAATATTCCTTCATTAGTTCTTCTATCAAACTTGTCAATATTGGCTTCATCTTTGTAAATGTAATATTTTATATCAATTTTTTTGAAATATTTAACTATAGGTACTCTCCCATGTCATAACTCATACGATGTCTTACCATATTTCTTTTGGTATAGAACAAATATTTACTAATTCTCTCTAGTAGATTTCTTGTAAACTTTCTTCCTTTAACATATTTCTTGTTGCTTCCTAAATTGTCTGATTCATCCTCTCCACTACACCATTTTTCTTTGGTGCACTACTCACTAAAAATTGTTTCTTAATGTCATGCTTATCACAATTTTTTTTAGATGAATTAGAGATAAACTCTCGTCCTTTGTAAAGTCTCAAGCATTCAATACTTCTACCACATTCATTCTCAAATCTATCTTCAAATATATTGAATTTATCAAACACCTCTAATTTATCTCTAAGAAATGTAACCCATATCGACCTTCAATAATCATCAATGAAAAGTATAAAATATATCTCACCTTGAAAACTTCTTGTTTTAGTATGACCAAAAATGTCCCTGTGTACACGATCTAGTATACTGATACATGAATAGTTTTTTTCCTTACATTATTATCTTCTCCACTTTCCTTCCTAAAATCCTTTACATATCATATTATCTTGTTTTTATAATTTAGGTAAGTCTCTTATTGTATGTTATGGACTTACTACTACCAAATAACTAAAAATTTTCTAACACATACTTTGGCACCAAAGCCAACTTTCATTAGTCTTAGATAGTAAGGAAAATCCTTATGAAGCTCCTCCAAGGTAGTACTAGTTTCTTCCTATACTCTTTCCAACTAAAATCATATCTCCAAGTTTATTTTAGATGTCACATCCTTCATTCTTGAAAACAAGATCATATCAATTATCACGCATCTTCCAACTCTCAAAAGATCGTGGCCTTGACCCTTCACATTATTGATATTTTCAATATTATTATTTTTATCAAAAGTAATAGAGCCTCTACCAATAATGTAAGGTTCTTTATCATCACTGAATCTAATTGGACCACAATCATATTTGTCACTTGACATAAATTTTCTCTAATTGCCACTTATTATTAATAACCAAAGTCTACATCTCACAATTGAGATGGGGGAGGTGATCTACTTTTGAGTAATAACTATGAAATTCAAGATTATCAAATTAATCACCAATCAACAATATAATAATGCAAAACAACAATAAAGACAATATCATAACACACAAATTTTTATTCTCGAGGAAAACCATGTTAAGAAAAAAACCCCAATGGGGATTATACCCATTATATCTTGTACTAATATATAAATATCCTTGTTAAAATATTTCACCCTATTAGGAGTCAATATACTACATTTAATACAATTTCCCATGTAAAAGGACCTAAGCCACTATTAAAAGGTTCACAAGCTTATTATAATTTGATAAGATCAAATTGTCTTATTGTTTGAGCACATTGCCCAAAAGATGAAGGTTACATCCACTTTCAAGAAGACTCATTGTTTTCAATTTGAAGGTTAATGTGACCTTAAAGGATCTACAAATCCAAAAGAATGAATTGACTAGATGACAACTCAATTGCCTTAACAATTCCTTTGATGTCTACTAAGAATGATAATAAGTTTCACTTATACCTCTTCTTAAAGTGTCTGACAACCCTTCAGCTCTTCAATAATATCTAGTATCAAGGCTTTCATGTACATAAACCCATTCCCATACACTACAAAATGAGGAAATTACTTTCTTTTATACCAATTAAAAATAAGCAACTAGACCATCCTTTTAGGACTTCTCTAATGTACAAATATATACACCCATGCTAAGGCATATATACCTTCTTAAATAATTATTCAAAGAAATTATAGAGACTAATTGACATGCTAGAATCCTTAATGAATGCAAACTAAATAGATCAACATGCTACACCATAGTTCAAGCTACCAGGGTAATATACCACACTTCACACACTAGTGAAAAAAATAGAATGAACCAAATGATCCATATATCCAAAGATATGTGCACATAAAATCCTTTAAACATATTTTATTCTCACAAACCTTAAGTCCATCTCACAATCAAGTTATACAAAAAAATTTGCAACTACCTCTCACATAATTTCTTGTCATTAGCCTACAACAAGTCTTCACCAAATCAATAACACTCAAAAAATAACACATAAAGAATAGAAATAATATCTACATTCACCCTAACACAAAATCATGATTACATACTCAAAACTAACAAACATTATTCATATTGTATTCACCAACATCCTATAACATATAGAATCTGAGTTTGTCTACAACCACAAAATATATGTTTACATTGATGATGAACCTATCATCAATAAAACATGTCAACCACAATTCCAACTCAAAAAATGTAACAATCTCACATATTTGAAAAAATTCCCCCTTTGGCATTAATGGAAACATACGGTGAAAAACATTAATCCAAAAGTAGAATATGAATACAACTTTTTGAATATCCTCAACAAATATCTCTCTTAAACAAACTTAACTCATATAGAGTTTTTTCACATGAATCTCTCACCCTTTGAAATCAATGGAAAATGGTACCAAAATGATGTCAAATATCTTTAAAAATGATCTCTCTTTCTTTGATGTTGCTAACTAATATCTCCCCTAAAGGAAGAATGTCTCTCCTTGAGATATGTGATTCATCTAATCCTACTTGTTTCTTATATCAAGGAAATTTGCAACTAATAAGAAAAAAAAAAATGACAAAAAAATGATCAAAAGAGATCTAAAACTTAGCTTTTCTCAATGTGACTACTCCCCCTTAGGAGAAATTCTAAGCATCATGTCTATATGTATGAATATGATCTAGTTACTATTGGATTGATGTGTACATGCATCAATAAATTCTTGGTAGGTGGGGCCATCATCCAAAGCATACCTTTGAGATACTCAATGTTGTCCTCAGGTAAAGTCTTAGAAAAAATATTTTCAATAAGCTCCTTAGTGCTTACACATTCCAATATGATTTCCTTCTTTTCCACTTTCTCTGTCAAGAAATCCTACTTAATAGACATGTGCTTGGTCTTGGAATGAAAATTATGGCTCTTACACATATTTATAGTAATTTTTTTATAAAAATGAATAAAAATAGGCTCATCAAAGAATATACAAGAAATTTCTTTCAACATCTTTTTCATTCAAATTAACAAAGTATAATTATTTGCAGCAACAACATACTTTTCTTTTGTGATAGACTAAGATGTACATTATTGCTTCTTACTTGACTAGAGAACTAATATTCCACCTAGGAATAAATTTTCTTTCCTTATGTTTTTCATCAGTGTTCTTGGTGCTCCCTTGGTTCTTTAAGTTGTACCTATATCCCGTTGTAAATTTCAACAAATTTATCTTGTTCCAAGTTCTGATTCTAGTTTGAATTCTAATTTTTACTTGTGGTAGCCTAATTTGACTCTTTATTTGAGTCATAATTAAATGTTCTCTCTTGTATATGAAATATTTCATTAATCTTCACATTTCCACTTTTAATTAATATTTCTTAACCTTAGATTATAACATCTATAATATTTTCTCTTAGTAGAATAACCGACCAATATTCCTTTATTTCTTCTATGATCAAATTTTTCTATCCCATCATCTCTTCTAATATAACATTTACTTCTAAAAATTCTAGATTACTTAACTAAAGGTATGATGAAAAGAAAACTCACAAGAAGTTTTACTTGTTCCATGTGTTATCTTGATGCAGGAGTATCCTTGGTGTAAGAGCAATCTTGCATCACCCAAAAAATGTTCCCTTTTATTTTTTCAATAAGGGTTGTCTTAATGTAGAGTTATTGTCTATGGAGGCTTTTTAATTAGTAAGTCATTCATACAAGCTCAAAATGTTCTAATTTTAGTGGTGAAGGTCCCTTTAGTTATATCAATTTGCCAGTGGAGTTTCATGGCCAAATTAAGTGTATTTGTAAAGTTATTACAAATTTTTAGTTTGTAATTTTTGTATAAAAACTTCAAGCTTAGTTTTGAAGGTCTTAGAAGCCTCAGATGAGGCTTGAAAACTTGATGAATGGGTGCTTGCATGGAGCCAGGCCTATAGATCACAAGTTGAGGTTTCTAAAAAGTGGTTATAAGAGCCAATCAAAGCAACAGTATGAGAGTTATGGTTTTCCAAAGTTGGGCTACCCAAAATTTCTAAAATAAATGTCAAAATTATATTTGGCCAACTCTATATGTAATTTAAAGGATCTATTGGCCCTAGGTATTAAGTTTGAGTGTTTAGAACCTTGTCGGGTGACATAAAATTGCCTATTTAAGTGAAGCTTGAACATTGTCTAAGATAGCTCTAGGTGATAGTTTGTAGCTTTGTCTTGCAAATTATTGTAATGAAGGTGCCCATGTGGGTTAGCATATTTAATTCTAAATTTTGTAATTTTGCATTTGCAGCGATAATAAGAAGCCCATATTTTGTTCTCAAAATTGTTCTTGTTTCTTTGTTTCTATTATGTGTTTATGGTATTAAGAGGAGCACCCTTCATCAAGTGTTATTAGAGCTAGAGTTCTTGAGTGTGTGGAAATATCATCGATTGTGAGGTAGTTTGCACCAAGACCATGGTTTGGGCTAAGCATGTAAATAGATTTCCAATTGTGAGATAGTTTGCACTAGGGTTTTAGCAAATGTGTAAAAATGCCTCCATGAAGATGGCGTGGTGGAAGAGTCGAAGGTGTTACACTTGAGGATTTTAGAATGCTCTAAAAGAAAATGCAAGCATTGTAAGAACAAATGCATAGAGGAATGAATCTTGGCATAGGTGATGATAAAAGGGAGGATGAAAGATAAGAAGTAAATGGAGACTAAGTCATAGTAGAGGAAGTTCTTAACCCAAAGGAGGAAAATATTTTAAAGGCCATTTCCAGTATTAGAAAAAGACCTAAGTTTGATTTTCCCATTTTTTTGGGAAATCTCAACCCAAAGGAATATATCTACTAGATCAATGAATTGGAAGAGTAATTTGAATATAAAGATATTGAAGATTCAGATAGGGCCAAGTTTGTGAAAGCCAAACTAAAGGGTCATGCAATGATCTGGTGGTAGGAGATCCAATTGGATCAAAATAAGAGAGGAAAGGACAAATTCACTAGATGGGATCAAATAGTAGCTAAAATGAAGTGATCATTCATTCCCATGGATTATGAGCTTGATCTATTGAAGAAAATGCAAGGGTTGAAGTAAGTGAGAAAATCTATTCAAGAGTATACCAAAGATTTTTACTAAGTTCTCATTAGAACTGGCCATGCAAAAGCTGGTAAGGAGAAAGTGGCCCATTATCTTAATGGGTTAAGGCCAAGCATTCAAGAAGAGCTGAGTCTTATTCAAGTGACCAATATTGAGGAGGCATACTAGTTTTCCCCAAAAGTTGAGGAGAAGTTAAGAAAAATTTTTGATAACAAAAATAGTGGTAGAGGTTACAGTGGAAGATCTAGTGAACAATCTTATGGAGGCAAAAATGATGATCATAAGAATAATGATGTGGCTAGAAGTAACAGTCAGAAGTAGAGGGGAAATAATTCCACTCATTTCTATGATCAAAATAATAGAGATCAGAGAGGAAGAGGACAAGGATCTCAAAGAGAAGACCTCCATGGGAAATGTTTTCACTACAGAGAAGAACGACATAGCACATTTGAACCTTCCTAGTGCCAAGGAAGGATAGATCAAAGAGTAGAAGGCAAGTCTAGAGTTGCACATGTTGATGAAGATGCTAGATCATCACATTCTAAAGATGTTGAAAGAGAAGTCCTAGTTAACATAAGATTGCTACTAAGTGGTGAGAATGAACCTGGTCAAAGAATGAGCTTGTTTCGCACAAGGTGCAAATGCAAAGATAAGTGTTGTGAAGTGATCATTGATGGTGGTAGTACTATCAATCAAGTGTCAGAAATGATGGTCACAAAATTGAAGTTGAAGAGGTAGAAACACCCACACCCATATCATATTTCTTGGGTGCAAGATGATCACAAGGTCGCGGTTAGTGAGCAATGCTCAATGAAGTTCAAGATCAGAAGCTACCAGGAAAAGGTGCTTTCTAATATCATACCTATGGACATATGTCATATGTTTTTGGGTAGGCCATGCTAGTTTGACATTCATGTTTTACATGGTGATTGAGAAAATACCTACACTCTAACAAAGAATGGAGTGAAACATAAGTTGAAGTCATTGAAGGAGAAAGAAGAAAAGGTATGTAGTGCTGCTAAAATATGTTTTCTTGATGGAAAAGAGTTTCTCAAAGGTATGAAGCATAAGCACATGTATTTTTCTATAATTCCAAAAGATGGTAAAGAAGTAGAGGAGGTCCCTACAGAAGTTGCAGACATGTTGGGAGAGTTTTCTAATATTGTGTTAGATAATGTACCTAATGGATTACCCCCAATGAGGAAGATTAGTCACTAGATAGATTTGATTCTAGGAGCTAGTTTGTCAAATAAGGAAGTGCACAAAATGACACCAATAGAAAGTGAAGACTTGAACAAACAAGTTTATGAGTTATTGAAGAAGGGATTGATTTGAGAGAGTTTGAGTCCATGTGTGGTACCAATAGCATTAGCACTAAAGAAGAATGGAGGATGTGCATAGACTATCATGTTATTAATAAGATTGCAATCAAGTATAAATTTCCATTACCATGGATGGATGATATTATGGACTATTTGAGTAGAGTTGGGTATTTCACAAAGATAAATCTGAAGACTGGATAATATCAAATTCACATCAGAGAAGGTGATGAGTGCAAGACTACTTTCAAGAAAAGGGAAGGATTGTACGAGTGGTTAGTCATGCCTTTTGGGATAACTAATGTACCAAACATTTTCATGCAGCTCATGAATGAAGTATTGAAGGAGTCTCTAGGTAAGTTTGTCATGTTGTTTACCTAGATGATATTTTTATCTTTAATAAGACATTGGAGGAGAATTTGATGAATATTTGAAAGGTTTTTGATAATTTGAGGAAAGAGAAGTTGCTGATAAACCTAAAGAAGTGCAATTTTGTGAAGAAGGAGTTGGTGTACCTGGGATTTGTAGTCTTAGTAGAAGGTTTGAAAATGGACCCAAAGAAAGTGAAGGCTATCCTTGAATGGCCTACTCCAAAGAGTGCTATAGAGGTGAGATCTTTTCATGGACTGGCTAGTTTTTATAGAAAATTCATAAGAGGTTTTAGAAACATTTATGGACCCTTGATTGAAACAATAAGAGGGGATATGAAATAATTTAAGTGGACTATAGGAGTTGATAAGAGTTTTAATATGTTGAAATAGAAAGTTACATACCAACCTATTTTAGCACTTCCAAATTTTAACAAGGTGTTTTAGGTAGATTGTGATGCTAGTTGTACTACAATAGGAGATGTTTTGATCCAAGAAGGTAGACTCATTGCTTACTTTAGTGAGAAATTAAATGATGCCAAAAGAAAATATCATATTTATGATCAAAAATTTTATCCTATAGTTTAGGCATTGGAGAAGTGGAGATATTATCTTCTTCCTAAGGAGTTTTTTTTGTATACTGATCATCAAGCTTTGTAATATTTGAATAGTCAAGGAAAATTGAACCAAAGGGATTTGAAGTACACTGAGTTTTTATAGAGTTATACATTTTTTTTGGAACACAAGAGTGGGAAGTCTAATAGAGTTGTAGATTCTCTTAGTAGAAGATAACTTTTGCTAACAGAGATGCAGATTGAGATGGTTGGGTTCAAGGAACTCAAGAATTTGTATTTAGAGGATCTTGATTTTGCAAAGGTGTGGAAGGCTAGTATAGAACCTATTACACTTGACTAGGCAAAGTGGTTGGATTTCATAACTCAAGATGGTATGTTGTTCAAAGGAAGCCAATTGTGCATTTGTAGAAGCTCAATGAGAGAGAACCTCATTAAGAAGATGCATAGTGGAGGATTGGTTGGACACTTTGGGAGAGATAAGACCATTTCTTTGGTTCTTGAGAACTATTATTGGCCACGGTTGCAGCAAGATGTAAAGAAGTTTGTACAAAGTTGTAGAGCATGTCAGATGGTGAGAGGAGTGAAGCAAAATATAGGGTTGTATTAGCCATTACCTATACTAGAGAAGCCATGGGAGGATGTCAGCATGGATATTTTTCTTGGATTACCAAGGACTTGCTGAGGTCATGATTTTATTTTTATTACGGTTGATAGATTTTCAAAGATGGCACATTTCATTCCTTGTAAGAAGACTAGTGATGTTGTTCATGTGGAAAAGTTATTTTTTAGAGAAGTGGTGAGACTACATGGTCTGCCAAAGAGCATAGTTTTAGATCAAGAAACCAAGTTTGTTGGGTATTTCAGGTGTACATTATGGAAGAAATTAAAGATAAATTCAAAGTTCAATTCATCACACCATCCATAAAATGATGGGTAGACAAAAGTTGTGAATCATAGTTTGGAAAATTTGTTGAGATGTTTGGTTGGAGACAAGCAAAAATGTTGGGATCTAATTTTACCATAGTTGGAATTTTCATATAATAATTATGTCAAAAGGAGTACTTTTAAATCACCATTCAAGATTGTATATGTGAGTAGTCCTAGAAATGCTTTTGAGTTAAGGTAGTGGGATAAAAGAGAGATAAATAGTGCTAAACTAGAAAAAAATGTTGAATATTTGAAGAATATCCATAAGGAGGTAAGGAAACAAATTATCAAGATGAATACACTGTATAAGGCTAAGGAAGACATGTAAAGGAGGTGTAAGGAATTTCATATTGGAGATGACATGATGGTTCATTTGCAAAAGGAGCATTTTCCAGTGGTACATATAATAAGTTGAAAATGAAGAAGTTTAGACCATGCAAGATAGTGAAAAGGCATGATTCTAGAAAAGTGTATGAAGTGGAGTTGCCCATTGAATTGAAAATTTCACCAGTATTTAATATTTTGGATTTGATAGAGTACCATGTAGGAGGTGAAGGGGATGAAGTTTCAGAAGTGTAGTGGAGTATTCTTGCAGCTAGTTCAACTACAAAAGAGATTGAGGAGATACTAGACAATCATGTTAGAAAATATACAAGGAATAGAACTCATGAAGAATACTTGGTCAAATGGAAATGGAGGCTAGTAGAAGGTCAATACTTGAGACATGAATGGGTCATTTCTCATAATAACCTAGGTGTCTAATGTAGGAGCATCTTGGGTGTAAGAGAAATCTTGCATCACCCAAAAATATTTCCTTTTAGTTGTTTCAATAAGGATTATCTTAATGTAGAGTCATTTTCTATGGGTTTCTACTTAGTAAGTCAATCATATGAGCTCAAAATGTTCTAATTTCAGTGGTGAAGGTTCATTTTAGTTATATCAATTTTTTTGTGGAGTTTCATGGAAAGATTATATGTATTTGTAAATTTATTACATATTTTCTATGTATATTTGGTATAAAAAATTTAGGCTCAATTTTGAAGGCCTTAGAGGTCCAAATCAGGACCAAAAACTTAATGGATGGGTGCTTGCATAGACCTGAGCATGTAGTTTAGGAGTTGAGGTTTCTAAAAAGTGGTTATAATAGCCAATCAAATCAATGGTGCAAGAGTTATGGTCTTCTGAAGTTGGGCTATCTAACACTTCTAAAATAAATGTCAAAATTGTATTTGGCCAACTCAATATGTATTGTTAGGGTTTTTTGGCCATAGGCATTAAGTTTGAGTGTTTAGAACCTTCCTGAGCGGCATAAAATTGCTATTTAAGAAAGGCTCAAATATTGTATAGGACAGCTCTAGGGGATAGTTCACAACTTTGTCTTGCAGATTACTATAATGAAGGTGCCCATGTGGGTTAGCATATTGTAATTTTGTATTCTATAATTTCGTATTTGCGGTGATAATAAGAAGCCCATATTTTATTCTAAAAATTGCTATTATTTCTTTATTTCTATTATGTGTTTATGGTATTAAGGGGAGCACCCTTCATCATAACTAAACTATATTCAAAGTGTAAAATGTTGTATTCATTGCTTCTCTCTAATGTAAATGTGGTACCTTATATTCAAGCATCATAGTTGTATCAATAATTGTTTTGTTCCTTCTTTCTACTACATTTTTCTCTAGAGTCCCAAGCGATGAATATTTCCTAAAAATACCATGGTTTTCATAGTATGTGATGAGCCTATAAATTTTCATATTTATGTCCATTTATTATAATATTTTATCCCATGATTTCAATTTATTTCCAAGTCATTTCCATACATTAACTTGATTTATGAAGCATTAACTATTATAAATGATTTATTGATTAGCATTTGCATGTGTAGTTAGTTGATGCTAAATTATGATGATATATTATAATATATGGTTATTATTGAATAATTATTATCTTGAGATTATTAACATGTTTTTTGTGAGTTCTTTGATTCATTCATGCAGTTGGGAAGAAGGAGAAGCAAGTTGATTGTTGTCAATATTCAATAGTTGCAGGAAATGTAGAAAAAGTCAACAATTAGATTCAGTAAAATAGGCATATCTCACTCAATTCTTAATGGAATTAAGAATGGATTACAAATATGGAAATTTGAAAACAATTTTCACAAAGATTTTTTAGAATTTGAGTTGATTCAAAATAGTTAATGAGCACCATGGATCAAAAATTGATTGAGCAAAAGGTGGCACGTTTTCAAGCAACATAAAACCACTTTCAATTAAATGATCATAACTTCCATGTTTCTTAATGGAATTCAGATTTTCAAGATGATTTGGAAAGGTGAAAAGGAGCAGAATAACTTGATATAAGGGTTTGATCTAATTCATAATAATAAAGGAGCATCATGCATTTGAGTGGATTGCTAAAAAGGTGGAATAGAAAATCAACACACTTAGTCATTAGTTTTGTAACAAATCTCTTCCTTGTTTAAAGGAATAATGGGGAACTTTTTATATAGTTTTTAGAAAGTCAATAATCTTATAAGTTTGAAATTTTAATTAAGCAATGGATAGATATGTAGATATATAGAGATAGAAAGTTGCAATTTGTAATATACAGATCCTGCAACCATTGTTGTGCAATTTCTTGTAGTTTCCTGCAGCTATTACTGTGTACCTAGATTTATTTTTAACATTGTTATAATTTATATTTTGCAATGATAGAATAACTTAGAGAGTTTTATAGTGCATATACTTTGCAAACTTCTTTCAAGTATATGTCCTACAATTTAAATAATTCTTCTCCATAAGAAAGATAACTACTCATTTTGGATGTCCAATTCATGAGTTGTGTTTTTAGAACCAAGTTATTGATCTAATTGGGAAGCCACCAGTCATGTGTAAATCCTTTAATAGGGTTGTTGGTGCTAAAAATTGCTAGGTCAATTTTGAGCACCATTGAAATTTTGAGTCCTATAAATGCTTTAAAATGACTTTGTACATGGCTGTCAGTTTGTGCCCCACTGTTGAGTTAATGCATAAATGGTGTTTAATGTTTCTAACACCTTCTATTCAGCCTATCTACCTATTCCATGAAGTGAAAACATCATTATGAGCTGTTTGGCAGAGTCCTATTTTAAGCAATTGCCAAATCTGCAATTTTCACCTGTGTCAAATAGTGAGAGAAGGTTGTGTTTGCACCCGAATATCTTGCACCCAGAAAGGTTTTGTGACTTTCTAATTTGAGAGTATCTAGTGTCCATACCTAAGAACCTATGTTTCAGATTTTGAGTCATTTTGAGTCCGTTTGAATAGGTTTTGAATCCCTCAAAGTTGGTCAGTTACTATTTTCATGCTTTTGCACTTTGCACCTAATTCTAGGAAGCCCTGTTTGACGTGCAATAACTTTTGACCAGCTGACCCAAATGAGAAAATTCCTTTTGCATCGTATTGTAGACATCAGAGACTTGTTATGTTTCAATTTTTAAGTCTTGAAGAATTTGTTTGATTAGTTTTCAAACGGGATTCCAAAAATAATTCATGACTTTTTACTGGTGTCAGCACTTGCAGATTTATCAGTACCCCTATTCATGAAATTATAACTCATGATCCGTGATAGGTGAGATCAAATGGTTTGTTTCCCTATGTTCTACTCTAAAAATACTCCAAGTGTACCAGTTTTCAAATCTTGACGAATCCATTTGCACACTTTTCCAGGGCTATTCCATTTGTAAAAATTGCTATGTTATCATTGTTTCCTGTCCTGTAAATCCAGGTAGCCAACTTCAAACACTCACCAAATGCACCTCGTGATTTTTCAAGAGCCCAAATTGTATATTCATAATGTCATGACAGAGAATGAATGCCCTAGTTTTCATTTCCCCATGTGCTCATTTGCTTAGTTTCCCGAGCCAAATCCAAACCCAGTTTAGTGTTTTCTGACTTGTTTATCTATAGGCGATTCTGAGTAGGCAACTTTGACAACGAATATCTTTTGACCCTGAATTCATCATGAGATGAGATTCGATAGGCTAAGAGTGTGCAAAACAGAGATTCAGTGTGCTAGTTTTCAGAGCCTGGTCAGTTGTCTGAATTAGTTTTCAAAGGCAGTCAACAGACCTCCTGACATCAAATTGAAAATGGTACAGAGGTGATTCAAAATAAGTTTTTTAATGGTGATTTTGTGATCAAATTGGTTTCTAATCAGCATCAGAGGGTCAATGGACCAGTTTTGTAGTTAAATTGTCTAGAAACAAAATTTTTTTTAGCCGGACCCATTTTGGGGCCCGACTGATTCCATCAGATTAATGATGATTGTGTGCAAATCAAAGATGTTTTAAAGATGGATTATAATGATATTAATTATCACGCTACCTTAGTTGGCATGATTCAAAATCTTTGCATTTGTAGAGGGTATGAGCTAATTTTTGCAATAAAGATTATGTCAAATATAATATGTCACTAAGTCATATAATGAGACTGTTTAGTCTTTTTATAGCATCATCCGGGTACTTTTTCAACAAGTTTACCATGAAGTTTGTTTGCATGATTGGAATTCGCAATGCTGAGACTCCTTCAAAATATCACTACTACACTAGAACATATAAAAGAGAGTGATAGTTTGCATCAAAGGACAGGGGAAGGCATTAGTCTTTTGCTGAGTCTGTAGTATAAAAAGCAGAGACACCCACACGACAAAGAGGCTTATTAAAATAGACGTAGAAACATAAAAAAACTAAGCCTCACACAAAAGTTTGAAGAAGTACCCACCACATTGAAAGTGCAATAGGAGATAACAAGTGCAAGGGAGTTAGAGATTCTAAAGTAACAGACCACAAGAATTAAAGAGTCATCCCACGCTATCATGAAGACAACAAAGGTAGTGGCAAACTTGGAAGGAACAGCCAGTACATTGAAAGTGCAAAAGACGCCTTCAAAGCCAATAAACATTCCAAACTGCTGCAAATAATAGAATGCCAGTTAAAAGACATGAAAGGAGCCTCCACACCAATAAAGAGAGTAGCTCACACATTGAGCAATCAATGCATGGAGACAAGGTAAAGAAAGAGGCCAACAAGTCTTGAAGATCATGCGAGTCTACAAGGGGCACCATTTATTGAATAGATGGACATCAAAAAATGATCCATGCTAAAAATTAGTGTGTTTACAGATCACGTGGATGGCAGGAAAACACATGAAGGAGTCCCACACCAAAAAAAAATGGAGAAATGGGAAGTTCCAAGCAAAGAGCACTTGCATTGCCAGGTAAGGAGCCCCCACATTTCTTGCTGAGTTTGGCAAAGAATAGAAGAAACCCCAGCGATGAAGAAGACCACGCTAATGCAATAAATGTAATAAGCTGGCTAGCAAAGAAGGCACCCGCAGGATCATGCCAAATAGAGTGGAGCTGCCAGCAAAGGTAAAACTCATGAGATTACGACGTGAGAGACTAAACACATGAGATAAGGAAGGTGCAGGGGTGCCAAATGGAAGGAACAGGCATCCACATTTGAAACAAATAGTAATCCCATGCCTACAGTCGTAGAGCTCTACCCATGCACAAGGATAAAGAAAAAGAACACGCAATCAAGGGAGGCATCACCAAAGAAAGAGATGCCATAGTTAAAAACACAAAAAAATTTGTCCCACATTCGCTGGGGAAATGGTTTTTATAACCTTTAAAAACAAACCATCACACATTAGATTGTGAAGTAAAGTAAGAAGGCTTTTGAAAAGGCTATGGCTTGGGCGTGGGTCCTCGTCAACCAGTTAGAGGTCATGAAGTCATAATTTTAAACAAATATTCTGCCATGCTAATGTTATCCAGGTGACAAGATGATGGCATGTGGTGAATCATGTAGCCCTCGTTACCTCACCATGCGAAGATGCTCGCTAGTTAACTATAGCGAGGTAGTGAGGCTAATGTGGCATGAGTTCCAAGGTAGATGATGACAAAAGATGACACATGTCATTCTGTCGCCATGTCGCCAATGACATGGAGGTTGTTGAGTCAGATAGCAACATAGTGAGGGAGAATCAGGAAATGACATGTGGCAAGTGGTCCCAGAGCAATTGGTGACATGGCAGATGATGCAAACCATGTGAGCCAATCAAATGCAGACATGTGGTAGCTGGTCAAAGTCAGTTTGACCCCAAAATTAGAGGAGGGAAGAGAAATTCAAAAGAGAAAAATAATAAAAAATATTATTTTTTATTCTCTTTCAAGTTGGACGTGAAAAATCTTTTAAATTTAAAAGTTGTGACTTTAGAGATTGTTTTAAATTTTTTTTAAAAATCTAAAGGATGTGCAGACCTGATGTTCCTAGCAGGGGAGTCATTTTCGAAATGACTTTCAGGAGATTTCTGAGAGGCCAAATAGGCAATGTTATATATTGCCGAAATTGAGAGAAGACGACTTTTTGATTCTGGAGTCAGTTTTTACACAGGTATCAATCAATTTGAGCTACACGAGATTTTCTATCAGGTACCTGAATTGTAACCATTTTCAGACTAGGAAGTTTAGTTGTGATTTTTGGCAAGTTAATAGCTTGAAAATCCGTGAAAGACAAGGAGAATTCAGCTAGGGACATCTCTGAGTCAGTTAAAGCAAGTTTTATCAACATTTTGATGCAAATCAAATTTTTAGCAAATAAGGGATTTCATCATTCAGGAGGGGATATTTTGCAAATCAGTTACAAGGCAATGATGAAATCAAATCAGATCAAGATGGAGAAGGAAGGACAAAGTTTTCAGTTGCAGGAAGATTGAATTTCAAGTGGACACTTGTCAAGTAAAGATCAGATCTGAAAATTCTTTCTCTTCTATATCATTCTTTCTTTCTATCATTTAGGGGGTTCCAGTTTCTGGGAAGAAGAAGTTCATTGCTGTGATACCATTAGGGATTCCAATTTTTGCACTGTGAGACCATTGGTTCCAGTATTTTGACATGTTTCCATGATTGTGACACCATTTTCTTCAGTAGAACTCTCATGTGAACAGTAGTTGTAGAGATAATATAGACAGTTCTGAGATATTAGGTCATTTCATGTTTTAATTTTATGCATCTAAATGTATAGTTTCAAGGAAATGAATACATGTGAGCAACAATTTTACTACTTTTGTTCTAGTTCTTGTCTCCTATCTCAGCAATCTATAAGTCTTATGTGGTTTTGGAACAAAGATTTGAGACCCATTTGCATCCCTTTTAGGTTGTATGTTTGATGTATATTGCTATTGGACCAAAGGGCTAAGTAAATGCTCGATATGTTTAAACAAGGTTATTGGTTGTTTGAGAAGGATATTTTGTGAGAATGAGACCTGAATGAACACTGATGTTTGAATCACAAGGTGGTTGGATAGATCTAATATCTAGGTATATGAGATACGTCCTGATGTCACAAATGTATGTTTTGAATTCATGGAATTGCCCAATGGATTAGGCACTGATCAATTATAGGATCGCTGGTTATACTGTTGCATTTTTGAGGTTTTGTTGAATCAACATCTTTAATCAAACAAATTTCCCTTTCATGTTGAAGAGCTATAAACAAAATGTCCTCACTCAGCTTATGAATTTCATTGTTTTGCATCTAGCTACTACAGATATATGTTATTTCATAAGTTATTAGGAGAAATAAGGGTTTTTATCTTCTTCATATTAGATTCAATGTATGCTTTGACAACTGGTACCATATAAGGAATCTATAGGTTCACCCACCTAGGTTTTGCAGAGCCTAAATTGCAGAAGGTGTATAGCCTTATAGTTGGCCTGGTGTCTGAATGGGCATGTTGAAAATGGGAGATAACTGCCCCTAGATATGTTTTTTTCTCATCGGGGTAATTGGAAATGGGTAATGTTTTCAAACACCAACAAGGGTGACATTCTAATGGAATGTTCTAAAGTCCTCTAACAAGGCCACTCCTAACAAGGTGATTAAATCTTTTAACAAGGTCACATTTAATAGTGTGTTTTGTAACCTTTAACAAGGCTAGCTCCTAATAGAGCTCACTTTAGAAGAGTGAAAAGTGGTAACATGTTTCTCATGGATTTTCCCAAATTGGGTTTCCATGTTAAATCCTAATGTCAAACTTGTGTGGATGTTTTGATTAAGTAAAAGAAGGTTTTAAGGACCCCAAACCTTATTACAAAAGGATAGTCTCAAAAAAGATAGATCATTTAGGAACAAAAACAAAACAAGCCTCCAAAAAGAAACACAAGAGGTCACAAACAGAACTACTAAAAATAATAGCAAAGAAACATCGTGGCCTTAATCAGGTCCAAAGCCTAATTAGTTAGCATTCGCATGTTTTCCACCATAGCCCTCACCTCATCCTTCTTGGCTATATCATCAATCTTTTTAGAATGGGCCCTAGTGTATTTGCTAGGACCTTGGCTATCAACCACTGGAGGAGTAGCCACTGGAGGAGAGTTCTAGCCTTTATCCATGTCCAGTTTCTTCAATAGGGTAGACACATTGTCAACCATTTTCTTAATTAACTTCTCAAGATTGCACATCTTTGCTTCCATCATAGTTACCTTCTCCTGATTCACATTGAAGTCTATGTCAATAGCCCTGTTCTTAGCCTCTAGTTGCAAAATCTTTTGCATAATATTTTTAACATCCTCAGTGCTACCAACCACTTCCATCAGCTTGTCAATATGTTGGTCAAGGGTGCACTCACCACATGCAGTTTTACTAACATGCATGACAACCTTCCTAAGTTCCTGCATGTCACTGCCAAGTGTTTGAATTTGGGTCTTCATGACCCCAATTTATTTCAGTATAACACTTGGGTTACCATGCATCCCTTTCATAGGGTTAGGGGTATCTTTTTGTCTATTCTCCCAACCCTCATGAATCCCTTGTTCCTGGGAGTCCTCATCACTCGACTCCCCTTTATCTTCTAACTCCTTATCAGGGCACCTAGATGGGTATCTTTTCTTTTCCAACCATCAAGCTAAGGTATCATCATCATTAGAAGGGGACAAAGCCCTCTTCCCTAGACTATCCTTAACCCTCTTCACCTTTATCTCAAATTTCTTATAAACCCTTAGCTGATCCTCCACAAAATCACTCTCCTTTTCAGAGTCAAAGTGAACCGTGACTCTCCTTTTCTTCTAAGATCTATTGCAAGTTCCCTTAACCACATAAACCTCATCCCCATCAGCCTCATCCTAGGTTTCAGAGTCATAACGCTTCTCTTGGGTACTCCCTTCCATTTCATAGTTAGCATCTTTAATTCGACCCCTATGCCTCACTATTATTTTGGCCTTTAAACTTGTGTGGATGTTATTTATGACATTTTATTGATTAATTTTTACATTCTACAAGTCTATTATTTTAGGATAGTGGACAACTAGTTGATATTATTGAAAGTTAACTATAGAGACTAAGTTATGGAATGATAAGATCTAAAGTCGATTAAGTGTTTGTTTGCTCAATTGGTACATATAGGCCTTGGATAATTGATCCACCCCACCTTTTAGTCATTCTAAATATTCTAACAATGTCTAGTATAAATTGAAACCACTAGGGAGACATAATGTGTCCTTCTCTTGTTTAATGTGTATGCATAAAAAATGTCACACTTCTTTAAGACATTCTATCCAAGGATCCAATAGATTAGGAACCTTGAATGGTGACTTAGAGCTTGACATAGGGGCATCTTGGGTCGGTCGCTACTTTGGAGTTAATGGGAGGAGGATCAATAGTTTCTTCAGAGGCTTCTTGGAATGATACTCAGTTAAAGAAGAGGTGCTTGGTAGAGGTTACTTAGTCATCTCTTGATAGTTCTTGGTTGAGAACTTAGTGGATGAATAGACTCAACAATCTTGAAGGTTCTTGATTGTCGAAAGAGCTCAGCATAGCTTGGGGCACTCAATTGTCAAAAAAAATCGATGATTCTTGCAAGACCTTTTCACACACTAGGAGCTTAGTGAAGCTATTAGAAATAGATAATAATAAGAGGGGAAGTCAATCAATATTCTATAAAAAAAATTCTAACAACTAAATATTCTTAATTACTTGATAACTTGTATATTAAAGTAAACCAACAATGTTGAACAATAAATATAACCATACACATAGAGAACACATAATACCATTATTTGTTAACTAGGGAACCTTGGTAGGGATGATACCCACAAGATGATGGACACTAAATAAAAAAATCATGTTAAGGATATTGATCCTATTAGAAGTCTATGAAATACATATAGTGTCTCAAGCCCTTGTTAGAGGACTAGGCCCTGTTAAAAGCCTCAACCCTATTAGGAGTTATTTCAACCCTATAAAGAATTGGTAGATCAAATACAATGTATGCAAGAAGAGCCCACTTCCCTAACATGAAATATATAATAAAGTTTATTTACAAGAGTATATATACATACAATACTATCTTACTGTTGTATCTTGCACTTGCTTTGATCATACATTAGATTTTGCATCACATATGGCTTCCATATCATTTAAGCTTCCTTCACATATAGTTTGCATCACATTCATACTCCACACTATTTGTGCAAGATATGATCTTTACTTGTATCTCACAAATTAATAAATCTATGCTTAGTCATCCTTGATGCTTACACATGCTTGACCAAATATAAAATAACTTTGGGTAAACATCTAGGATGTTAGCACAAAATGATTAAGTGATTATTTTGTTTCCAAAATAATTCCTTAATCCATACACTTCAATTAGCTATCATGCTCTATTTTTCTATGCTGATTACATGATTTGGTAATTTAACTATAACTTGTGTCATACAGTCTGTATAGGTCTACGCACTGACATACATCATTGTGACCCTGTCAACCATTGATCCTCAACTATGCATGAACTAACTCAAAGTCTGTCATCCATACATATCATATTTGTCTCTATACTGCTACAAATTGTCTAACACTTAGACAATTTTCTAACTTTGATAATATCATGAAATATCAAAAGTATATGTTTCCATAAATGACAACACTCATACATCTACCTAGCCATATTGCTAACAAAAGCTTGGTTATAATTTTTCCCGAGTTGCTTAGTTAGTGAAGGGATGGTATCACCAAAGGAGTGGAACTTGGCATACATTGGGGAGCTCATTTTATACTGCATGGTTTGGTTATTGTGTT
Source organism: Cupressus sempervirens (assembly GCA_028749045.1). Taxonomy (NCBI): domain Eukaryota; kingdom Viridiplantae; phylum Streptophyta; class Pinopsida; order Cupressales; family Cupressaceae; genus Cupressus; species Cupressus sempervirens. Next base: position 305,795,610 of record CM053785.1, on the reverse strand, counting down.
AATCGAGTGGCTCAATCAATGATGGGCCTTGATTATGCTTGGTGGAGTTACTGATACTCAATCTGGTTTCTTTGATGTTCAGTTTGGTCTTGATTCTATGCTAACTGATTTTTTTGTGAGTTGACTTGGAATTTAATTTGGTTATATTTAATTTTTGTTATATGATGACTTGTGGCTTAATATGGGTATTTAATGTAATGGTTTATTTTGATTTGTATTGAGCTAGGCTGACTTGTGGCTTAGTTGGGTATAAGTAAGGGGGTTTTGTGGAGTCTTAAGACATTCATTCATTGAATTGAGTCATCATTATGTGGGATCTAGCATGGAGTAGATGAAGTAGTTGAGTGAGCAAAATTTTACTAAGTGTGTAGACAAAGTGGTGAATGTAACCTGGTAGTTTACACCTGGATCTTGGGTAAAGTTTGAGAAGGGCTAGTAGTTGAGGCTTGGGAAAAAAGGAGATTGGTTGTTGGGCTCATGAGAACAAGTTTAGATCATCCTTGGAGGTTTTTACCAAAGTGTGGATCTAGACTAGCTAGTGTTTGGGTTGGATCTTAAGGGATCTTGCATAAATATTGTTGTAGTTGCTATTGTATTTGGTCATAACCAAGAAGGCCTTACAACCTAACACATTACATGTAAACATTTATCTTATGAATAAAGTCTTGAGAATTGGTATTAGATCTTGCATTTTTGTGTTGTTTCCACTGTGTAGTTATTTATAGGGATCCAAATTACCTCCAATAGGGGCACCTTCAGATTCTCACTGCATTAGATGGTATCATAGCCAAGTTGTTCTTGAGCATGTATAGAGATCATTGAAGCTAAGGAAGTTTACACTAGGACCTTGGGTTGAGAGGAGTTTATCTGAGAAGATCTTGATCTAGTGGTGGATTATTCTTTCTAGATTCCTAGATCTTTTGGTTGTGAGGTGGTAGATCATGGTTTTGACTTGCAATTGTAGAGGACTTGTAGATGGATCAATGGATGCAAAGATAGAAGCTTGATCTATTGGAGCATGATCACAGAGAGCTTGTAAGATGTATATTGTGGATCTGTGTTCCTAGACTTGTGATGTCTTCCTAGTTGTTCATTTGAGGTGGCAGGTTGTGATCTAACTTACAAATAATTTGAGTTTTTTATAAGGTGTGTGGGAAGGATTTTTTGTAGAGGGTTTTCAAAGATCTTGAAAGATGTCTCTAAGAATATTAGACCTTGGGATGATTAAAAATCTTCATGATGCGGTAGAGAAGAGGCTTTTAGAGGTTTCAAATCAGTTGGAAGCTAGCTTAATTGATTGAGTTAAGAAAGGCATGGTTGAATTTCAAAGAAATTTGTGGAGCTAGAATCTACCAATCCATAAGAGATTTTTCTAGTTGGTTAGGAGACTTGTTCGAGAGAGAAAAGGGCATGGTAAGGTCAAGGAGGAAGTTGTTTTTATTAAATGGTTTGTTGAGTCTAATGTGAAACCCATAGAGCAACTTATGGTTATTATTGAAGAGGTTCCTAACCTTGTTGATGTTCAGTTCAAGATTGGTTTTTATGATCAATTGGCTAAGTATGACATGGAAATTATAGAGAACTTGGTCATAGGTGATTCAATTATTGTGGGTGATATGTTATATGTTGCAAAGCATCTTGTTGTGAGCAATGAGATTGTTGGTAATGAGATTTTGGCATGTATTGTTGAGGAGTTAAATATTTTTTTTGATATGTAGGGATGTGATAAGTTTCATGTTGATTGGTCAGTGGTAATTTAGATAATTCTGATGTTTAGATGGATGAAGCAGATCTAGATGATGTGCAGATTGGTTTTCTTATCCTTGATGGAGTGGAAGCCTTTGGTAAAGATGAAGATTGGATTGGATTTGTCTTTGGGCATCAAAGTTTGGGACACACTTTTCTTTTTACCTAGGGAGTTTGATGCAAGAGCATCTTGTGTTTTCTCAGTGGCTACTTTGAAGTTCATGGGAAGAGGCTCAGTAGTATCTTTGGAGGGTGCTTGGACTAATACTTAATCAAAGAATAGATGCTTAGTAGAGGTTACTCGATCAACTCTTGGTAGTTCTTGGTTGAGAACTTTATGGATGAATGGACTCAACAATCTTGAAGGTGCTCAGTTGTCAAAACAACTCAGAATAGCTTGGGGCATTCAGTTGTCAAAGGCGCTTAGCAATGCTTGTAGGAACTTGGCACACACTGGGAGCTTTGTGAAGCTTGGTTATAGTGTTGCCTAAGTTGTTTGATCAATGAAGGGATTTAGTCACCAAAGGAGTAGAAATTAGCATACACTGGGAAGCTTGACTTATACTGCATGTTTCAGTTGGTGTGTTCACTAAGTGGCTCAATCAATGAAGGGGCTCAGTTATGCTTGGTGGAGTTGTTGATACTTGACATGATTTCTCTGATGCTTGATTTGGTCTTGGTTCCATGTTAACTAATTTGTTTGTGAGCTAACTTGGCATTTAATTTGGTTGTATTTAATTTTTATTGTAAGTCAACTTGTGGCTCCACATGTGTATTTAATGTAAGGGTTTATTTTGATTTGTATTGGGCTAGGCCAACTTGTGGCTTAGTTGGGTATAAGTAAGGGGGTTTTTTGGATTCTTAAGACATTTATTCATTAGAGTAATTCATTATTTAGTGTGGGATCTAGCATGGAGAAGATGAAGTAGCCAAATGAGAAAAATTTCCCTAAGTGTGTGGAAAAAGCATTGAATGTGAGGTAGTTTACACTTGGATCTTGGGTAAATTTTGAGAAGGGCTAGTAGGTGAGGCTTGGGAAATAAGGAGATTTCTTGGTGGGCTTGCAAGCACAAGTTTAGATCTTCCTTGGAGGTTTCTACTAGAGTGTGGATTTGGACTAGCTAGTGTTTGGGTTGGATCTTGAGGGATCTTGCAGAACTATTGTTGTAATTGCTATTGTATATGGTCATAACTGGGAAGGCCTTACAACCCAACACATTGCATCTAAATAGTTATCTTATGAATAAAGTGTTGAGAATCAATATCAAATATTGAATTATTTTGTCATTTCCATTGTGTGGTTATTTGTAGGGATTTAGATTACCTCTAATAGGGGTACCTTTGGATTCACACTACATCAGTGCTTCCTATCTACAACATGCAAGAGCTATGAGATGGTGGCTTTGAAATGAACCTAGCTAAAGAAACCATTGCAATATGCTCTATAGAATGGATGATTCAAATATTAGTGACAAGAATGACAATATCTAAGAATTAGGATAAGTGCAATGAAAATGCAAGTAAACTAGATGAAATGCAAGATGCAAGATCTAAACTAATAAATATGAAGAGTTTGTAGTGCCTCTCCCATTTGACTTCTGTAAGTCATCCTGATGGATGCCCCCTTGCTGATCTTTTGTTGTGATGGATCATGATTGTGACCCTGAGTGGTCTACACCGTTGAGGTGTTTGGATTTATGTTTCTTTATCAGTTGCGTTGATTATGCTTTTGACTGATCTTTGAGATTAGGATGTGATTTTTGGTTCACTGAGGTTTGTGCTAGTGGTTACCAGGATTGATGTGGTATCATGAGGTTGTTCCGTGATTACCTTGAGATGTGTGCAGAGATTGCACTATGTTCTATTACCATGCTACACGGGACTAGGTTCCTATAGCAGTGGTTAGTCATGTTGATGAATATGGTTGTTTATATGTTTTAAATGCCTTTTCAATGCAGAGTAATCAATCATTATTAGATGCTTAAGTAATTAGAATGGATTGTTCATGTTGGATTCTTTGGTTATGTGTTGCGGACATTTACCTTGTTATATTTCTGATCTGAGAGATATTTTTTACTCATGTTATGTGTTACATTTGAGATAACCTAAGGGTCAAATGTTACTCTTTGATTCCAGTATCATAGATATTAAACTACTATGTTGTTCAGTTAATCATATTGCATGATGATGCCATTTTGAGATGATAGTGTGTTTTACGATGTTATCTGGTTATCTGGTATTTGGACATACCTCTGATTTCGCTATATGATGGATTTAATGCTATGGTTATTTACTTCATTCCTGCATTGCTATGCTTCATGAGAACGTGAGTGATGTAAATAGATTATTTTAATATAATTAAATAAATGGTTAAATTAGGTGATTTAATGCATTTATTGCTTTGGCTATATTATTATATGCAATTGCACTTGATCGTGTTGTTTAGTGTGCAGGATTATATCCTTGGCAGTGGCACATGGAGTTAGTGATTCAGCCATTCATATTTTACCAATGTCATCCTTGTATGGTCGATGTATCCTTAATTAAATGTTTAATTTAAACCTTTCAGTGATTATTAAACTGAAACTCATTTGCATTATGTGATTAGACAGTAAGCGTGTCTGTGCATTTAGAGTTTCGCTTTGTCGCAAAAGTTGTTCAAGAGATTTATGTGTTTTTGGGTTTTTGGGCTTTTTAATTGATTTATTTTAATTTTTGGCAGCTTTGCCATAGATGAATTCCTATTTATAGGAATAGCCTATTTTCGTTTGGATCGATTTGGGGTTTAACTGGATTGGCTAGTTAAATGCCCTAATCGATTATTCACCTGAAAAGTGAATAAGTATCCAAAAATGAATTTAATTCCTCACTTCTCACTTTCAAATTGGAAAGTTGGAGAGTAAAACCCAAAAATCCTCTTCATGAGGATTTACTATTTTGTTCGTTGTGGGAGCTACGGGCGTGGGATTGTCGCGAGGTTGGGCTCATTGGATCCAGCTTGGAGAAACCTTGGATTGCCACAATTTTTAGCTACTTCTGCGAGATATTTATTTTATGGTTCAGATTCCCATTTTGCCCTTTTGGCTGTGAGGTAGGGCTTTCCCGTTTTATTGTTTCTACTCCGTTTCTGCTTCTGTTTTTGGTAGCTGTTTGTTTGGAGTTTGAGAACTAGTGTTCCCCTCCGTTTCTGTATGCTAGTTCTACTTGGTTGGGCGGGTATGAACATTTCCCTATTTTTTGGGATGAGGGTTTGGAATTTTACGCCGTTATGCTGGCCGTTTTTGCATACGGTGTCCAATTTCATTTATTTTTTGGATTTTTGGGGTTTTTGAACCCAACGGCCAAATGGGTTTTACTTTTGAAGTTTTTCCAAAATTTGGGATTTTTACCTCATTTTGCGTGCCGCCTTGTTTTGTCAGATTTTCTTGGCACAATGTGGGTCGTGGACCTTGATGATCCATTTGGATATCAGTCAAACCACTTTTACAATTTTATGTTGCATTGGGATGCATGTTGCATCTGTGCTCTCGACTTTGTGTTTGGTTGAGTGATTTGTTACCTGTTATGGTTTTTGTTGGACCTTTTCTTTTGTTTGTGAATGCTAGGATTCGTGTAGAATCCATACTCTCGGATTGAGGCCGATTGAGTGAGTTCATGAAGTTTGGTCTTGTTGCATCATTGGGATTCGTGTAGAATCCATACTCTCGAATTGAGGCCAATTGAGTGATTTAATGATGTATGGTTTTATTGGCTTTGGGATTCATGTAGAATCTATCCTTCCTGTGTTGCCTTTAGTTGGGTGTTTTCTTTGCATTGTGTTCTCATTCCTGTCCTTGTGTTATGATCTTCGTGATGGTGGTGCGCCACACACAAGTATGTACGCATACATTTGTTGGGTGACTTGTGAGGCTCGATCTTCCGTGGATTTGCCAGAAGTTATGATCATTGGGGTTGGGATGGGAGTATGCATGCCCACAGGCACTTGTCGTAGGATGAGCTTGGGTAGGGTAGGGTAGCATATGGAGGGGGCTTCTATCTCGTAGCCTGGTGACGTTAGTCCCATAGGGTTGGCAGAGGAAGTTTTAAATAAGTGATAATTAAAGAAAATGTGTGACTGATAATAAAACTTAAGATAATAAAATGTGTGTGCGGGGCCCTCCGTTGAGGAGTTGAAATGCACGATCCGAGCTTGGGCTTGTCGATGCCAAGCGACTCTCCATGATGTCAGCCCCTACTTAGTAGCCTTTTGAGTGTCTGACTAGGACCTTTACTCCTTGCATTGTCTTAGGTTCTTGGTTCAGCCATCATACTATCTGGCGTGAGTGTTAGCCTTGGTTGTTGTTTTGTGTGTTTGTGGTTGGATCATTATCTCCATCAGCACGGAGGGTGTGGACCTACGGGTTCCACGTGGTTGGGAGGCATAGCTAGCTTCACCACTGCTAGGGATCGGTGATCTTTTGTCCTAGTGCGACCATTGCTGGATGTCTTCACTTGGTACTTCGAGTTTCGGAGTATGCTTTCTTGTGATTTATGCTTTCTTTGGAATGCTTGGATATCATGTTTAGATGATGTTAGTTTACTTGATGCATTCCCTTATCATGATGTTTAGCATATGATTAGATGATGTTATTTGATTTAGTAGTATATCTATTGCTTACTGTTGTTTAGCATGTGATAGGTGATGTTATCTACAGTAGGATTATCTTATGCGTTATCACTAGCATGTTAGATTTTATGTTATTATTATGCATGTTTTAGTAGTGACATCCCTATTACGATAGTACTGACGATCTGGTCGGTGAGTTGGGATGTTACATGCGGGGATGGCTAGGACCCATGATGGTCTTATGATGCTATTAACGGTTGGGAGGAACCGCGTACTTAGTTTGGTTGTCTTGTTCCTAAGATGCATTTCTGTACATTGCGATGTTGCTTTTGTTCTTTGCAATGCTTATTTTAAGTGTGTTCTTTGCTGTTGTAGTTTAGATGGTTTGGTGTTCTTCATTCTGTGTTGTTCTTGCACTCGAGTGTTCATTCCTCGAGCTTTTTTGGATCTGGTACTCCTCGGTGTGGAGGTTCTTTTGTCAAATTTTCCCTTTTTTTGAGTTCTGGAAGTGTTTTTACTTTCTATGGGTGACATTTGTTCAACATTGTGTGACATTGATAAAGTATCGCATGCCCATAGAAAGAATGTCATACAACACTATAAAGTATCACACGCATTACTGGAGAAGTGTCATACGACACTGGAAGAGTGTCACACAATTTTATGAGAAATGTTGCACGATACTTTTCCAGTATCGCACGCCTTCTTGAGAAGTGTCGCACGCATTAAGGGAGAAGTGTCGCCCTCCCTTAGTAAAAAGTGTCACACGATTTTTGTGAAAAACCTGTGCGTGCCATCAGCGGGAACTTTTCTTCATGATCCAATCTTTTTGAGAGTGGTTTTGGATACCCTTTTGGGCATTCTTTGAGCCTATGCTATTGCATTTTGAATTCTGTCAGTTTCTCTTAAAATCGAGTTTTCGTGTTTCTATTTTAGTCTCTTGGGGTTTAAAATATATCGTTTAAGTATAAGTTGACATATACTTAAGATATATTTTAATATATGTGACAAATCATTTGAGATAGGTTTCCGACCTCTCAGAGATAAGTTATGGATTCTAGGAAATTTCAGGGCTTCAGAAATCCAGACTTAGCCAATTTTCAGGGCTTTAGGATTTCAGGCTTAGCCAAATTTTGGGATTCTGCATTTTACCCCAGCTTGGTGTTTTGTTGATGAGTGGTTGTTTCTTGTGCCCTCATCATGTGCGTTGTCGTTGTTGGCTTTTTTGTGTGTGTTAGTTGGGTAGTAGCATTCGGAGATTCGTTGGTTGCCAGGATTGTGTTGAAGTCTTCCATTGCGATCATTGTGATCCCTATATGATGTTGTCATGTGCATTCATATTTGTAAAAAAAAAAATATCTTGGCTTGATTTGAATCCTTGTTTCCAAGGATCTCCGGGTGGGGCATTACAGAGTTACAAAACTACCTAGTTAAGTTATGTGAGCTAGACTATGCATAAATAAAAACTAAGATAAATGAAAAAGAGAGAATGCAAGTGTGAGATGAGTGCAAAGTGAGTGCTCCAACTACTCCAAGAGATATAAGATAACTTGCAACATAAGAATAACATAAGAGTGTAAGAGATGAAAGAGTGAGGAGAGAGCCTCCTTTTAATGAGAAATGAATGATAGAGATTTAGAGGCAAAATCAAGGGTGAAGAATGAATCTTGAGTGATCCATGTGCACAAGAATCTTACTTAAGAAGGAGCAATGGATATTTTTAAGAGGCAAAATATGTGTGGAGGAGAATAAATATTCCACCCACCTTGGAAAGTGTACAACTCATGTGAGACAAAAATGCCTTTTCTTTTATTTTAAAATAGGAATAATGTTTTTCATGTGCACACTTATCATAAGTGGGACTTGGGGAATTTTATTTAATTAAAAGGGGACAAGTTCTTTTAATTAAATAAAGGAATTAGGATAAGGTGGTCAAACCATAAGTTATAATTGAATAAATAGAAAAGTGATGATTTGTTCAAAGTAAATGATAGATAAATTATGCAAAAATGCTATAAAGGAGGTGCATAGTCTAGATGACCATTTTTGGGTGATTACATTTTCCCCTCTTTGAATAATGTGTGATTGATCTAGGAACACATTAATTCAAAGAATTAAGATGTCAAGATGACAGATAGATCTGACTCTGAAGAAAATAGCTTAGAGAGATAGTTGATCCTAAATGTACAATCAATAAGTGGTGAGACTAAACATTATGATAGAGATAGATATAGAAAAAATGGAAATGTAAAGCATATGCCCTAAATAGATGCACATATCAAGAGAAAGTGGAAAAGGTCAAGCATATGCTCATGAGAAATAGATATAGTAGAATCAATTTATAGTGATGGAAAAGCAGTGACATAGTATTCTTGTCTTCTTGGGATCAAAATCAAAATGAGGTAAAGAAGATGCTGAAATAAGAAAAATATGATCAAATCAAGATAAGATAAATTCTATAATGATAGATAAGTAATTAAGACCAAAGAATGACCACCAAACAATGAACATATGCCCTAGTTTGACTAAGGTTGACCTAAAAGATAAAGCATAAGAATAAGGTCAAAGTAGGAAGAATCGTAATGAAATGAGGATGATGATAAGAGAGAAATGATGATAAGAAAGATTGAATTGATACAGGAAGAATAAATTATGATTACCTCAGAAAAAATTGAAGCTTAAGGCTCAAAAGTTTAATCAATTGCACAGAAGAAGGTCAAATTTTAAAACATGATTTTGACCATCAAGATGAACCTAGATTTTGATTTCAATCCAAAATTGATCCATGATGTTGAATTTAGGTAAGGGAACAATTTTTTTTGAAATCCAAAGTGATAAAAAATTAGGTCAAACATAGGTCAAAAGAGTATATAAAGGGCCTAAAAGGGTAAATAGATGTGATGATAAGATTAATACCTTTTGATGATAGGAAAAGAAAGAAGATGGTGAGAAAAAGATAGGAGATATAATTAAGGCATGATCAAGAAGAATCATTAGGATGAACAAAGTTGAACAAGACCTCCATGAAAGATAAAGAAGATTCTCAAGTGCAAACTTAAGCTAGAATGAATTGTAGAATGCAAGCTAGTATGCAAAGGTGCAATTGCAAGGGTTACATCAAAAGATCATACAATCATTAGTAGTATAAACAATGATACATATCAGATAGGAATGTGGGAACCCAACCTGTGCATCAAAGATATAAAGGTCAAGATGATGGTGCAGTTAGATTCCTAAGTTTAGTATATCAAGATTATGGTCACATAGAGACAAAAAATGTTGAAATGATCATAAGCATGCACTTGAAAAAAATAGACAAGGATGTAACTTTGAAGATCCTAAGTGTCAGATGGGTCAAGCAAGATGCTCAAGACACCTAATATTTACAAAGTACACCTTCAGATAGAAGTCAAAGGAAAAAATGCCCCATGCCCCTAATTCCTCTAGTTATGACATCCTTGAGAGACTATTAGGGAGGGAAACTTCACCAAATAAATCATCATAGATAACACACAAAGAAAATAAGCCAACAAGTCTCAACCAATTTTAGTTTAAGTGTATGTATGAAAGTTACATGACCATTTTCCTAGGACTAAAGTCTGCTAGTGAGAAATATCACAACATCCTAGACTACAGATAAGGTATCCAATAAGTGTTGCAAAATAATCAATGTCAAGGGGAAATGTTAAAAACATTGTTTAGAGTACTACTAAAGAAACACCAATGTAACAAAGAGACCCAGTAAGTGATGCTATTTGTGCCCCCTAGACTTATAAAATGATCAATTCTAAACTAGGAAAGGCAAAGAGATATGAGATGGGTTAGTTCAGAGTGTAAAGAGATGTGTTGATAGACATAAATTCAATGCTCTAAAGTAGCACCTATTTCCATGCTCTCACCATTTGGCATGATTTTTTTATTTATGTATTTGGAATTTTAATGATTTTTTTGTAGTTTTGAGATATTTGGGTTTTTTGGTGATACATCAAAGCACCTATTGATAGGTTTTCACTAAGATGATTAGTTTTTAGGATATTTTCTATATTTTATGATTCTTTTAGGTTTGCATATCAACTTTTTGGATTTTTAGAATGATTTAAAGATTACTAGTTCTCAAGCAAGATCACATTGTTTTGTCCCAATGTATACAAAGGTGTAGGAAATGATGGATTATATAGCTAGCAAATAATATGGATAAGAAATTATACCTAAAGCAAGTGAATTTGATGCTCAAGGACTAGGTCCTCAAGAGTTTCCAAGCTAGAGAGGATAGCCATATGAAGCATGTGAATATTAGCTCAAAGTAGATGGGTGCATGTTTTGGATAAGCAATGGAAGCCAATAAGCTGTGTAGCACATATAATAAATTACTTGATGTCATGAAAGCATAAAGTCCAAAAGAGGGGACATGTCAAGAGGCTTCTGAGAACCATGCTTTTTCTTCTTCTTTTGATCAAGACTAAGAGGTCAACTAGATAGGATAGTGATAGGATAGAATAGTAAGGATAAATTTTTTATTTGGGCTAGAAGTGAATGATTTGGGATAAGAAAGATCATGATAGGGTATAAAATAGATAAGATAGACATTGCTCATGGATAGCTCAACATTGTCAATATCAAAGAAAGAAGAGGGAATAGATGGATGATGGAAGAAATGTGCATGATGCTTGTTTTTTGGTTTTCATCATGGTGCTTGTCTAAGGCACTACAAAAAGTGATTTTTGCCATAAGACAAATTTATTTCTATTTACTTTTTCTACCTAGGCATATGTTTACTAGGTTTTGACTAAGTCTCTTTTTAAAATAAAATAAAAATTATCTTTTTCTATTTATATTTTTGGAAAGAATTCAAAATTTTTCAGTTTGAATAGTGGTCCTATTGGAAGGATAAGATTCAAGACCATAGAAAGGTATGCTCAGATATGTTGATAGGGTGATGGAAGGGATATGGTAGAAAAGGTATATGGAGAATAAGATTTTATTTTTTGTAAGACTGGAAGGAGGAAGGATAGTAGGTAAGTTTAGGCTTGAAAAGATTGTATAAGTATAAGTGAGAAAATGGGCAAGATAAACATTGACACACACCTTGAAGGGTGATGGAATTATTGAGTAAATATGGATGAAATAACTTGAGGTTTAGATATATGAGGTGGTAGAGTAATTTTTGAGGAAGATGGAGTGGAAGCCTTTGGAAGTTTGAATTCAACTTTGATTTTCTCATAATATCCAAGTCTTTTAAGAGAGACTTGGGAATCCACATAGGTTTTGATTTTCTTTTCCTTTGGATGCTTTACAGTGCATTTCCTTGATAATGGATTTAGGAACCCATATTTTCTTTGGTTTATCTTTTTGGATAATGGAGCCTTGTGATTTCTTGAATAGTTTTTCTTTCTATGCATTCACATGGCGATTAGATAGGATATAGTGATCTTCATTTTTCAATAAATTATTGTATTTATTTATTTCATGTTGAACATCCAAATTATTTTCAAAAGATTTGGGATTTGAGGATGAATAAGGTTGATATGACTATTGGAAATATAAGAGGATTAACTGAGAGGAGAGGGGTGAATAAGTTACCAGAAAATAAATCCTAGATCCTTTGGATGTCAATACAAATCAAAACATAAAATTTTATTGAACTGTATTCTATTGTTATTCAAAAAACACATAGGCACTTATTTAACACTAGCAAATACTGCAACTGAACAAGCATTAAGAATCAAATGTAACTTGGCAATAACTTAATATATTGATCTTAATGTGATTAAATATGATTAATATTTAACTTAGTTGCATACATATAAAATAAATAGCATGAACAAAAGTAACACCAAGATTTAACATGGAAACCCAATTTGGGAAAAACTACCAATTGCAACTAGTTATTATTTTTCACTCTTCTTAAGTGAGCCCTATTAGGAACCAACCCTATTAAAGGTTACAAAACAAACTGTTAGTTGTGACCTTGTTAGAGGATTTAATCACCATGTTAGGAGTGGCCTTGTTAGAGGTCTTCAAGACACTTCAAATAGAAATGCCACCTTGTTGGAGGATTTACAAATAGTTTTAAAGCCAACTCTGTTAAGAGATTTAGATTACTGATACAATGGTTAGAAAGTAACAATGAGATGACCTAATTTCTGATGCAACTAAATTGCTAATCATAGATCTCAATTATGGCTTTAATACTTGATCCTTCCTAATCAAATTCATATCTATAGCTCCACAAGGATATTCTTCTTATCCTTCAAATTCATTTCCTCTTGGCATCTTCAAATCTTCTAATTTTTTTTACACATTCTAATTCAATCCTCAACTTGACCTCATATTTATATCTTACATATTTTCAATTCAGCTTGAATAAAAATTAGATTACTTAATATTCATCTCCTCATTCAGTTGGAACTAATAAACAAATCAATTGAACTGAATATGAAAAAACAAGAAAATACTTCATTAGCTGACCTTGCTTGGTAAACACTGACCAAAATAGATTCTCCTTTGTTAACCAAGTGAGCTTAGTTAACATTTTTTTTCATGCCAACTTTATTTTTCTCCTAAATGAACTCTGTAGACACTACCTTCTGCAAATTCTCTTTGGTAACTGAGTGAGATTGGTTAACACTCATTATCTTTCAACTTTCCTTTGTCTCCTAAGTGAACTTGGTAGATACTAACTTCTAAACTTTGCATACATAGAAATGCTTGGCAGACATAGGGAACTATCTTCATCACTTGAGTGAGCTCAATAGAAACTGACTGGTAAATGTATGACATTTTGTGTAACATCAAAGACAATATACAATTGATCAATTATTTTCAACAATCTCCCTCTTTGGCATTGATGACAACACAATATGCCATAATACAATAAAATTTATTGAGAAAAATAAAGTAAGGAAAATATCCTTAGTTTCATTCTAATTTTCATCCATGAGAACTCCTTCTATCAGTGTAAACTCCCTCTATCTTCACTCTTCTCCCTCTATCAGCAAAACTCTTTTGTCTTTAAACATCTTCATATAATAGAAAACTCCCCCTCTTTGATATCAGACCAAATTCTTAAATTATTCTTCCTCATTTACTTTCTCCCTTTTTATAGAATGAATTATGACATCAAAACTCTCCCTCTTTGACATCTAATGCCAAAGATTATGAATCATATAATATCTAATTTACCTCAAGTATTTATTCATATGCAATCTTCCATTTCATTACTACATTGAAACTTTACTAATTTTTAGTATGCATTGGTTGATGCATCACTAAATGCTATTTAGTGAGCTTCAAATAGGGGAATGACCCATAGCTTACCTTCTAGATACAAAAATACATCTTTAGGTAATGTCTTGGTGAATATGTCTACAATTTGTTCTTTGGTATTCACATATTCCAATCTTACTTCCTTGTCTTGTACCAATTCTCTTAGAAAATGATATCCTATATCAATGTGCTTGGTTTTGGTATACATACTAGATTCGTTGATATGTTGATTATACTAGTGTTATCATAGAAGATAACCACTATATCTTTGATTTATATCTTCATACCTACCAATAATTGCTTGAACCAAATAATATTGAAACAATTTATTACTACAACAACATATTCTACTATATTGTTGACTAAGAGATGCAATTCTACTTTTTGCTTGTCCAAGACACTAGCCTTTTACCAAGAAATAATGCCCCACCACTAGTACTCTTTCTAACACCAATGTTTCCTACCAAATCAGCATCAATGAAGGGTTGTAACTCCAAGTTTCCTCCTTTATTGTACAATAAGCCATAATCTTTAGTACTCTTTAGATAACTCATGATTCTTTTGATTGCCATCATATGATTTTCTTTAGGATTTGCTGAGAATCCTGCCACCATACCAACTATAAGAGCAATGTCAAGCCTAGTATGTACAACATACTATAATTTTCAAATCATTGATCTATATTTGGTCTAATCTACCTCCTTGGAATCATAATTTTTGGAAAGCTTATGTCCAGTAGAAATAGGTGTTCCAACTAGCTTTGAATCTTCCATTCCAAATTTCTTTAGTATGTCCTTGATATATTTATATTGAGTAATGTGGATACCATCTTTCTTCTATTGAATCTATAATCCAACAAAGAATTTTATCTCTCAAAACATGTACATCTCAAATTATGTACTTATCTCTTATGAAAATGCTTTGCATAATTCATCATTTCTAGTAAACAATGTGTCATCTACAAAGATTTCAACCAATACAATTTTCTTGTCTGGTCCTTCTTTGATATATAAGTTGTTGTTATCATTTATTCTTTGAAAACCAATCTTTATCAAGTAGCTATGAAGTCTCTCATGTCAAGCTCTGGTTAGCTTTCTTGAGACCACACAATAATTTGAAATTTACAAACCATATCCTTTTTGCTAGGATCTACAAAACCTTCTAGTTTTTCTTTGTAAATTTCTTCTTCAATAATTCCATTCAAGAATGCAGATTTCACATCCATTCCATAAACTTTGAAACCTTTATGTGTTGCATATGCTAGTAAATTCCTAACACCTTCTAATCTTGCAATAGGAGTAAACATTTCACCATAGTCAATACCTTCTTGAGAATAACATTTACAAACTAACCTTGCTTAGTTTCTTGAAACTTTTCCTTCTTCATTCAACTTATTTCTGAAAACTCACTTTGTACCAATCACATTCTTATCCTTGGGTCTAGGAACAAGAGTCCATGTTTTATTTCTTTTTATCGATTCTATTTCTTCATTCATTGGTTCAATCCAAATTTCATTATCCAAAGTATCTTTTACTAATCTAGGTTCAAATTCAGCAATCAAACATGTACCTTTCAATTTGTTTCTTGTCATTGTTCCATCTGACTTGTCTCCAATGATTTGATTAGGTGCATGGAACCTTCTAACATATCTTTCTAATATAGGTACTTTAGATTTGGAATTTTTTCCACTAACCTTTCCATAATCTTTTGTATCAAGCTTAGGTCCCAATATTTGTGACTCGGTTCATCAGACTCGATTTTCTTTGACAATAGCTTAGTAGCTTTTAATTGTGCCTTGGATCCTTAGAACTATGATTTAAGTTGCACTAGTTGCAACTCAGATACTTTTGGAAATTTTGGGGACTCAAGAGATGAAGATTCCTCTCTTCCAATTAGATTTAGCAATGTATTAGGTTCATAATACATAAATCTTTTATAATCCTTAGGTTCTTTGTTGCTTTTTTCTTCACTCTTTTCTACAAACTCATCAATTCTCACATGTGTACTTTCTATGATTTTATGAGTAGTTATATTTAAACACTTGTATGCTTTACTTCTATAGGAGTATCCTAGGAATATACCTTCATCACCTTTGACATCAAATTTACTTTTCCTAGATTCCTTCAAGATATAACATTTGCTACCAAATACTTTCAACTAACTTACATTAGGTTTGTAGCCATACCATATTTCATAAGGAGTTTGATTTGAGTCTTTCTTCAACTATACTCTATTCAAGGTATGCACTATAGTAATAATTTTCTTTCTTCTAGTTTTTGATTACAACACTATTTTCTATCATTAAGGTCCTTGCATAATCCATGATAGATATGTTCCTTCTTTCTACTATACCATTCTACTAAGGTGTACTAGGGGTTGATACTTGTCTTTTGATTCCTCTCTCAATGCAGAATTCATTGAACTCATTGGAAATGAATTCACCATCTCTGTCTAATCTCAAACACTTCAGCTTCTTTCCATTTATTTTTCTCTACTCTTGCTAGATAACACTTAAATTTTTGAAAATCTTTAGATTTTTCTTTTAGATACATTGTAGTCATCATTCTACAATAGTCATCAACAAATAAAATAAAATACTTATCTCTATTGTTGCTCTCTATTCCAATAGGTCCACAAAGGTCTATATGAACCAACTCCAAGACTTCTTTAGAATGATAGTCCTTGCTTTTGAAACTTGTCTTTCCCATCTTACCAATTTGACAATTTTTGCACACCCATATCAGGTTTCCTCAAACTAGGAATATCTCTTACTCTTCTATTTTTGCTTATCTTGACCAAATTGTCAAAGTTCACATGAAATAACATTTTTATACCATAACCAAATTTCTTCTACTTGAGCAAGAAAACATGAATTTTTACTAAGATCTAGGTAGAATAGGTTACATTTTGTTTGTTTGCCAGACCCAACTAGATTTCCTTTTCCACCTAACAGTTTGGTCTTCCCATTCATGAATTCTACCTTAAATCCAATGATATTCAACTATACCACACTCAATAGATTATATTTTATTCCTTCAACCCAATAAGCATTATCACATCTAAGTTCATTGGTTAGTGAGATACAACCTTTTCTCCTTATGCAACAAGGTTCATTATTTCCAAGTCTAACACTTCCACCATCATAGTGTTTCATATATTCAAACTTTGATTTGTCACTAATCACATGATGAGAACAACCACTATCAATAATCCATGTATCATTCTTTCTAACATGAGAAATAAGTGCCATTTTATCTATCTCATCATCTAATTCATCTTTTATAGCTATATAGACCATTTCATCATTATTACTGCTATTAGAATCTTAAGCCATAAAACAAGATTGCCTACCTTTGCTCTTGTAGTCCTTGTAGCTCTTGAATTCCTTCTTTCCTCTGAACTTACTACTTTTCTTTTCATCTTTTCCTTCTTTGTTGGGACATCTTGCAGCAATGTGACCAACTTCTTCACATGAAAAATAGATTAGAGAAATCTTACCTTTATACTTTCCTCTACCTTTGGAATATTTCCTTGCAAGTAGGGCTTCAATAACTTCAAGATCATTATCTAAACTTTCTTCCTCTTCTTCAATTTTTAATTGTTTTCCTTTTTATTTTCCACCTTTTTTCTTGAGTGAAAGCTTGGCTTCAAAATGTAGACTCAATACCTTTTGAACTCGGGACATAGTTATCATAATTATCCAACTCAAAATCTATGAATCTTCCCTAGATCCTTTAGACTTATCTTATTATTTGGATCACATCTCATTCTTCAATATAAGACACTCTAATTGTATAGATAGGAAAAAGGGTTCTAAGTACCTTGCTTATAATTATTTTTTCATCAATGTCTCCTCTAGATGCTTTAATTGCACTCACACTTACTTTAGTTCACTAAACATATTTTACAATGTTTTCATCCTCTCTCATCTTCATTTGATCAAACTGGCATCTAAGACTTTCTACTTTGGCTCTCCTTACATTGTCATCACCTCCATAGATGTCTTTCAGTTTGGTCCACATTTCACGAGCAATAGTGAAACTTTTGACTTCATCAAATTCAACATAATTAAGAGTAGAAGCAATGTCAATCATCATGATGTTATGATTTTTCTTTTCGGCAATCTCTTCAACTATCAATGTTCCATTAGGAGCCTTGTATTGATTATCAAGATATTTACAACCTTAATCACTAATAGTTTCCAACTGTAACCTCATAAGTTCTTGCCATGCTGAAAAGTTGTCTCTATTCAACTTGGAAATCTCTCTTCTGTAAGACATCATGATCTTTAGCTTAGGTCATTTAAACCTTCTCTGCAAGCACCAAAAGTTCTAATACAATTTGTTGGAAATATAAGAGGAGTAATTGAAAGGGGAGGAGTGAATCATTTATCAAAAAATAAATCCTAGATCCCTTAGATTTCAATACAAATCAAAATATAGACATTGATTAAATTGTATTCTATTATTACTGGGAAAACACATAGGCACTTAGTTAACACTAGCAAATACTACAACTTGGCAAGCATTGAGAATCAAATATAACTTGGTAATAACTAAATACATTGATATTAATATGATTAACTATGATTAATCTTTAACTTAGTTGCATACACATAAAAGAAATAGCATGAACACAAGTGACACCTGTATATGAGCAATGTTAGTATGCTAATAGAAACAAAATTTAAATAAAGCTTCTACAAACTAAACAAAATTCATAAACTTCAAGATAAACTAAGATGAGCTCTTAATTGAGAATATGAGCCATTAATGGACTCTCTCAATAAGAAGCTCTCTTGTTGAGTAGCTTTGTCTAAATAGATAGGATGTATGCTCAAGAATTATGCTTCAAAAAGGGCTTCAAATGGACTTGGAATTTGGGTGTGAGTGTATGGTTTTGATGTAAAATGGCTTCTTAAAATGGAATTATGACTTTACTTCATAGATTGTGTTATTTTGCAAAGGGGAAGGATCCAATTTATAGGCAAGAGGCTTGAGGGATTGAGGGCTAAGATGCAAGGATGGGAAAAAGCTCATGGAGGGCTCAGATTGCATGAGAGGAGAGTACATGGATTGCGCTTGTTTAGCACCAATCAGGGAGTGACACATGTCACAAGGTGAGAGGATGGAGTAAAGGGGAAAGATGAGTCAACAAAGGAGGCTCAAGGGATAAAATCTTCATAACGACCCTCATAATGTCTTGTAAGAGCAATAAAAGGGCTTGGAAGAGTCATTTATGGCCTAGTGGGCTTCATAAAGTTTTATGGTTGGGATATTTTGAGGGAGATGAGAGGAATTTCGACTTGGACTTGATTAGGAAGGTTTTAAGCTTGCTTAGGATTGTGCAAATGATTAGAGGATGGATTAGGATGGTTTAGGATTAGCTTAGGGATAGGCAAGTGGATGGCATTTAATGAGGGTGGGTGAAGGAGGAGATATTTGTTAACTTTGGCTTGGGTTAGTAAGTTTTAACCCATGTTTAGGGAATGTGACAAGGTTAGGAGGGGATTAGGATTAGGTTTAAAGATATCTTCTAGAAGAGTCTAGACTTTGGATGAGGATAAAGACTTTCTAGAATAGTCTAGAATTTCCTAGGATGAGGATGAAGACTTTCTAGAAGAGTCTAGAACTTCTTAGGATGAGGATAAATTAGATTTTTAGGAAATAAATAAAGTTTTATTTATTTCAAGGGTTTGGGTTGAGGAGATATTTATTAAAACTTTTTTAATAAACATAAGGATTAATATTTAATCTTAATTAAATATTTTGAGTTGGAATTAGGGGTAGGAAATGATAGTATTAGCCTTTAATCAAAATTAAAGAAGGATTAGAAGATTTTGGAAGAGGTTAGTGGTCTTAAGGAAATTGGCCAAGTTTTGGGCAAAACATAAATTTTTTATTTATTTTGGGTTTTTTGGTTAATTTATGAATTAAATAATTAATAAATAAGGAAATAATGTTTAAATAAGATTTAAACATTTTTGGGAGGGATTCCTTAATTAAATATTTTTAATTAAGACAAAGGGATTTAATGGAATAAAAATAAATTAATTAATTAACAAATGATGATGTCATCAGGAATTTTTCAGAAAATAAAAATACTTTATTTTCTAAAATTTTTAGGTGTCTACATTTGCCCCTCTTTGATGTGATGCCACAAGTGGCATGACATCAAAGATAAGAAAATAAGATTCCCAAGGCTAGAGCAGAAGAGGAGAGAATGGATTGCAAGATGCCCCCTCAAGAAGGTGGAGGGGAGAGAAAGTGAGGCTCGGTGACTTCTTGAAAAGTACAAGAATCTGAGATGAGCAAGAAGACTCAAATTGGCTTAAGAGAAGAGGTTTATTTAGTGCAAAATCTCATTACAGGAGAATGATAAAGAGAGAATTAGAGGCACGAGAGGAAGCAAGCTTAAGATCTCAAGGATTGCAGAGGATGAAGGAGTGGAGTGCTATAAAAGGAATCTAGGATGGGGAGATGGATGAGGGGATTAAAAAGTTGATGCAATAGGATTTCAAAGAGTCAGATTGGTGGAAGATGGGTTTCGGAGATCCCTAGGACTAGGATTGTGGATCTCAAAAGATGAGGCTTTTGGATTGATTTGGATTGGTGGATCCCTAAGACTAGGATTGTGGATCCCTAAAGCTAAAGGTGAGGAGTAATTCAAAGAGATACTGATGCATAAGCTAGGGTAGGAGAGATGGATGTTGGATATGGATGGGGGATAATGGAGATGAAGGAAAACCATTGAAGCTTTTTGAGCGGGGGGATACTTTAAAGAGAAGTACCACCATGTAGTTGAGCACTAGATTTGCTATAGGACTATTGGTTAATTGCCAAGGTTACCAAGAACATCAAGGCCTTTTCACCAACTATCCAGAGGACTAACGAACTGACTCAAAAAAAACATGCAAGGATTGCCCCAGTATCACACATGAATCTCGGAGGAAGCAGTGTGGAAACGACATTGGGTAACCCACAAGCAGAAAAGAAAACAAGCAAAAGACATGATCAAGACCTTACGCTCTGATTGCCCCATTCGCAATATACCATGATATGGAAGATCGTGGCAACTTTTAGGAGGGAGCAAAAAGATTGTTTGGAAAAGATACTTCAAGGCCCAAAACGGAAGATTCCAAATCAAAAGAAAGTGAAAATCCAAAAGAGAACCATTTGCCAACGAGATGGGTAGGATGAGGTACTAACGGACCAATATCAGACATGAGGAAAATTATATCCTGCAAGGACCTATCGAAGAGAACCTAAGTTGGTGGATTTGGAGGAGTGATGTGTTTGGCAAGCTGAACTAAGAAAGATAACACTTTGGTGATAGGAAATCTAGCTAAAGGATGCATTGGAATAGCTAACCAAGATGTGCGATGTGTGCAAGATGTTGATCAAGGATGAACTGACACGAACGCTGGATAGATACAATGGTACTAAGCTAAAGAGGATGTACAAGCTGATGGACCAAGATATGGTACAAATGTACAAGTTGTTTTGGACAATATTGGATATACAAGCTATGATACAAGCATTGGATACAAGATTATTTACAAGCTGTACAGGAGCTCTGGATGATAAGATAGCAGGATGGTTCAAGTTGGTGCAAGATGTAGAAGCTAAGGATGAGCTGATAGCATAAGATATGGATGTGCAAGGATGCATCCAATGATGATGATAGATCTATGACCAAGGATGGGGACAATGCTAGGGTTGGTGGTAGCTGAGCTGATAGATGGCGCTAGAGTGAATGGCTAATGAGAGGATGACATTGGATTTGCATGAGGATAGCCTAGAGCAAGATACCAATGACAAGGGAGGATGAACAAGACAAGATCTCCAAGGAATATAGTGCCCCCGGTCAGAAGATGACATGTGAAAGGAGGTCTTATGATGGATGTGATAGGATTGAAGCTAGGATGGAAAAGCTGAAGGCGCTAAGGAGATGGATGATAACTGGGATGATGGGGTGAGGTTGCAAAAGATAAGTAGATAGCGATAGATAAAAGATGGAGGATGAAAGATAGGTGGATAAATTGGAAGATGGAGCTGGATGGCAAGATGTGACCAAAAGCATGAGGATGATAGGCTAAGCTGGGGATGGCTGGATTATGCATGATGCTTGTTTGCCAAGTTTTCATCATGGTACTTGTCCAAGGTGCTTGAATTGCCAAGTTTTCACCAGTGGACGCTTTATTTTTCTTTACTTTTTTTTTTTGACTTTTTGAATTATGACTTAGCTAGAATGATTTTGGCTTTCTTCAGCTATTTTTGGCTCATAGATGTTGGTAGGATGGATGAAAAAGGATTGGATTGAACAAGTGGAATGGTGGGTGGGAGTTTGACAGATAATGGATGCAAAGACATAAGGCTTGTGGGTAAATGGATGAGGAAAATGGAAAGATCATCATTGGCACACACCTTGAGAGGTGATAAAGTAGTGGGAAAGATGATTTTGAGCGAGGTTGAGGAGAAAATGGAGGAAGAGAAAG
The DNA here is from genome assembly GCA_028749045.1 of Cupressus sempervirens. NCBI lineage: Eukaryota > Viridiplantae > Streptophyta > Pinopsida > Cupressales > Cupressaceae > Cupressus > Cupressus sempervirens. Next base: position 305,773,495 of record CM053785.1, on the reverse strand, counting down.
ATAAGGACTAAAAGTAGAGTTGGAAGATGGAGGATTGGAAATTTAGGATAAGAAGCATATGGACTAAAAGTGGATTGGGGGGATGAAGGATGCTTATATCTGGATTTGGATGAAGGATGGATGGATGAGGCTTTTTGAGTAGCATGAATGGATGCCAATTGAGATTTTTCTTTGAGATGCATTTCTTTTATGAGCATCTTGGGTATCCACATGATTTTTGACTTTTTTAGCTTGGGCTTTTGTGGCCTCTTGACTTTTTCTTTGATTGGGATTAAACGTTTCTTGTTTTGAACATCTATTTTAGAAGGGATATGTTGAGACTTGGATTTTTGTGGATTTTTGGATTTATGCTTTTGTATTTTGGCATCCAATATGCTTCTATTAGCCATGGGATGGGATTAAGAGCATGGAGAAGATGGAGGGATAATTGATGGAGTGATAAGGTTTAAAGGTTGGAAGGGATTCAAGGGTGAGTGCCTTTGATGATCTAGCTGGTGGATTTGAGGGGATGGAAGGATAGATTGGAACATAGGATATGGATGGATATAATTTCCCAAAATGGATGAAGGGAAGGAAGGATATGGGCCCAAAATAGATCTAATGGGGAAGGTGTAGGTCCCAAAATAGATGGAGGGGATAAAGGATTCATATTAGTTATGTAAGGACCCAAAATGGATGGAAAGGGTGTGGGATTTAGATAAGGGATATATGGACCCAAAATGGAGGGTTGGAGATAAGGAGTAGGATGAGGGCCCAAAATAGATGTAGAATAAGATGGATGGGAACTTTGGGGTGGAGATGGAAGGACTTGGGACCATGTAGGAATAGCGGGGATACCAACATCTAGAAATACATTTTCATTTCTTTTTTCAATATGATGTTCATTATTTGGAACACAAGATGTGAGCCCATTACTAGCTGAAGGAGTTAGAGCTTCGGATATGATAATTAGTTCTTCTTCAATGGATCTATCATCATGGATTATGGGAGATGTATGATCATGATGTAGAGGAGATGGGAGGATAGGATCTTGAGTTGGGTGGGCTGAGGGAAAGGGATCTTGAGATGGAGTAAGTAAGATGGTAGGATTTAGATATGGAGGGGATGGTAAAAGTGGATCATGTAGGGGAATAAGTGGGATGGCAGGATCTACTATTTTGTTAGAGGATATTTCAACATGCTTTTGGACAAGATCTTGACAGGAATGGATGGGAGTGGATGCATGAGGTTCATTATATGGTATTTGGATAATGCTTGGAGGAGGAGATGTGGATGGGATTTGGAACGATTCGATGGGTGGTGGGAATTTGATGCTTGCGGGAAGTGGAAGGATTTTAAGCAATTTGATGGATGGTATGGGGATGATAGCTATGGGAGATGGGGATGATATTATAGATGGGGAAGCTTCATCACTGACTACTTCACATGGTTGGATTAGATGACATGGCTTATCAACTGTTGGAGGTGGCTTTTCTTGTATTTCCTCTAGGAGATTCCTTGGAGACTCGTGTGTTGGAGGTGGAGGTGGTGGATTGATAGGAATAGCTGGTGTGATGAGGGTGGAAGATTGGAAGCTTGGTTGATTGGGTGATGGAGGAGAAGCTAGGATATCATATGGCATGACTAGATAGTTTGGAATAACTCTTGGATTTTGGGGGATGGTTGGTGGAAGGCCTCTAAGGCTCTCAAGATACCCGTCATAGTCAACAATATTTTCATCATCATTGGAATAGGATGTAGTGGGAGAAAGGACAATACAACCAAACACATCATGATAGGTTTGGGATTTCATGTTTTGATGATGAGTGGGAAGGGGATGGGGTCTTGCATATGGATGAACACGAAAGCTCATGGTTGGATTTGGATTGAGCCTAGATTTTGGATTGGCTGATGAAAGATTTCCTAGGGAGAGTCAAAGCTGCATGATAGACCTAAGGAGGATTGGCTAGAGATTTTTAGCTTTCCTGTGGATGGAAGACTTAAAGGATATGCTATCAAAAAGTGAGAGTTTTGCTTTCCTATGCGCTGGATTGGTGGAGATTGTGTCAACTTAAGAATAGACTAATGATCCTATGGGCATGACACAAGATTGACCACTTGTGGATCCCAACATTTAGCTCAAGGTGATGAGGGATAACAAGTGACAAAGCTAGATTACCCTAGACAAAGTTCTGTCAAAGGGATAACCTTGGTGAGGTTGGTGGATTGGTTAGATTGATTGGATAGCAAATTCTAGCAGAATGACAACAACTCTCTAAAGGCTTGGGTTGCTAGCTGGCTAGGGGGGATGATTTGGAGAGACTTTGGATTTGCGATTGTTCTAAAGCAAGGAACTAGATAGATTCGGTTGCAGCAGGGGAGCTTGGATGATTTTCTGATGAGACAATGACTACGCTAAGTATGCCTTGAGCTGGAGATTTCTACTTTTTTTTTGGGATTTTGACCAAAGTTGGAAAACATTCATTCAAAAGCTATGAAAAAACAAGCAGACAAAATTTTGGAGCAAGCACGTCAAACACATCAACATCCTAGGAAGCTTTCTACAAGGATGAAATTTTTTATAGCTAAGGATTCCTCGATATACGCAAGGTACGTGAGGCCCAAATCTGTAGATGAAACCAAAAAGATGTCACATAGCCAATAGGAATGGTAACCCACTTCTCCTCTTTCAATTCTCAAGGGTATAAAGTTCCTTGAGGCTTAGCCTGAGTGACAAAATTTTGATTCCAAGAGAGGTGTCTTTCAATTCACTTCTCGATTCTTATACTCCGCCAGAACGCTAGAGTTGAGGTCATCCAAGGGGTGATGAAATCCCCAAGCAAGCCTCTTAAAAAGAAACAAGGTTTTGGATCCTAATCTTATGCACCCAAGATGGCCTCGAAAGACGACAAGGGGAGAGAAGACTTGGATGACCTTGGGCTAAAAAAAACATGCTTGTTCTTTTACCAACTGACTCTTATGTGTGCTAGTCTAGACTATGCAAGCACTCATGTTTAAGAGACAATGTTCAATTCCAACTTGAAGCACCAACAAAAGTAAATTGATCAAAGAATGCAAACAAGAAGAAGAGTTAGGGTCAACAAAAGCAAACTCACGTGCCCAAAGGCCCTCCACGTCAAGTATCGATTATTTTCCTTTAAAGCATTCAAGAGTTGGTGTGATTTTGTTTTAAGCCCAAAGCAAAGATGTGTGAGACTCGATTTGTCAAGCGCGCACCTGGAGGCCCTCCATGTCAATAGTTGTTCAATTTTAGTGCCCAAACTTGAAGTGTGATCAATTTAATCTAGATTTTTGGTCATTTAAAATTTTTGATAAAGTTAAAGCAAATGTTCAAAGACCAAGTGAGTGAGTTAGATTGTGGAACATTTAACACCTTTTTCAAGTAGACCCATCCCCATAAATGGCATTGAGATTGCAACCAATGGTTGAATTGATGGGTGATTAGAAAAGAGGTGAGTCCAAGGAACTACTCAAATTTATTTTTGCAAATTTTTATTTAACTTAACAAAGTTTCTTAAATGTCCAAAAATCAAACTTTACCTAAATTGCATGTGGAAAAGAGATTTGTTTTGTTCAATTTTAGAAGCTCCAAATGAAGTGTTTGATATTGCAATGGTTAATTGATCCTTGTCATTCAAGATTGGATTTGTTGTTTTAATCATGCATTCAAGGAAATTTTGATTTTAATCCATGGCATTCAAAAGTGTGTTTAGCAACATGCATTCAAAGACAAGTGATTAAACATTCAAGTTTTTTCCTTTGAGCATTCAAGATTGAGATTTTGTGTGTTGTTTTAAGAACTTTGAAGTGCTTTCTTTTAACCTTAGATCATTTAAGATTGTTTTGGACTCAAAAGTGAAAATGACTCTTTGGACTTTGGTTTTCATTCAAGATTTTGTGTTCTAGTTTGCATATTTTAAGCCCAAAAATGATATTCCTAGATTGTTTTGATGCATGAAAAACCTAAGAAACATTCAAATTTTTCAACAAGACATTTGTTTGGAACAAATAACAAAGCTTTTAGGAAAATTTTGGAAACCATTTAGGACTCTTAGTTTTTATGAGATTTTTAAAAGAACTTAAAAATATTTGCAAATGAAGTTCATTTTATCTTTGATTGATGCTTTGAGTTTGATTTAGATTTTAGTGTGCACTTAGTGTTGATTTTGAACCTTTTGAAATGGAAACTTGAAGTTCTTTTTAAATTCTCAAAAATGAAGTGTTCCTAACTTTGCATGAATGCATCTAAAACCTTGATGTTGCAAGGATGCAAATGATTGGATTGGTTTAGTTTCACTTGTTAAAAGATTTTTTTTTTTTTGCAAATTTTTAGTTTTTAATGGATTTAAGTATGATTTGGGGGTTCATTTTAAGCACTAAAAAGAAGTGTGTATGATTTTGCTTCCTTAAAAAAAAATGGCCAAGATCTCCCACAAGAAGAAGAAGAAGAAGTAGATGGAATAAGAAGAATATAGACAAGAAGAGGAAGAAGAATTCCAAGTGCTTTGTCCACCTATAAGCTTGAAAGATCTGCAAACACTATGAGATAGACTATGAGTTCCTTTGTCTTCTTCATGCTCATGTGGACCTACAAAACCAATTTATACAATCCTACCAATCACAAAAATAAGCAAAATTAGCCAAAATCAGCAAATGACATACAAATCTTGACTAAAAAATCTAATGAAGATGACCCATGCAGGGTCCCATCGAGCGTGCCAAAATGTATATGAGCAATGTTAGTATGCTAATAGAAACCAAATTTAAATAAAGCTTCTACAAACTAAAAAAAATTCATAAACTTCAAGATAGACTAAGATGAGCTCTCAATTGAGAATATGAGCCATTAATGGACTCTCAATAAGAAGCTCTCTTGTTGAGTAGCTTTGTCTAAATAGATAGGATGTATGCTCAAGCTTTATGCTTCAAAAAGGGCTTCAAATGGAGTTGGAATTTGGGTGTGAGTGTATGGTTTTGATGTAAAATGGCTTCTTATAATGGCATTATGACTTTACTTCATGGATTGTGTTATTTTGCAAAGGGGAAGGATCTAATTTATAGGCAAGAGGCTTGAGGGATTGAGGGCTAAGATGCAAGGATGGGAAAGGCTCATGGAGGGCTCAAATTGCATGAGAGGAGAGCACATGGATTGTGCTTGTTTAGCACCAATCAGGGAGTGACACATGTCACAAGGTGAGAGGATGGAGGAAAGGGGAAGGATGAGTCAACAAAGGAGGCTCAAGGAATAAAATCTTCATAAAGACCGTCATAATGGCTTGTAAGAGCAATAAAAGGGCTTGGAAGAGTCATTTATGGCCTAGTGGGCTTCATAAAGTTTTATGGTTGGGATATTTTGAGGGAGATGAGAGGAATTTCAACTTGGACTTGATTAGGAAGGTTTTAAGCTTGCTTAGGATTGTGAAAATGATTAGAGGATGGATTAGAATGGTTTAGGATTAGCTTAGGGATAGGCAAGTGGATGGCATTTAATGAGGGTGGGTGAAGGAGGAGATATTTGTTAACTTTGGCTTGGGTTAGTAAGTTTTAACCCATGTTTAGGGAATGTGAAAAGGTTAGGAGGGGATTAGGATTAGGTTTAAAGACATCTTCTAGAAGAGTCTAGACTTTGGATGAGGATAAAGACTTTCTAGAATAGTCTAGAATTTCCTAAGATGAGGATGAAGACTTTCTAGAAGAGTCTAGAACTTCTTAGGATGAGGATAAATTAAATTTTTAGGAAATAAATAAAGTTTTATTTATTTCAAGGGTTTGGGTTGAGGAGATATTTATTAAAACTTTTTTAATAAACATGAGGATTAATATTTAATCTTAATTAAATATTTTGAGTTGGGATTAGGGGTAGGAAATGATGGGATTAGCCTTTAATCAAAATTAAAGAAGGATTAGAAGATTTTGGAAGAGGTTAGTGGTCTTAAGGAAATTGGCCAAGTTTTGGGCAAAAAATAAATTTTTTATTTATTTTGGGTTTTTTGGTCAATTTATTAATTAAATAATTAATAAATAAGGAATTAATGTTTAAATAAGATTTAAACATTTTCTGGAGGGATTCCTTAATTAAATATATTTTTAATTAAGATAAAGGGATTTAATGGCATAAAAATAAATTAATTAATTAATTAATAAATGATGATGTCATCAGGAATTTTTCAGAAAATAAAAATACTTTATTTTCTAAAGGTTTTTAGGTGTCTACAACACCAAAATTTAATATGGAAATCCAATTTGGGAAAAACTACCAATTGCAACTAGTTACTACTTTTCGCTCTTCTAAAGTGAGCCCTATTAGCAGCTAACATTGTTAAAGGTTGTAAAACACATTGTTAGGTTTGACCCTATTAGAGGATTTAATTACCTTGTTAGGAGTGGCCTTGTTAGTGGTCTTTAAGACACTTCAAATAGAAATTTCACCATGTTAGAGGATTTACGCATAGTTGTTAAGCCAATTTTTTTAAGGGATTTATATCACTTCTACAATGGTTAGAAAGTAATAATGAGATGACCTAATTTTTTATGCAACTAAATTTTTGATTATAGATCTCAATTCTAGCTTTGATACTTGATCCTTCCTAATTCAATGTATTTTTATAGCTCTAGAAGGATATTCTACTTATCCTTCAAACCTTCTATTTTTTTTTTACACATTTAAGCCTCAACTTGACTTTATATTCATATCTTACATATTGTCAAGTTGGCTTGAATATATCTTAGAATATTTAATATTCATCTCCTTAGTTAGCTAGAGCCAATAAACAAATCAATTGAACTCAATATGCCAAAACAAGAAAACTCTTTGTTAGCCTACCCTACTCAGTAAACACTAACCAAAATATATTTTACATCCTTAACCAAGTGAGCTGAGTTAACACTCATTATCTTCTAACTTTTCTTTCTCTCCCAATTGAGCTCAGTAGACATTGACTTCTAAACTTGGCATACACATGAATGTTTGACAGACACAAAGAACTATCTTGATCACCCAAGTGATCTTAGTAGACACTGACTGATGAATGGATGACATTTTGTGTAACACCAAACACAATATATAATTGATCAATTATTTTCAATAATGATTGGTTCATATGGAAAGGTTGATGTGAATAGTCCAAGGACGGGTACTTTTATTGATTTTGAGGTATAATGGGAGAAGTAGGTTGTGAGATAAAAGTAAAAGTAGGAGATGGATGAGCATAAGGCCCCAATATGGAAGGAAAGTTTGAAGGATTTAGTTTATATGGATAAGGACCAAGGAAAATTTTGAAAGATGCAAAGGGATAGTAGATAGGAGTATCAACATGTTTAGAGTGATAAATATGACCAAGGTCATCAATAGATACATGAGTAGCTTTGATAGGAGTAACACCTTTGATAGAAGCATTTAAAGCTAGAGCATAGTTTTAAAGTGGACATGGAGTAGTAGAACAAGAGGGGATACTTTGATCTTGACAAGTAGCTTTAGATAGCATAGGAATAGTTATTTTCTCATGATTTTTAATAAGTTTAATGTAAGTAGTGGAAGTGGCATCTTCATCATATTTGGGAGATAGGAAATAAATATGATATGGAGGGGTGACATCTTGAAGGAGATAAAGTGGTACTTGATCTTGATCTTTCTTTACATTTATATCTTTATCTTTTTGAGGGCTCTCTTGACATGGAGCCACTCTTAAGGACAAGGGAATGTGAGGTTTTTATGCTAGGATCTTGAAGAGATAGTGAAGGATTGCTTGAAGTGGACATAGTAAGCATAGTGCCACATTAAGGTTGAGGATATTTAATCTTAGTAGTATTGAAAAGGTTTGTAGCCAAGTAAAGATTATCTTGGGTTTCTTTTTGAGGGTGTTCATAGATAGTGCAAAAGGCATTAGGTTCTTTGTTTGATAGAGGTATGTTGGAAATATTTGAAGTCTTGGGAAGTTCAAATGAATATAAGTCAATTTCATACAAAATAAAATGATCATTAGAATGAGATCAAACAATACTAAAGAGAAATACGATACTAATAAGAAAATTGATAGGGTGTGGCATTTTAGTATCAATATATTTTTTAGGTTATCTTGTTGATATTTTTCACTTATGTTTACATGGACAAAGCCCTCAACCTTGTTCTACCTATACTAATTTTCCTTAGGGAAAAATAACACCAAGATCAAGAAGCTCAAACACTAGCACAATATGAGCCAGTAATGGATAATTAGAATTAAAAAAATGAGAATATCATATGTTCATACACACTAGAAGTGCTTGTATATAAAGGAATCTAGAATGACTAGGAGTTAGCAAAGTGATAAGCCTCACAACTAAGCACATGTACACCAAGAGTGGATTATCCTCCATTGAGCACAGAAGTTAGTGAGATGATGAGATGATAAGCTTACATAGGTGTATCTCATAAAGAGATGTTGTAGACACCATGTGTTCAATTGGAGTGTAAACAACTATGTTGTCTACATGACAACTCAAATGAATATGCAAACTCTTGTGTTATCAAAAAGACAACTCATATAACTATGCATACTTCTAGGTGTCTATATGATAACTAATAAAATAATGCATTTAACCTAAGTAAACTTAAGTAAAGTGTAATAATAATTAATTATTTACACTAACACCCCTCTTAAGTACAACTTAAGGGAATGCACTTAAGCTCACAAAAGCCATAATAAAATGCATGATGGGTCCTAGCTATGAGGCCATGTTAGGTATCCATGTACAAATGCAATACTCTACATAATGTGATGTAATGCAATGAAATATCTCTAAAAATATAGAAAGAGGGAAAATCTCATGGGAAAACCCTCCCCCAAAAGGAGAGATAAGTATAATAAAGAAGATGAGAGAGAAGAAGACCTTATGTAAGGAAAAAATCCCTCCCATAAGAAAGAAGAGAGAAGTCAAGGGACTCCCCTTTCTAAAATATCCCACACCCTCAAGAGATCTCGCAAATGAAGATACTTGACCTCGGTGAAGGGTTTGGTGAAGATATCTACAACTTGCTCTATTGTAGGACAATACTGTAATGCAATGACTTGCTCATGTATTAGCTCTCTGATGTAGTGCATATGAACCTCAACATGTTTGGTCTGTTGATGTCGAATTGGATGTTTTGAGATCTAAATAGCACTCTAATTATCATAGTGAATGACTATGGTTTTAGGTATGTCAAATCCAAACTCCTTCAGAATATGCTATAACCAAATAGCTTTTGTGGCCACAGTGATAGCTCCTCGATACTCAACCTCAGTCGAAGAAAGAAGAATATTATTTTTCTTTTTACTCTACCAAAAAATGGGTTTGAAACCAAGATAAAACATGTAACCTAAAGTATACTTGCAAGAATCAAGATCCCCTACATAGTTTGAGTCTATATATCCAACCAATTGAAGTCCAATACTTGCTACACAATGTATCCCATGTGTATGTGTACCCTATATGTAGTGCATGATGCATTTGGTAGCCTTCTAATGAAGCTCATGTGGCTCTTGCATGAAGCGAGAAACTATGCCAACTACAAAAGCTATGCTAGGGTGTGTATGTGTCAAGTAGATGAGACTCCCAACTAATTTTCTTTACAATGTAGCATCGACAAGTAGAGTGGAACATGTTGCCTCTAACTTAACACTTGAAAGAAAGGAAGTAGGATCAGACTTACAATCACTCATGCAAAATTGAGCAAGTAAATCAAGAGCATACTTGGGTTGAGAAAGTGTGATCCCAACTAAAGATTATGTGATCTCAATACTAAGGAAATAATGAAGTAAACACAAATCTATCATATCAAATCTATCTTGTAAAGAAGACTTGACACTAGCAATGATGGATGAAGTACTTCCTATAATGATCAAGCCATCTACATAAAGCACAAGTATCAAGTGTGAGTCATCCCTTTGAAGAATGTAGACATTCAAATTTGAATGATGCCTAGTGAATCTTGATGAGAGTATGAAGGAATCCATCTTGGCATACCAACCCTAAGGAGCTTTCTTTAGAACCAAAGATAGACTCTTTCAATCTACAAACCAAAATAGTATCCTAAATGAAATCCTGTGGTTGCTCCCTATAAATCTTCTCAAGAAGATCACCATTCAAGAATGCAATCTTCACATCCATCTAATGAACAACCCAACCATGAGTTATAGCAATAGCTAGTGTCAAACAAATGGAGTTCATCTTAGCTACTAGTGCAAAGGTCTCAGTATATTCAATACTAGGAACCTGTGAGAAACCTTTGGCAACAAGTCTAACCTTATACTTATTCACACTTCCATCTACTACAAAATTGGTCCGATAGATCCACTTAGACTGAACCAACTTTCTTACCTTAGAAAGAGGAACTAATCCCCAAGTGTTTTTTTTTATTAAAGATTTCTATCCTTCCTCCATGGCCTTGTCCCATTCAAGAACCCTTGATGCTTCCTTAAATGAATGTGGATCAGAAGCAATGACAATATAAGCATGTGGAAATGATTTTTGTTGTGAACTTTTCCTCCTAGTATCTAAAGGATTCCCCACCATTGAACCTACTAAATCAAGTGTTTGTTGTGCCCAACGAGGTCTAATGGAAGAAGAATGAAAATCCTCAACTGTTTGTGGACCCTGCAAAGGTGGTGTTCTACAAGTCAAAGTTGAAGGATATCATCTTCCAAGTCACTATCATTACTGTCATCACTTTCCATGAAGGAGGAAGAAGGAATTGAAGGAGCCAAACTTGGACAAGTTTCTCCAAAGTGAACACTCCTCTCAAAGAAGATTTCATGTTCATTTGGATTCATGAGCTTGTATGCCTTAATGTGGTCAGGATATCCAACAAATATACAAGGTTTACTTTGAGGTTCCAATGCCTTCCATCTTTGTGGAGGTATCCTTGCCCATGCTAGACAACCAAAAACTTTAAAGTGTTTTACACTTGGTTTTCTTCCACACCAAGCCTCAAAAGCTGTAATTCCATCTAAGGCCTTATGGGACTTATGTTTTGGATGTAATTGGCACAACACATGGCTTCTACCCAAATTTTTTTATCTAGAGACTTATATTGCAGCATACAAGTGGTCATCTGCTTAAGGGTTCTATTCTTCCATTCAACAACACCATTTTTTTATGAAGTGTATGCAACTAAATGTTGAAGATCAATACCCTCATGAGTACGAAATTCTATAAGCCTTGAGTTCACATATTCCCTTCCATTATCTGTTCATAGAATCTTGATGGCTTTCCTTGATTATTTCTCAACTTGAGCTTTGAAGGTGATAAAATTATAAAACACTTCACTCTTATGAGCAAGAAAGAAGACCCAAGTGTAGCATGAAAAGACATCAATGAAGGTGAGAACATAGTGAGCCTTTCAAAATGTGGTACTAGAAATGGGCCAGCTACATCACTACGAACCAATTCAAGAACAACAATAGCTCTCTAAGATTTCCCCTTGTCAAACTTCTCTTTGGGATGTGTGCCTACTTCATAGCCTGTACATACACCCTCTAAATACTTGACTTGAGGTAGACCTATGATCATATCCTTGTTGCTAAGTTGTTGAAGGTAGTGGTAACTAAGATGTCCAAACCTCTCATGTCATAGTTTAATTTGGGAATTTGAGTGGGTCAAAAAGGAAAGGGAAGTAGACTTAAGCACAAAATGAGAAAAAAAGAATAAAGTCCTGTCTCATTATTAGCCTTTCCAATTGTCACCATAGAATCATCCTTTATATTTTTCAGTACAACTAAACCAAGAAGGAACTCCACTTCATTGCCACATCCATAGTGAGTTATTTGGTAGATGGAAAGAAGGTTTGTGCTAAAGTTGGGAACATGAAGAACATCCTTGAAGACTCCATTATCTAACTCAACATTCTCTTTTCCATGAACTTCCACTTGTGTGTCATTTCCCACATAGATGTAAGGTACATTTGACAGTTTCAAAAGAGGAAAACTGCTCCCTTGAAGCACTTATATGATGTGTGGCTCCTAAATCAAGAACCCATTCCTTAGAATTGTTTGTACTTGCTACCAAAGCTTCTCCCTTACCTTTTGAAGTGGTTGAAGATCCTTTATCCTTATAGCCATTTGGTACATCAATTTTATGTTTCCTCATTAAGTTTAACAACTCATCAATTTTCTTATCCTTACACTCATGTTCATCATGATCATTCTTCTTACAATAGGCACAAGTTTTCTTCTCCCTTTTTTTGAAGTTGTTCCCCTTCTTATTATTTTTGGAAAAAGAATTTCCTTGTTGTGAGGAGGATTTGTGTGTAGAGGAAGATTGATGTGTAGAGGAAGATTGTTGCATGTCATCTTGTGGCTTAGCCTTCTACTGCTTTTGCTTCTTGTTGGAATTTTTATCACCTTGATTCCCTTGATTAGCTAGAAAGGCTTTAGTCTTGAAAGACTGGAGAATTCCCATGCTGGCTAACTTTTCATGTTTTAAGACCAAAATTCCTAAAAATGACTTAAATGAAGGCTTAGTTAAGGTACTACCCATTGTTAACTTGTGAGTATTATAACTGGAAACAAAAGCTACATATTCAGGAGGAAGATGAGTCATCACATGTTTGATCAACTTCCCATCCTTGATGGATTCACCACAATCCTTAAGTTGTGCCCTATACATGTCTACATGGGTAAGTTAATCTTTGATGGTGTCAAAATTCATAGGATCCAATTTGAGAAGATTGTCCTCAATGGTGTAGGCCATATCTTCATCTACTATCCCATGCAATGCTTCAAGTTTATCCTAGACTTCTATTGGATTGTTAAGGTTCCTTATGCGATATTTGATAAGATATGATATATTCTTTAACAAGGTTCCTAGGGCCATTTTTTGTTTTGATGCTCAGTCTTCTTTCGAGACTCATCAACATCATCACTAGGTTTCTTTGTTGCACCAGTTACATAACACAATAAACCTTTTTCAACCAATGGTTCCTTTATCTTTTCTTTCCAAGTAGCATAATTATGTGGTGTTAACTTAGAGAAGGAACCCATAATGCAAAAGAAAGAGCACAATATCAAGGAGACACAAGAACACAAGATACACCCCCCCTTTTCACTCAATCAAAGAACCTCCCCCCAAATGAATACTTTAGGCACTTTACAATAGGCCACTTGTCAAAATGGACAAAAGTGGACTTTCAATTTTTCTATTTACAACCTCCTCCTAGAGTTAAAATCTGGTACTTAGCAATGTAGCTCAGATATACAACAAATTTGAAGTTTAATCAAAGCAATACAATGCAAAATAAAACCTATTTCTAAAAGTGGTATTTCTATCCACACAAGCCTATAATCTAATTGCATATTTGGAAAGTAGATGAAAAAGTATGCACTTTCAAAAAAAATGAAACCTGAAAATGTGTCCAAATGAGCTTGAACTAAGACTTTGAAGTTGCAAAAATTAGGATTTGTGATTTACAGAAAAATTCAGGAATAGAGATCTCAAACATCCTACACTAATGTGTAGATCACGAAATTCTACCCCTAAAAAAAAATTCTTGGAAAAAGGATTTCGTATGAGGGCGATATCGTTGTTTGAAAATCACCTATGTAATTATTTTTCTTGAATCAACACTATCGCACCTCCAAAAATCAATAGACTCTAGATTTCACCTCTGATGTCTAATTTTGATGAAAAAAAAGTTGATTTGGGGGTTTTTTGACCTTCTAAATATGATGCCAATATCTAATTTGCACTAGCAAGCTCCAATCTTGTCTAGCAAAAAAAACTTCTCTCCTATTGGCCTAAATGGCCATTTTTTTTTAGAATTTTAGAAATAAAATGTAAATCTGAAAATAAAAAATGTAGACATGCAAAAATATTCAAATTTGAAAAATTAATTGTATAGATCTAAAGAGATCATACCAATTTCAAAAATCAGGCCTTCAAGTTCCAATTTGCAAAAAAAAGTTGCCTTAGATTTGACTATGGCCTAGGGTAGGCAAATTTAAAGTCAAAATTCATTGAATTGATCCTTTGAATGCAATGGTGAGGTCCACTTTGGCTCTAGATGCTCCTAATAACTATAGATACTTTGGATCTGAATCGTGGTCCTCTAAGAGGTGAAGTAAAAATGGTCTCCAATGGCTATGAGAAGAGAAGCTTCCTCAATTCTGATACCATGTAAGAATTTTCCTTAGGGAAAAATAATACCAAGATTAAGAAGCTCAAACACTAGCACAATATGGACTAATAAAGGATGATTAGAATAAAATAAATGAGAATATCATATGTTCATACACACTAAAAGTGCCTGTACATAAAGGCATCTAGAATGACTAGGAGTTAGCAAAGTGATAAGCCTCACAACTAAGCACATGTCCACCAAGAGTAGATTATCCTCCATTGATAATAGAAGTTAGTACGATGATGAGAGGATAAGCTTACATAGGTGTATCTCATAAAGAGATTTTGTAGACACCATGTGCTCAATTAGAGTGCAAAAAACTGTGTTGTCTACATGACAACTCAAATGACTATGCAAAATCCTATGTTGTCAACAAGACAACTCATATAACTATGCATACTCCTAGGTGTCTATATGATAACTAATGCATTTAACCTAAGTAAACTTAGGTAAAGTTTAATAATAATTAATTAATGACACTAACACTATCTATATCAACTCTGTGAAAATCTTTCTCACCTCTTGCTGGCCCAAAAAATGTCATAATTTCCTACAACACCAAGAATTTATTGTGTACATCCAACCTCATCCTCCTAGCTAAGAACAAGGTAGGGTTCCATGTGACCCAAGAAAAATCTATAGGTAACTTGATTTTTTCTACTTTGTTTTGTAACAACACTCATAAAAGTTCACCAAAAGGATCATTTTTAGACCTAGACCCACACTCCTTCATATACTAAGAACTATTGATGGTTGTCCACAAACCACATCTTCCATACGTTCACACTTTCAAATCAAAATTAGCATGTGATCATGCTAAGTTTATAATTCAATTCAGAATGTAAAATATTATTATTAATCAAGAAGTAGGCTTCCTCCCCTAAGTACACTATTAAATAGGGTGAGAAGCTATGTAATCATCATCAATGGATTTGCAAAATTATTAATTAATGAAGTCAACAACTCTAAAAGAGGATGGAGAAATATTTTATATTGTTGATTTTACAATCCATATCCTTATAGTTGATGCCATAGTAAGTAATTCGATACATTTGTATTTTTTTCAAGTAATGATCCCCACTCTCTCACTATTAATGGTGTTTTTGTAATAGTTTGAAGCTTTTTCTTATTCATTATGATCTAAACTAATTTTTTTTAAACTATTGCACTCTACATAATCTTATCTTATCATACACTTTAATTTGTAGAAGATCTCCTAGGCTATTTTAAGTTTATCCAAATGTATGTTTTTTAATATATTCCTTATTTTCTTTATAGTGTTACATTATTTTTAAATGCTTTGAAAATTCTATATAGAATATCTCTACTTCTGAGATTTGGGTGTGAAATTTTTTTTAATGCATCTACTCACTATATTATTGGTCTTTCATATAATATTTTTTCCTTCACACACTCTATTCTAACTTAGCACCCTTCTCATTGAAAACATCTCTATTATAATCTATGTTGTTTTTGTCTTAACATTAACCTTCATCTAGTTTAGTATAGTAAAAACTCTTCATCATAAAATGTTACCTTTTACTACCACTAATATTAACTAAACTAGCCTCCTACCAGCCACTAATGTGGTTGTGTGTAAGCCACTTGTACTAAACTCTGTTAATAAAACCCTTCCTTTTCCTTTTAACTTTCTTCCTTCTCCACTAAAAAAATTCACTGCAGAGGCAAAGGTTATTGATTTATGTGTATGCAAAAATGAGAACATGATTATTTGGATTTCCCTACTACATGATCGTGCGATGGAAATGAACAAGATTATGCCCAGTTATTAAATGTAATATTTTTAGGTGTTCTCTAGTCTATTTGTAGACATCTCAATGGTAGAACATGAATTAAACCAATTCTAGTGGCACCTAGATTGTATAATTCTTGCAAAATTTAGACTCATAATTCACTGCAATTATCCCAAAAGAGGAACATTACATTTGATGTGGAGTACCTTTTAAGTGACTTATTTGCAATTTTAGTAGAATGGGGCCCAAATAATTCAAATTTGAACTATCCCCATGGCTCAAAATTTTTTGATTACAACAATATTATTAGTGCCAAGTTGCATGATCATTTTACTCATTTTAAGTTAAATTGACAGAAAATGAGAGGTAGGTACATGATTTTTTTCTATTTTACTATTTTTTCATTTTCATTGGTCAAAAATAAAAAATATATATCGAATTTGGTTGTGGTTGTGGTTTTGCAGAAAAGGATATAATTTGGGTTATACATTATGGTCTTTGATAGGGTCATTGTCTTCTTGAAGATCACATTCAACACACCTAGCTCAAATGTGACATTGATAGGTCTCTATCATTAGTCTTTGATCCCCCTACAATGGAAAAAATTTGGTAGTAATGAGTCATCCACTCTCTTTTGTAAGTTAAAAATTGTAGTTACAAGTATGAACACATGTTCATATTTGTTGCTTCAATTTTTAACTTATAGAAGAGATCAAATGACTCTTGTGACTATCATATTCTAGCCATTGTGGGGGGAATCAAAGACTAATGCCAAAGGGATATCCATATTGCATTTGATCTTGGTGTCTTGAAGGCTATATTTGAGAATGTGATGACCCTATCAAAGACCACATACACGATGTCATAATTGTGATGAAAAAATGACACTTGCTCAATGAAATTATTGTATAATCGATGGCCTCACCAATGGTTTTGTGCCATAATTTTATGATACATTGTTGTCAATTATATATCAAAACCATCATAGCTAATAACCAACTGATAGAGTTTCCAAAAAGCTAGCATCATAATTTTTTGATAAATTTGTGTTGCTCGTATAGCAGTGGCATCGAAATATCCATCGCAGTGCAAGGTCTACTGACAAGATTTCCAATATTAAGGTGTCATTAGTTTACCTCACTTTCCCATCTCTTAGACATCAAGACCATCATAAATTCCATCATAGTGCAAATTCCACCAATAGTGGACTACTCTTCATGAGTTTTGCAACACTTTTCTATTGCAATATTGACAGTGTTTATTTTTCTCCAACATAATCTTTGTAACACTATAAGACCATCCAAGAGGTGATTTATGAAAAGATTTTTTTTTGTTACAATTATTAAAGCTTGAGATATCAAACACTAGCAACAAATTGGATTGAAAAATTTTAATTTTTGGTTATGGGATAGTTTTTTTTTCTGTATTAGCGACATTTAGCCATCAAAAATTGGCCTCAAATATAGTAGTGATTCGAACAATGTGTCCAATTGCTACTACACTAAATCAATTTTTAGAGTTAGGTTCACTCTTAGCAAGTAGAATCTCTTCAAGATTCCCCTATTTCATGATCAAGCATCCTTTACTCATCACAAGTTTTACTAATTCTCTTCTCAGACTCAATGATCATTGAATCAAGTTTCTTTAGTTCTTCTCCCATTCTTCCTAATTTAATTTCCTTGTCTGTAATGGATTTAGAGATATCTAGGATACACTTATATGGTAAAGCATATTTTACATACAAAATATTTACCCTTAGAAATGTATCTTCTCAATTTTTTGATACAAACATCTAAGACATTTGAATCACATACTATATTGAATAACCATGCATCATGTTCAACCTTTATCTTTATGTTTTATACTTCCTTAAGTGTGGAAATTTTTTCATCAAATTACTTTATCACTTTTTCTACTTTTTCCTCAACATATTTCTTAGTATTTTTTTGTGGGGATAGTGCTTTGAAATCTTTTAGCTATCACCTTCTCTAAAGTACTCTAAGCCCTCTTACTCAACTTTTTAGACTTCTCAACAATATTAGAGATAGAAAAGGCTAAAAGTTGAAGTGATTTATCCATATCGATATCTTCAAGCATAAATTCAAATGCATTACTAGAAATATTTGCAAATAAGGATACAAATGTTGACTTTGAAGTGCTTTGAGTGTCCATACCAATTTCCTTACTATGATTCTGAAATAGGTGTATATGAGTGTCTTGATTGACCTACTATATTCTCTAACATGCTTCTTGACTTCTCTTAATTTATGGTTATGATGGATTCTCATCCATATGATATTTTCCCTATTTTTCTTCTTTATTTTCCCCTAAATCCTTCTCTACTTGTGTTTTTAGATGCACTAATGATACTGATGTAGGAGCACCATAGGCTTTCCTGTAATGTTGAATGTTTGGAGAGATTTTAGTTAAGTTTTGAGGAGAATTGAGCTTGTATTTTGGTGGAGTTATGATTTTCATGGTTATTTATGTGTTGGAGACACATTGGGGAACCTTTCCTCATGATTTCATAGAGATTGGATGGATTGAATTGAAGTTTGAATTGTTTTTACCTTGTTGCTAGAACTGTGTTTTTTTGGTTTCTGGATGCTTGTTATAGGCTATATAAATAATTTTTCAAAATGAATGAGAGACTAAAAACTATATATATTGAATAGGTCCTAGATTAATTCCTTGTGTCAAGGTAAAAAGTTCTAATTCTTAATAAGTTGGGAGATATGGAAATTCTCCCAAAGTATCAATTTCTGGCAATTTTGCATGACATTTTTTTGTGGTTGACTTTTGGGATAGATGTGAAATTATCCTTAAGGAATCAGAATTCATGAATTTAAGGAGTTTTAGAGGACCTAAATTATAAATTTTGTTCAAATAAAAAGTTCTAATTCAATCATAGCTATGAGATATCACAATTTTTCTTGGATATCAATTTCTAGACATTTAATTACTATTGCAGGCCGACTTATGACTCTTCAAGTATTTAATGTTAAGTTTTATTTAATTTTTAATTGCTTGGTGGACTTGTGGATTAAATTCCTATAATTAGGGGTCTTTTCGATTCTTTTAGTCATTTATTTGGGATGGAATGAAGGATAGATGTGAATTTAAAGAGCTAGAGTTGTAGCTTAGGAACTAGAGGATCTCTTGGTGGACCTGAGGGTACAAGTGTGGATTCTTCTTGGTGTTCTTATCTAGTTGTGTATTTGGACTAGTTGAGATTTTTTGTAAGTTGGATCTTGTTGGATCTTGAAAAACTAATTTTGTAATTACTATTTGTATTTGGCACTAACCTAGAAGGCCTTGGAGCTGGGCATATTGCATGTAATTAGTTATGTTTTATGAACAAATTATTGTGATTTGGTATTAGATCTTTCATTATTGTTTCTTGTTGTTGTGTTTCTGCTATATGGTTATATTTTGGGGGGCTAGAAAAAATATCCTTTGGGAATACTCTTGCCTTGCACTACATCAGATGGTATCAGAGCAAAGGTTGTTCTTGAGTGTGTTGACTGATCATTAAAGTTGAGGTAGTTTGCACTAGGACTTTGGTTGAACAAGTAGATCTGAGTTGATCTTGATCTATTGGTGGATTATTGCTTAGGGTTTGCAAAAATTTTGGAAGATTCCTCCAAGAATATTGAACCCTAGGGTGATTAATGATCTTAGTGATGTTGTAGAAGAACAAATATCATAGAAGATGAGAGCAAAATTTAGATCTAAGATTGCATTGATGAAGAGTGACATGATTACTAAAATTGTAAGTACTTTAGGTGGTGTACCTAGACATACGGGTAATGAAGATGGTTATGAGGAAGCTATTGAAGACTTTTAATTTTTTGAATCAAGTGGTAAGGCCAAAATTGATCGTATGGAGATACCTATAGGAAATAGGGTTGGTCAATTTGCTTGACCTAGATCTCAGTTAAAGCTGAAGCATAAGATTTGGAGGTTTCTAGTTTTTCAAGTACTTTGAAATAGAAGACCTAATTGATTAGATTTTTGAATTGGAAGACTACTTTGAGCTTGAGGATATTGAGGATCCACTAAAATTGAGGTTGGCACAAACTAAGCTAAAGGGAAATGCTTCTCTTTTATGAAAAAAACTACAAAGAGATAGAGAAGAGGAAGGTGAAATTAAGATCACTAGATGGAGATTGATGGTTACTAAGTTGAATGCTAAGTTCATTCCTACTGATTATGAACTTGAGTTGTTTAAGAAGTTTTAGTATTTGAAATAGAAGGATATGACTATAAAAGATTATAAAGAGGAGTTCTATAAGTTGACTATTTGGTCTAGGCATAGAGAATTATCAAAAGAGAAGGTAGCTCAATATATTAATGGTTTGAGATTCAATATTTAGGATGAGGTTGGTATGCTAAATATTTCTTTAGTTGAGGATGCTTATTAGTATGCTTTGAGAGCAGAGGAGAAGCTAAAGAGGAAGAATCAAGGTAGTTCTCAAGGCAAGGAGAAGTAGAATAGTTTAGTACAAGCCAAATCAAAAGTAGAAAGTGATCCAAAACCTGTTGAATAGAAATGAAGGACAAGTGGAGATGGGTTCAGAGGTAATTATTTTAAGTGTGGTCAAGAAGGGCATAGATCTTTTGAATGTTTGATTGGAAGGACAATTTCTATTGTGAATGAGGTTGCAGTCTAGGATAGTCAGCCTGAGCAAGGAGAGAGTTTTTTGGCTCAATGAGTATTGGTTGGTGAGAGGACATTGGATTCTTGTCAAAGAACTAATTTGTTTAGGACCTATTGAAAGTCTGATGGTAAAGTCTGTAAGGTGATTGTGGATGGTGGTAGTATTGATAACCTTGTTGCAGAGGAGATGGTTTAGTAACTTGGTTTGAAGAGAATGAGACATCCTTATCCTTATAGGATTGGTTGGTTGCAAGGTGAGCATGCTTTGTAAGTGAGGAAGTAATGCCTTGTTGATTTCCAAATTGGTTAGTATAAGGATCAAGTGTTGTGTGATATTGTGGATATGAATAGTTGTCACGTGTTACTTAGCATACCTTGGTAATATGATTGTAGGGTTGTGCATGATTGTGTTAGGAATGTGTTTACTATTGAGAAAGGTGGTAGGAAGTTTTTCCTAATTCCTTTGTAGAATGAAGAGCTCAGTAGGAGGAACTTAGGTACTAGTAGTCAAGTTGAGTTGGTAGAGTTTGAGAAGGTTGGAGATCAACATAGAAAGTAGACATATGGAACACATATGGTGGATGTGAAGAAGAAGAAAAACAAGGGAAAGAGTGTGCAAGTTGAAGACTTGGAGGATGTGTATGTAAAGAAATAGTTTGGGATTTATGTGTTGAATCCTATAAGATGTTCTTCCAATTACTAGAACATATTTGCAAAGCTAGGGTGTCTGATGTAGGAGCATCATATGCTTTCCTACAATCTTGCATGTTTGGAGGGATTTTGGTTAAGTGTTGAGGAGCATAGAGCTTGGATTTTGGTGTAGTGGTGTTTTTCATGGTCAAGGATGTGTTGGAGATAAATTTGGGAACCTTTCCTCATGATTTCATAGAGATTGGATGGATTGAGTTGAAGTTTGAACTATTTTTACCTTGCTACTAGAACTGTGTTTTTCTAGTTTTTGGGTGCTTGTTCCAAGTAGTATAAGTAATTTTTCACAATGAATGAAAGGTTATGCACTTTATGGATTGAAGAGGTCCTCAACTAATTCCTTGTGCAAGGTCACAAGTTCTAATTCTTAATAAGTTGGGAGATATGGTAATTCTCCTGGAGTATTAATTTATGGCAGTTTTCTTTGATAGTTTTTTGTGCTTGACTTTCAAGATATATGCACACTTATCCTTAAGGAATAAAAATTTGTGCATTTAAGGGGTTGTAGAGGACATAAATTTATACCTTTTATTCAAAGCACAAGTTATAATTTGATTGGAGCTAGGAGATATCGCAATTTTTCTCGATATCAATTTTTGGACATTTAATTATTGCTGTAGGCCAACTCGTGGCTCTTCATAAATTTAATGTTAAGTTTCATTTAATTTGTAATTGCTAGGCCAAATTTTTTCTTAGATTTTATAATCATGGGTCATGTGGGGTCTTTTATTCATTTATTTTAGATGGAATGGAGGATACATGCAAATTTGAAGAGCTAGAGCTGCGGCTTAGGAACTAGAGGATCTCTTGGTGGACCTGAGGGTACAAATGTGGATTATTCTTGGTGTTCTTATCTAGTTGTGTATCTGGACTAGCTAAGATTTGTTCTAATTTGGATCTTGCAAAAGAAATTTTGTAATTTTTGTTTATATTTGGCCCTAACCTGGAAGGCCTTATAGCCGAGCATATTGCATGTAATCAGTTATATCTATGAATAAAGAGTTGTGATTTGGTATTAGATCTTGCATTATTTTTTCTTATTGTTGTGTTTGTACTATGTGGTTATATTTTTGGGGGCTAGCACATCTCCTTTGAGAATACTCCTACCTTGCACTGTGTCAGATACTGATGAATTAGTCTCTAAGATGTTTTGTTGTGCATCCTCTTCTCCTTATCCTTGAAGAATATAGTTCATGCTCTCAATATTGGGTTGTAATGTTGACAAAGTTGGATGTGGCCAAGTAAAAAAAAAGTTCTTTGGTTCTTTCTCACTATGAAAAAAGATTGAATCTTGATGATCTTGTTGTCTTTCATATTGTTCCTCATCAATGGAATAGTCTCCAAATATCCAACTATGAATTCAGATTAATCTTTAAATGGGTCTTCAATGACATCAACTAATTTTTGAATTCCATATATAAACATTTAAGTGTCATCCATCTAATCTATAAGTGTATCCTAAGTAGATATGATAGTATCCATCTAATCTATTATTTGTAAAGGTCTTGTCTTCTTTCCCAAAAGGGGCTCCATCACCTTCAAAATTCTTGTAATTGATCTTTATTATATAATATACATAAATTTCTTACAATTTTTCCCTTATCTTCTTCTATTCTTAGTTGCTCTCTTTTTCTTGGCTTCTAATCTATAATAAAGTTTATTTGGAATGTTTCCATGAATATGAATGGATTTTGTTTGAAATCAATCCTGTATTTGAAAACTATATTTTCTAGTTGCCTCTTCTTATTTGGGTCATATATATCATATTACTTCAACTATCCAAAATTTCTATCTTTAATGATCATGGTGTTCAATCTTCCCAATTTTGGTTTCCAAATCTTCTTCTTCTTCCCACTACTTGGCTCTAATTGGTCTTGTTATGGGTTATCTTGCAGCATGGATGTCTCCCCTCTCATCTTTGGTCTCTTGATTGATGCATCCTTCTCCTCACTCTAACTCTCCCTTCCCTTATAAACAATTTCCTTTACCCTTTTTGATCTTTTTGGTGCTTCTTCAATTTTCTCTTGCTCACTTTTGTTTTTGAAATTACAGATGGCCTTTATGTAGGTGAAGTCCTAATAGACCTCCTTAACGATGCTAAAGGTGAAAATTTCACATGATTTATTTTGAATTCATCCTCTATTGGTGATTTACCTATTGTAATAGTAGGTGTAACTTGTGCTTGAGCTAATGATGTGATAGTTACTATAGGGGTGCTAGGTGTAGTATCAATTGCAAGTGGTTTAACCAAAAAAATATCTAACTAACCACTAGTGTTCATTTCCATAGCTATTTTCATATCTTCTTTGAATTCCCCTTTGGTCATTCTCGAGTCTTTAAGCATTTTATCTACTTTCCTATCTACTCTCCTCTTAACATCTTTATTATATAACTAGCCTCTTACTTCACTATATGTTTCTTCATAAGTCCCCCATCTAAGGCACTCTTCATCTTTATCTGATTTCAGAATGGCTTTGGCATGATCATCCAAATTTTCTCTATCACTTTATATCCCATAGGTTCAATAATTTTTTTTACTATGCTCTAAAACCTCCATAAAAGTATAATCTATCTCTACCATGAAGCATATATCATCCTTGCACTTATCAACTATTGAACTAGGAATTCTGACTCTTTTCTTCAATGAAAACTGAAAAGATTTCATCATTTTTATAATTTTCTTAGTCATTCCCTCTTTAGGATATTTCTTGAACTAATGAGTAATAATGTTCATTGTGCATCTATTTGAATTTCACTCATAACTAGGCATATCATGAAATCTCTTCATTATATGAAAGAAAAGGCATGTTATTAGTGATCCAAATCTAAATCTTACATACTTCTCTTTCTTTATCATTTTGATATTGTCTAGCAATTATTGCTTTAGGATCTTGCACATGTTCACTTTTACCATATCTCCACTCATTTTGTATGCATCATGAATTAATCTAGTTGATACTTCATTTCCTCTTGAACTATAATTTATTTTATACCCAATAATCTTACTAATTAGCCTTGCATTAGTTTGTTTGATCTTGTTAATCATCATTTTGCTACCATTCTAGCATGATTATGTGATTTGATACACTAATTTCTTCACATTCTTCTTATTTATTTGAATAATTCCCCCATTTCTCAAATTGATCACCTAGTGAATAAGATCATTTTAGATTATTACTAGTATGTCTCCAACCCAAAACATATTTTCATGAATTTGACTTATACACTAGTAAAAAAATAACAATATATGACTAAAAAACCACAAAAATTTGTGTATATGTGACTAAACTTAGTCATGTGACTAATAATAGTTAATATTCAATAATTTATAACACTACTAAATTTACTTCTAAGCAATTTTAGTCATTTATTTGATCACTAATTTTGATCATTGATTTAGTGGTATATTTAGTAGTATATTTTTGGAAATATAAGAGGAGTAACTGAGAGGGAAGGGGTAAATTGGTTACTACAAAACTAAATCCCAAATCCCTTAGATGTCAATACAAATCAAAACTCTGATTAAATTGTATTCTGTTGTAACTCAAAAAACACACATGCACTCGGTTCACTTTAGCAAATATTGTAACTCAGTAATAACTGAATATACTAAACTTAATGTGATTAACTTTAATATTTACTTAGTTGCATACACAAAAAAGAAATAACATGAATACAAGTGACACCAAGATTTAACATGGAAATCCAATTTGGGAAGAACTACCAATTACAACTAGTTATTGATTTTTACTCTTATGAAGTGAGCCCTGTTAGGAGCCAACCCTGTTAAAGGTTACAAAACACATTTTTAGGTGTGACCCTACTAGAGGATCTAATCAACCTATTAGGAGTGGCCTTATTAGAGGTATTTAGACACTTCAATCTAGAAATGCCACCTTGTTAGAGGATTTACAAATA
The DNA here is from genome assembly GCA_028749045.1 of Cupressus sempervirens. Lineage (NCBI taxonomy): Eukaryota > Viridiplantae > Streptophyta > Pinopsida > Cupressales > Cupressaceae > Cupressus > Cupressus sempervirens. Next base: position 305,748,321 of record CM053785.1, on the reverse strand, counting down.
GTTGTTAAGCCAACTCTATTAAGATATTTAGATCATTGTTATAATGGTTAGAAAGTAACAATGAGATGACCTAATTTCTAATGCAACTAAATTTTTTATTATAGATCTCAATTATGGCTTGTATACTTGGTCCTTCCTAATCAAATGTATCTTTGTATCTCAATAAGGATATTTTCCTTGTCCTTCTAATTTGCTTCCTCTTAGCATCATCAAATCTTTTGTTATGTTCCAAACTTTCAATCCTTAACTTGACCTTATATTTATATCATACACATTGTCAAGTTAGCTTGAATACAACTTAGAATACTTAATATTCATCTCCTCAGTCAGCTAGAACCAATAACTAAATCAATTAAACTCAATATGCCAAAACAATAAAATCCTTTATTACTCGACCCTACTTCGTAGACACTAATTCAGAAATAATTTTCCTATGTTAACCAAGTGAACTTAGTTAACACTACATATTCACAAAGTTCCTTTGGTAACTGAGTGAGCTTGATAAACATTGGTTCTATCCAATGTTTTCTTCAATAACTAAGTGAGCTCGGTTAACACTCAACTTCTACAAACTTTCCTTTGACAACTGAGTGAACTCGTTAGAGACTATGTTCTAAACTTGGAAAACTCTAGAATGCTCAGCATACATAGGAAACTATCTTCATTTCCTGAGTGATCTCAACATACAATGACTAGAAATGATATGACATTAGTAACATCAAAGAAATACACAATTAATCAATTATTTTCAACAATCTCCCTCTTTGGAATTGACGGCAACACAACATTTCATAATACAATGAAATTTTTAGAGAAATAATAAAGTAAGGAACATATCCTTAGTTTCATTCTAATTCTCATCCTTGAGAACTCCCTCTACCTTTAGTTTCTTACTCTATCAACAAAACTATGACTTCAACATCTTCTTCTAATAGAAAATTTCCTTCTTTGATATCAGACCAAGTTCTCCTTCTTTGACATCTCTGAAGTAATAAAATTTATGTGAGATATGATAGAAAACTTCTCCCTCTTTGACATCTCATGCCGAAGATAATATTTATTGAATATAAATGTATCTCATGTACTAATTCATTTGCAATGTACTTTTTCAATACTACATCAAATATCTGATCTTCAACATGCTCTAGTTGATGCATCATTAAACTACAATTAGTGCGCTTTGATAGGGGAATGACCCCTAACTTACCTCTTAGATACAAAAATTCATCCTTAGGTAATGGCTTAGTGAATATATCTACAATTTTCTCTGTAATATTCACATATTCCAATCTTACCTCTTTATCTTGTACCGGTTCTCTCAAAAAATGATATTTTATAGCAATGTGCTTGGTCTTGGTATGCATCATAGGACTCTTGGATATATTAATTACATTGTGTTACCATAGAAGATAACCACTAGATCCTTGATCTCTATCTTCATACCTGCCAATAGTTGCTTGAACCAAAAAACATTGGAACAATTAATTATGACTACCACATATTATGCTTTAGTTATGGACTGAGAAATATAGTTCTACTTCTTGCTTGTCCAAGATGCTAGTCTTTTTCAAAAAAAGAATGCTCCACCACTTGTGATCTTTCTATCATCAACACTTCCTACCTAATCAACATCTGTAAATTCTTTCAAATCCAAATTTCCTTCTTTCTTATACCATAATCCATAGTCTTTAGTACCTTTCATATCTCATGATTCTCTTGATTTCCATCATGTGATTTTTTTTGGAATTTGATGAGAATATGCCACCATACCAACTACTAATGCAATATCAGGCCCTGTATGCAATACATACTACAATTTTTCAATCATTGATTTGTATGTGGTTTGATCTACCTCTTTGGAATCATCAGTTTTGGAAAGCTTATGTCTAGTAGACATAGGTGTTCCAACAAGTTTTAAATCTTCCATTCCAAACTTCTTTAGCATTTCCTTGATATATTTGGATTGAGTAATATAGATGCCATCTTTCTTTTGTTGGATCTACAATCCAACAAAGAATTTTATCTCTCCAAACATGGACATCTCAAATTCTTTACTCATTTCTTCTAAAAATTCCTTGCATAAGTCATCATTTCCAATAAATAAGAGTCATCCATAAGATTTTTGCGAACACAATCTTCTTTTCTGGTCCTTGTTTGATATATATATATATATTGTTGTTATCATTTATTCTTTGAAAACTAATCTTTATCAAGTAGTTATGAAGTCTTTCATACCAAACTCTATGAGCTTGCTTGAGACCACACAATGCTTTGTATAATTTGTAGACCATATCTCTTTTGCTAGGATCTACAAAACCTTCAAGTTGTTCTATGTAGACTTCCTCATCAAGAATTTCATTAAAGAATGCAAATTTTACATCCATTTGATAAAATTTAAATCCTCTATGTGCTACATATGCTAGTAAAGTTATAATGCCTTCCAATGTTGCAACAAGAGAAATATTTTTACCATGATCAATACCTTCTTCTTGAGAATAACCTTTACAAACTAACCTTGCTTTATTTCTTGAAAATTTACCATCTTCATTTAACTTATTTCTAAACACCCATTATGTGTGAATTACATTTTTATCCTTGGGTCTATGAACAAGAGTCTTGTTGGATACAATTTTTAATTGTGTATTGTCTTTGATGTTACACAAATGTCATATTAGCCATCAGACAAAGTCTATCGAGCTTAGACAGTCAGCAAAAGCAATTTATAGTGTCTACTGAACGTTCTTGAACATTACACAATAAGTTAGCCCTTATCGAGCTCACTCCGGCATCAAAGGATCTTATAGAAGAAAGTTAATGCTAACCGAGCTCCCAAGGTTAACAAAGGAAAAGTCAATGTTTACCAATTTCAATGTCTATTGAGTTCACTCGATCATCGAAGAGAAAGTTATCTTTTACCGAGCTCACTTGGTAAGCGAAGGAAGGTCAGTGTTTACCGAGTTAACTCGGTCTTCGAAGGAAGTTGCAAGGTTTGCAATGTTTACCAAGCTTCACTTGGTTAACACTGGAGAAACCATTCTAGAGCAGTGGTCACCAAGCTAGGTCGGGCAGCGAAGAATTTTATAGTTCTAAAGAATTAAGTTTAATTGTTTTGTGTAGTCGATCGATTTAATGTTTTTCAGTTGTTGTAACTTGTAATTGAGCCAACTTGAAAATCTATAAGGTATATATAAAAGGTCAAGATGCGAATTCATAAGATAAAAGAGTGTGCATGAATAAGAGTATGAATGTATGGATATGGAATGAGTGAATATTGAAAATATGAGCAAATGTTGAATAAGAATTAGATATGCTTATGGAGCTGCAAAGTTGTATTCGATCAGTAAGGATCTAGTGAAGCAGAACCGAGATTTGTATTCAGCAAAGATAAGTTGCATTTATTTCAGATCACTTCATTGTTGCTTTCTAATCATTGTAACACTGATTCAAAACCTCTTAATAGAGTTAGTTTGACAGCCATTTTGTAAATCATCTAACAAGGTGACAATTCAGTTGAATTGTTTTAAAGACCTCTGACAATACCACTTCTAACAGGGTGATTAAATCCTCTAACAGGGTCACACCTAACAATGTGTTTTGTACCTTTAACAGGGTTGGCTCCTAATAGGGCTTACTTCAGAAGAGTGAAAATTGGTAACTAGTTACTTGGTTGTTTTTCCCAAATTGGGTTTCCACGTTAAATTTGGTGTCTCTTGTGTTCATGTTATTTCTTTATGCATGCATGTTAATCACTTTAAATGCTCAATAAGTTAATAGAACATCTATCAAGTTTTAGCATTCATTTGTGTGGTTACCGAGTATCAGCAACAACTATATTTTAAGACATCTTAGGATCTGTGGATTTATTTTTGTGGTAACTGATTCACCCCTCCCCTCTTAGTTACTCCATCTCTATTTTCCAACAATTTCAAGTCTTATTCTTCTCTATCTATTATATTTCTTCATTCATATCCTCAATCCAACTTTCATTATCCAAAGCATCTTTGACATTTCTAAGTTCAAATTCAACAAGAAAACATGCACCTTTCAATTTCTTTCTTATCATTATTCCATCTAACTTGTCTCCAATGATCTAATCAGGTGCATGGTGCCTTTTTCCATATCTTGATAAGATAGGTACTTTAGATTTAGAACATTTTCCATTAGCCTCTTCATGATCTTCTATATCAAGCTTAGGTCCCACTATCTATGACTTGGGTCCATCTAATTTAGTTTTTTAGGCACTAGCTCAATAGCTTCTAATAATGATTTAGGTCCTTCACACTGTGACTCAGGTTGCACTAATTGCAACTCGATAGCTTTTGGAGATTTTGGGGAATCATGATGTGAGGCCTCCTGACTTCCAAATAGATTTGTCCATGTATCATGTTTATAACAAACAAACCTTCTTTAATCCTCAGGTTCTTTGTTGCTTTCCTCTTCACTCTTTTCTATAAATTCATCAATTCTCACATGTGCACTTTCTATGATCTTATGAGTAGTTAGATTCAAAAACTTGTATCATTTACTTCTATAGGATTATCCTAAGAATATGCCTTCATCACCTTTGACATCAAATTTACTTTTCCTAGATTCCTTCAACATATAACATTTTCTAACAAATACTTTCAAGTAACTTACATTAGGTTTGTAGCCATACCATATTCAATAAGGAGTTTGATTTGAGTCTTTCTTCAATTGTACTATGTTCAAGGTATGCACTATAGTACTAATTACTTTCTTCTAGTATTTGATTGCAACACTCTTTTCTATCATTAAGGTTCTTGCACATGATGAATTTGTTCCTTCTTTCAGCTATACCATTCTACTGAGGTGTATCAAGGGCTGATACTTGTCTCTTAATTCCCTTTTCAATGTAGAATTCATTGAACTCATTGGAAATGAATTCATCTCCTTTGTTTGATCTCAAACATTTCAGCTTCTTTCCAATTTCTTTTTCTACTCTTGCCAGATACCACTTAAACTTCTGAAAAGCTTCAATTTTTTCTTTTAGATACATTACAATCATCATTCTAGAATAATCATCAACAAATAGAATAAAATAATTATCTCCATTGTAGCACTCCATTCCAATAGGTCCACATAAGTCTGTATGTACTAGCTCTAAGACTTCTTTTGAATGATAGTCTTTGTTTTTAAAACTTGTCTTTCCCATCTTATCAATTTGACAATTTTTGCATAGACCCATATCAGGTTTCCTTAGACTAGGAATACCTCTTACTCTTCTATTTTTTCTTATCTTGACAAGATTATCAAAGTACACATGACACAACCTTTTATGTCATAACCAACTTTCTTCTACTTGAGCAATAAAATATGAACTTTCACTAAGATCTAGGTAGAATAAGTTACCTTTTGTTTGTTTGCTGGACCGAACCAGATTACCTTTTCTATCTAGCACTTTGGCCTTCCCATTCATGAATTCCACCTTGAAATTAATGTTATTCAACTATGCCACACTTAGTAGATTTTTCTTTAGTCCTTCAACCCAATAAGCATTGTTCCATCTAAGTTCATTGGTTAGTGAGATACAACCTTTTCCCTTTATGCAACAAGGTTCATTGTTTCCAAATCTCACACTACCACCATCATAATGTTCCATGTGTTCAAATTTTGTTTTATCACCAGTCATATAATGTGAGAAGCTATTATCAATAATTCGTGTATCCTTTTTCCTAACATGAGAGGTAAGTGTCATTTTATCTCCTTCATCATTAGATTCATCTTTGACAACAATATAAACCATTTCATCATCTTCACTACTATTTGAATCTTTAGCCATAAAATAAAATTTCTTACCCTTTTCCTTGTAGTCCTTGAAGTTCTTAAATCCTTCTTTCCTTTGTACTTTCTATGTTTCTTTTCATCTTTGTCTTCTTTGTTTGGGCACCTTGAAACAATATGTTCAACTTCTTCACAAGAGAAATAGATTAGAGGAATCTTACCTTTATACTTTCCTTTACCTTTGGGATACCTTCTTGCAAGAAATACTTCAATGGTTTCAAGATCACTATAAGAATTGTCTTCCTCTTTACTTTCAAATTTTTTTTTTATAGATCTTTTTGCTTTCTTCTTGAGTGATACCTTGGCTTCAAATGCAAACTCAAGATTTCTAGAACTAAGAGTATAATTATCATAGTTATCTAGTTTAAATGTTGTCAATCTTCCAACTAGAGCATCCAAAGTTATATTTTTATTTAGATCACATCTCATTTCTTGAATAGTAGACACTCTAATTGCATAGATAGGAAGAAGGATTTTGAGTACCTTGCTTACCACTATTACATCCTAAACTATTCTTCTTGAGGCTTTGATAGTACTAACACTAGCTTTAATTCTTTCAATATATTTTGCAATGTTTTCATCCTCTCTCATTTTCATCTGATCAAACTATCCTCTAAGACTTTCTGCTTTGGCTCTCCTTACATTATCATCTCATCCATAGATGTTTTTAGCTTGATCCACTTTTCATAAGCAGTTCCACAATCTTTGACTTCATCCAATTCAATATAGTTGAGAGATGAAGCAATATCAATCATTTTGATATTATGACTCTTCTTCTCTGCAATTTCCTCAATAGTCATAGTTCTAGTAGGAGATTTTTATTTGACATCTAGATACTTTAGCCCTAAATATCCAATGTTTTCCAAGTGTAGCCTCATGAGTTCTTAACATGCCTTGAAGTTATCTTTGTTCGGCTTTGGGATCTCCCTTATGTAAGACATATTGATCTTTAGCTTAGGTCCTTGAAACCTTCTCTACAAGTACCAAAAGCTCTGATACCAATTTTTGGAATATAAGAGGAGTAAATAAGAGGGGATGGATGAATGAATCACTACAAAATAAATCTTAGATCCCTTAGATGTCAATACAAATCAAAACTCTGATTAAAATATATACTGTTGTAACTTGGAAAACACACATGCACTCGATTTACTCTAACAAATGTTGTAACTCGAGAATAATTGATTATACTGAACTTAATGTGATTAATTTTAAGATTCACTTAGTTGCATACACATAAAAGAAATAACATGAATACAATTGACACCAAGATTTAACTTGGAAATCCAATTTGTAAAAAACCACCAATTGCAACTAGTTACTGATTTTTACTCTTTTGAAGTGAGTCCTATTAGGAGACAACCTTGTTAAAAGTTACAAAAACAAACTGTTAGGTGTGACACTATTAGACAATTTAATCACCCTCTTAGGAGTGGCCTTGTTAGAGGTCTTTAGACATTTCAACCTAGAAATTTCACGTTGTTATAGGATTTACAAATAGTTGTTAAGCCAACCCTATTAAGAGATTTAGATCACTACTATAATGGTTAGAAAGTAGCAATGAGATGACTTGATTTTTGATACAACTAAATTGCTAATTAAAGATCTCAATTCTAGCTTGTATACTTGATCCTTCCTAATCGAATGTATCTTTGCAACTCAACAAGGATATTTTTCTTATCCTTATAATTCACTTCCTCTTAGCATCATCAAATCTTCAATTATGTTCCACACTTTCAATCCTCAACTTGACCTTATATTTATATCTTACACATTGTCAAGTTGGCTTGAATACAACTTAGAATACTTAATATTCATCTCCTTAGTTGGCTACAACCAACAACTAAATCAATTGAACTTAATATGCCAAAACAAGAAAATCCTTCGTTAGCTAACCTTGCTCGGTAGACACTAACTTAGAAACATTTTTCCTATGTTAACCAAGTGAACTTGGTGAAAACTACATATTCACAAAGTTCCTTTGGTAACCAAGTGAGTTTAGTTAACACCGGTTCCATCCAACATTTTCTTTGATAACCAAGTGACCTTGGTTAACACTCAACTTCTGCAAACTTTCCTTTGATAATTGAGTGAACTTGGTAGACACTATCTTTTAAACTTGAAAAAGTCTAGAATGCTCAGCAAACATAGGAAACTATCTTCATTTCCCAAGTGAGATCATCATATACTAACTGGCAATGATATCACATTTTTTGTAACATCAAAGACAATACACAATTAATCAATTATTTTCAAAATATATATAGTCATGGTGTATTTAGTAGTATATTTAGTAATTGATTTAGTAGTGTCTTTAATCATGTTGCTAGTCACATATTTAGTTGTATATTTGATAGTTGATTTAGCAACATATCTCATAGTATATTTAGTGGCATATTTAATTGTATATTTGGTCACATATTTAGTATATTTAGTCTCATGTTTAGCAGTATATTTAGTAGCATTTCTAGTAGTATATTTGATCAAATATTTAATAGTGTATTTGGTCATAATAGGGCATGATGGAATTGAACCACCATCGAGCTACTTGTAAAGAAACTATTCTTCTATTGAGCTAGCACCCTTTAAAGAATGATTATACAATGTGTAGCTTTCTACATTGTCTTGGTTCTTAGCACAATCTCTAACTTTGCAAACTATGGTTATTAGTCTCAGCATAAAGATGATTGGACCACACACACAATTAGAGAAGAGGAATGCTCAAACTATGAAATCAATAAAAAAATTTGGAGAAAGAATGACACATTTTGGAATAAATGAGAAAGCAATTACATGTTTAAATAACCACTTTTGTTACTTCTAATTTAATAATTGCTCTTATTTAATTATCTTTTCTAGATACTTTTTCATGAGTAAAAGGCGATAAAGTTCAATTTACTTAACCTTGAATAGAACATAGTTCTCCTAAATGGTAGTAAAGAATGAAATAAAAAGATGGTTTTATTTGGGTTTAAATCTACCATGCAATGCTCTACTATCATCTTTTAAATAATAAAGTTCCCAAAGAAGAAACATTGGTCTATATACCATTTAAAGTTAATTGTACAACTAATTGTCTTCTTCCTTTAACCCTTCAAAAATGTTGATTTAATCTAAGAATTTGCAAAAAAAACCTTCCCAAAATTGTCAAGTTTTTCTAGTAACATTGGTTATATAGACAAGTGAACCACATCTTTTCTTCTTACTATGCTTGCACAAATTCTATTGGAGAACATAAAGAAAACATGATAAAAAATAGTGTCTGAGTATTCATGGACATGCTTCCATAGATGGATTGATGATCATGGACTTGTTGTCATAAATGGATTGAAGATCATGGACATTCTTGACAATAAATATTTATTGATAAGCTCCTAAAAGTTAGAAGATGTTATTTTCAAGCTAAAAAGATTCTAGAAATTTGTTGTTCAAGTATTTATTTTACACATAATTTTTCTAGTCTTCTTGATATATGCATGAGGAAATTTTTGTTAAATTATAGGAAACCAACTTCTTAGTGATAATCTAGAAGGGTAATATTATCATCCAAAGGCATAAAACCCAAAGGTGACTCATATAGTGGTTAGTTAGTATTATCACTATGCAATAAGAAAGAATTAAATTATGGATTATTGCTGCCCAAAATTAATAAATTAATATCTATCTAAAAAGAGGAAATCAAATTTTTCAACAGAGTGGTAGCTTTGTAATTTCTTTGGCAATTGTGTAATTAGTAATTACCCCATCTGAACTAGTAGTTTGCATAAAATCCTGAAACATGTATCTTATCTATAATAGAACCCCTACTTCCTTCATCAAAAGTATACCTCAAGTTTTAATCATCTTTATCATTGATTTGTAGTTAACTAATTCATTTTTTGATTCACTTACACATCAGTAACTTTTTGGTGGCCAAATAAAGAAAGCTAAAGAGCATATATAGAATAGGTTATGTTATAGGAATTTATGCATGCAAGAGGAAGAGTCTCAAAAATAATTATGTCCTAGAATATGAATCAACAACCAAAAAAATTTGAAAATTCATGAGTAGATTATGCTACATGTTGACATTGCATTGAGGATTCCAGAGCTTAATAAATGTGAAGTGACTTTACTGGTAGGACTTCAATAAGATGTTTTAATAACATAATCGGTATTTAACCAAGGAAAATACAATCTAATATAGTGTACATTTAAAAACCATGAAATTCCATAGTGTGCTTCAATATTAGACACCAGACATCCTACCTATCTTTCTTAAGCATGTCGCAAACAATAATCCTTTCTTTTCCTACTATAGAACCAGCTCTAATCTTAGAAACAACAACATACATCAAGTTACAAAATATTCACTTCTAGTGATTCTTTAAAAAATTGACTCAACACACTATCCTTTCTTCGGGAAATCAAAAGAATAAACATTTTATTAAATATTGCTAGTGGAAAATATTATATACTGATGAAGTTCCCAAGATTTCATTTATGCAAGATGAGAATACATGAATCTCATTAGCAACTATAGAAAGTATTCTACAATATAGAAGTGTTCTTGGTTATTTTATTTTTTTAGTGTTATGCCCTTATCTCATTGGATGTACTATGATATACGAAGAGTGACTAGGGAAGACATTACCATTATCTTACAACTTTCTTAGTTCTTTGATATATTGATTATCACGTTAAAGATCAATAAAACCCAAAGATGGCATCTATAGGTCAGACGAAGAGGTTGACCATTATATTATGAATTGTGTTCCTATTGTAGGACATTTGGAGGTTGTTCCCTCAATGTGACTCTCCTTAATAATTATATTGCTAGTTTGTGGTGACTGATTAGGAAAGTATTGCACATACTTCATAATATCTTTGTGCCCTATTTTATCAAGATTTGGGCTGACATGTAAAATTGGGCCCTATTTTATCAGGATTTGGGTTGACATGTAATTATTAATTATAGCCCTAAAGTGGTAAAAATACTTGTATAAAAGGGATTAGGGTTAGGTATTGTTTCAAATTTGTGATGTGAAAATTGATTCTTGTGACAGTATTGAGCTGTAAGGGATTACAAATTGTAATTAGGTTGTAATCATTGGATTGTAGTAATATCAAACTTTCTATTTGGTGGATGTAGCCCAAGGATTGGGTGAACCACATTAAATCTTAGTGTCTTGTGTTCTTTTCTTTGTGATCTATTTTTTTTTTTTATTGTTTAGATTTGCATGTAATTTTTATTTATGTCCATGGTTTAACCCTAACAAGTGGTATTAGAGCAAGGTTTTTCTTTCAGTTATCCTCTATAGGAATGTCTCATGGTTGAGTGGATGTCTCATAGTTGAGTGGGAGCTATGGTAGATGAGAGTAAGCTAAGGGTTGACAATTTTAATGGGCAGAACTTTCAATTATGGAAGATGCAAATGGAAGACTATCTTTATCAAAAGGATTTATGAAAGTCGTTGGAAGGAAAAACCAAGAATCAGGGATCTATGTCAAATGACAACTAGGATCTTTTAGATAAAAAGGCACTTGGAAGCATTCAATTATTCCTAGCACTATCGATGGCATTTAATATTATGAAAGTGAAGACAACAAAACAGTTGATACAAAGCCTAACAAAACTATATGAAAAGCCCCCCACTTCAAACAAGGTATTTCTCATGAAGTGTTTATATAATATGAAAATGATAGAAGGTGGATCTGTTGCAGATCATTTAAATGAGTTTAATACTATCACTAGTCAATTATCTTCTATGGATATCAATTTTGATGAAGAAATTAGGGCTCTCTTGATTTTGTGTTCTTTTTCTAAAAGATGGAATGGCTTGGTAATGGTTGTGACTAATTTTGTTCTTGGATCTAGTACCATAAAATATAATGACGTGATCAGTGTTATTTTGAGTGATGAAACTCATAGGAAATCCTCAAGTGGATCTACATCAAGAAGTGCTTTGAATGCACAAAGCAGAGGCAGAATAATTGAGAGAGGAAGTATATGTAGAAATCATGGGAAATCAAGAGAAAAGTCAACAGGGAGGAGGTCTCAATTGAGAGGACCAAATGATTGTTGGTACTATGGGAAACTAGGGCATAAAAAGAAAGATTGTTGGACTCAAAAGAAAAATGAAGGAGATAAACCAGATGAAGACAAGGAGGCAAATGTGGTAAGTAACAAATTTGAAGAGGATGCTTTGCTTCTATCTTTAGAAAGTGTTGATGATTCATGGGTTTTAGATTCTAGTGCTTCATTTCATGCTACACCTCATAGAGGTTATTTCATTGATTATGTCCAAGGGGATTGTGGACTTATTTATTTGGGGGATAACAAATGTTGTTAGATTGTTAGAAAGGAAAAAGTTAAGATTAAGTTGTAGAATGGAAATCATTGGCTACTAAATGAGGTAAGACATGCTCCAAGGCTGAGTAGGAATTTAATTTTAGTAGGGCAACTCAGTGATGAGGGTTGTGTAGTTACTTCTAATGATAAAAATTGGAAGGTTTCAAAAAATTCTATTGTAGTAGCAAAAGGTGTGAAATTAGGCACCTTATATCTTTGTACAAGTCATATTATTCCTTCTACTTTAATTTTTTTAGAGAAAAATTAATGTTCAGGAACAATTGCTGGAGTTGAGTAGGGAGAACAAATAGCTGCTATAAATTCTAACACAACATTGTGGCACAATAGACTTGGGCACATAAGTGAGAAAGCTATGAAAGTACTTCATTCAAAGAAATTTTTACCAAGTATTAAATGTGTTAATATGGATTTTTTTGAAAGTTGTGTGTATGGAAAACAAAAGAGAGTGAGTTTTGTGAAGACTAGGAAGGAAAATAAAAAGGAGAAACTAGAGCTTGTGCATACCAATGTATGGGGACCAGCTTAGGTATATTCCCTTAGTGGCTCGCATTATTATGTTACATTCATTGATGATGCAAATAGAAAAGTATGGGTTTATTTTCTTAGACAAAAATTTAATGTATTTCAAACTTTTAAGAAATGGAAATGTTTGGTTAAAAATGAGATTGGTAAGAAATTAAAATGTCTTAGATCTGATAATGGCGGTGAGTATTATAGTCATGAATTTGAAGATTATTGTTTCACTAATGGTATTCATAGATAGAAAACTATTCCAAGGACTACATAGGAAAATGGAGTGGCTAAATGCATGAATAGGACTATAATGGAGCATGTTGGGTTACCCTTAAACATGTGGGTGGAGGGTGTCAATATTGTTGTATATTTGATTAATAGAGGTCCCTCTACTCCTTTGGGCTATGGTATTCTAGAGGAAGCATGGATTGGTAAGAAGACGAGTTATTATTTTCTCAAAACCTTCGATTGTGAAGCATTTACTCACATAGATTATGGAGATAGAACCAAGCTAGCAGCTAAGTCAAAGAAATGTGTATTTGTGCAATATAACATTAATGAATTTGATTATAGGCTTTGGGATTTTGAAAATCATAAAATTGTAAGAAGTAGGGATGTCATATTCAATTAGAAAGTGTTGTACAAAGATCTATTGCAGCAACATGAGAAGAAAGATAATGATTATGTAGTGCTAGATGATACTCCAAAAGATGATGTTCCAGCCATTCCTCATGATGTGCAACAACCACAACAACAAATACCACACACACTAGTGAATGTTAGATGATCAACAAGGCTAATTAGACCTCCAAAAAGATTTTCTCTTTCTTTTTATTCTATTTTACTTACTAATTCTACTGAACCTAAATGTTATGATGAAGCTATGTAGGTGGATACTAAGACTCAGTGGGAGTTTGCAATGAAAGATGAAATTGACTCTTTGCTAAAAAAAATAAGACATCAGATTTATGCAAGTTTCTTGCAGGTAAAAGGGCTTTACAGAATAAGTGAGTTTATGGGTTAAAAGAAGAGGATGGAGGTAAGAAAATATTTAAAGCTAGGTTAGTTGTAAAAGGATTTGCACAAAAAAAGGACATTGATTTTGATGAGATATTTTCTCTTGTTGTTAAAATGATTTCTATCCATATTGTTTTAAGTATTGTGGCTATTGAAAATTTGCATTTAGAGGTGCTTGATGTTAAAACAACCTTCCTTCATGGTGATTTGGATGAAGATATATATGGCTTACCCACAGGGATTTTTAGTCAAAGGTAAGGAGAACTTAGTGTGCAAATTGAAGAAAAGTTTATATGGCTTGAAGCAACCATCTCGGCCATGGTATCTAAAATTTGATAGTTTTATACATGAGCATGGATATAGTAGGTGTCATTTAGATCATTTTGTTTATTTTAAGAGGCTGGATGATGACAACTACATTATTTTATGTTTATATGTTGATGATATGCTTGTAGTTGGGTCTAAGATGGATCACATTAAGGGGCTAAAATGCTAGTTAGCACATGCATCTACTATGAAGGATTTGGGGGAAGCAAAAAAAATCCTTAGTATGAAGATTTTTAGGGATAGGAAGAATAGGAAATTAATGCTATCTTTGATTGATTATGTTGAGAAGGTGTTGCAACATTTCTCTATGGAGAATGCTAAAGCTGTCAGCACACCTTTACCTAGTCATTTGAAGTTGACTAAGGAGATGTGTCCCAAGACACAAGAAGAGGAGGATAAGATATCAAAGTTACCCTATGCTTCAGCTATAGGAAGTTTGATGTACATTATGGTATGTACAAAGCCAGATATTGCACATGCAGTGGGATTTGTTAGCAGGTATATGAGCCATCCATGAATTAAGCATTGGAATGCAATCAAACGGATTTTTAGATATTTGAGAGGAACATCCAATAAGTGTTTACATTTTGGGGGCTCTACTATTGATTCACAGGGCTATATTGACTTAGATTTAGCAAGGGATATTGATACCAAGAAAAGTATGAAAGGTTATGTATTTACTACTGGTGGGGCAACAGTGTACTAGGTTTCTAAGTTACAAAAGGTTAATGCTTTATCCACTATAGAGGTAGAGTTTTTTTCTACTACAGAGGCAGTGAAGGAGATGATATGGCTTTAGTTCTTCTTGGAAGAATTGGGACACCCTCAGTAGGATAATTATTTATTTATAAATAGTCAGAGTGCCATTCATCTTGCAAAGAATTTAACTCTACATTCAAAGACAAAACACATATAGTTGTGGTACCTTTTCATTCAGTAAGTTTTGGATGATGGACAATTAAAGCTAGACAAGATACATATAGATGAAAATCTTGTAGATATTTTTACAAAGGTAGTAATAAGGGAGAAGTTGAACTATTCTTCAGCATCAGTTGGTCTTCTAGATTGAACATGAATAAAATAAAAATAGAGTCCAGGGTGGTTTGATCTAGTGGAAGCGTCATGTGGTAGTAGTATTGCTATAGGATCAGTCTCCAAGTGGGAGATTGTTGTCTAGTGTGGTGTTTGATCAGTCTTCAAGTGGGAGATTGTTAGTTTGCATGATTGATCAGGAAAGTATTGTACATACTTTAGAAATTCTTTGGGGCTCAGGCCCTATTTTATCAAAATTTTGGGCTGACATGTAATTATTAATTATAACTCTGAAGTAATAAAAATACTTGTATAAAGGGGCTTAGGGATAGTGCCTGCCCTCATTCACATTTTTTTAGAAACATTGTTGCTATTATTATCAGACTATGTTAGACTAGTTTTATGTACATGGATTAGTGGTATTGTTTCGAGACTATTAGACATTATGTTATGGATTCAGTTGATATATGATGAGATCATTTAGACTTTACATTTCATGTATGCATGATGATCATTACATTGCTTTTAGTTATTGATGATGATTAGTTAGATGGTTTATTATCTCATGTGTTTTATTATGGATACGTACCCCATACTTGCATGTGTATGGTGTGCGTGTTTGTTCTTATTGTATGGCATTTCTAATGTGGTTAAGGAAGGGAGTCGTAGTCACCTGCTAGTTGGGATCTACACGATGCACCACTTCCTGCCATTTCCTATTTAGCTTAGTATTATATATATATATATATATACATATATATATATACATATATATATATATATGTACATGCATAGTTTTTATGTAGGTTGCAGGTATTGGGTATCGACTTTCCTGAATTGCCAGGATGAGCGTACCCTATTATATTATCTCAATGATAAGAGAAGGGAGATAAATTCTCAAGTCCAAATCCCAAACCTTTAAAACCATTGTCCTAGAGAGATAGGACAAGTATCTGGATATTTTACCCACTGAATGTGTCAGATGACACAATTTGTGATTTTTAACCCATTAGACTGATTTTGTATGAATTGTTCTATGATGAGCTTTCATATTTTATTTTGGAGGTCTATGGTGAATTTTCTATTAATTAAGTCTTAATAAATATATTTAATTATTAAATTAATTATTTGGAGAAAATTAATATAATATCATGATCTTTGATTTTTTGACTATAATTAATTAAATGAGAATTAATTGAGAAAAAGAATTAAATAAAAGAAAATTAGAAATTAAAATTAATAATAATTATAAAATAATAATAAAGTAATAAATAAATAATAATAATAAAAGTTATAAAAATTAAAATGAAAGTTATAAAAAATTAAATAAGAGTTATAAGCTTGCCTAGGAGTAAACACACTTTTTTATTTCTCATATGTCAACAACACGGGGGTTAGTGCACCAATTAAGCACATGGTGTCTACAACCTTATGACTCATCTAGAAGGTTGGAAAAAGCTCATGCTTAGTTGTTTACACCTTCTAGTTGTTTCTAGAGACATTCTAGGTGCTTTTTGAGAGTCCTTTATATTTAGGCACTCCTAAAGGCTTAGGAAGAGTGTTTTTGGAACATTAGAGGACTCGAGAACGTGGGAGAAGGAAGGAGTTTGCTCTACAGTTTCTAAGGAGAAGCGAATTAGCATCAGAATTTGGGTAGACTCTTGTGATTTTGTTTATGTTATTTTCACATCCCGCACTTCCTGTCTTCTTCATGTCTTCCATATGTTTTCTAAGGATTTCCATATTTTGATTGTATGCATTATTGCCATGGTTAATTAAAATCTTTTATGAGAAAACTTCATATGCGTAGATCTGAGGATATTATAGGGCTAGGGTTAAAATTTATAGTCAAACCTATTAGAACCATTAATGGGTTGATTTAGAGAACAAATAGTTTATAGAAAAATTCTTAAAATTGGAAGTCTTTATAAAAATTATGTATATGTTCTCCATACATGTTTATATATTCTTCAGATCTGCAAACACACATACACACATATATACATATATATATATGTATTTATACTGTAGTATTAAACTCTGTGTGTGTGTGTGTGTATATATATATATATATATATATATACATTTAAACACACACACACACACACACACACACACACACACATATATATATATACATACATACATACATATATATATATATATATTGAAAGAATTGATTAATAAGATCATAGTGGGAAATTCGAATAGCGTTCGCATCTGGGAAAAATGATTTCAAAAATGTTTTTAAAAAGAATATATATTATAAAGTGTGGAGGGGCGGGTTATACCCCGTACCCCCCCTTTCCCCACTGTTCTTTAAATTAAAGAGTTCGCAGGGTACCTGCATGCGCAGTGTACCTGCAACAAAGTACTACCTTTATAGCAGCGGTCGCAAGGTACCTGCGTATGTAGAGTACCCATGACGAATTATTGAATCATGGTCGTGTGTCTGCAATATCAGATCGGCGGCAACTTATTAAAATTTGCCTTTAGCTTTGGTAGTAATGTTATATATTATGGTATAAGTTATGGAAATCAATTTTTATATATATTGATTTTTATAATGTTATTATCAAATGTTATAGTTATAATTATATATATATATGTATGTATGTATGTATGTATATATATTAATAATAAATAATTATTATATTATAAAAATAATTGTATTAAGAGATCTTTTCTTTAATAATAAATTATTTTGTAATATTATGGTATGACAATATAGATTTAATTTAATTAATTGATTTGAATTATGAAGAAAGGATGATTATGAAAAGAATTGGTAATTTCTTATGTCAAAAATTTACTATTTAAATTTGATGGGGGTCATTTTCAAATAATTTTTATATAAACAAAACATCATTAGAATAATTGGGAAATCGATTCTAAGAGTTATAGGGAGAAACTTTTATCTATCAAACAAATACATGTATTAGATAAACCATACAAATGTTCCTCCACTCAATATCTAAAATTGAAAATGAAAACTAAGACCTCCACATTTAAATCAAAGATGTAATTTTAGCAAAACCAAAACATGTGTTTGCATTGTGTTTTCTCTATGCTATTTGTTTTGGGTTTTGGGTTGACTAGTGTTGACCAGTTATAGGACGTCTACCAAAGGCTCAAGGGTTATGATTGTGATGTCATGATGATGTCTTAATTCTGATCTTTATAAACCCAACCATGGTTATGTGATGGAATGCTCTATGAAATGTTTGTAATTACCGATTGTTATTGTTTTATAGTCTTCTTGTGGGAAGCTGAAATTCTTATGTATGAGACACTTGACTTAAATCATTTTTGAGTCATCGATCAGTTATCCTTGGTTTATTTTCTAGTCGCCATGATGGGACTGAGATGTTGATGTCATGTTGTGACATGTTTTGACTCGACCATTTTGGAGTCTTCGATCAATATGATTTTGGGATATATTTTGGTTATTGAGAACCAATGATTATTATGATTATCAGGGATACCTTCAATTGCCAATAGAGAACTATTGTGGTCATGATTATCTATTATGCTTTTTAGTTGACTCATGGAGAATTGATGTTTATATTGTGGATTATCTTTTGTGATTTTGAGATTTATGATTCCATGAGCTTAGGGTAGGTTATCTGCTTGTAGTGTCAAGAAGTGGCTTGCAATGGGGGCTGAGGCCCTAAGAGGTTGCCAGGGTAACTCATTGTAAGTTGTTTTAATAAGTGAAAACATTCACACCTAATACTAACTAAATGAACCTAAAAAGGTAATTGTTTTGTTCTCGCCCATGCCTCAAGTGCTTGTACAGACTAGGATGGGAGTAGAGAGAACATTTGGTTGCAACCTTGCATTCAATAGTATGCCTTGTCAGTATGAGAGGATACTAGTGGTGGCATGAGGATCAGTAGGGACCTGTAGAGTATAGCTAACTACCAGGGTAACTTCTACATGATATATGCGATGACACTTTCTCGCTTGCATAGTAGGTTTCCTACATATCTTTGTGTGTCTCTAAGAATTAGATGTCAAGTTGTGATTGGAACCTTTGGGTTAGTATACTTCTAGGATTCTAAGACTTAGAGAGTATTCTTATGCTATGTGATTTTGATAGCCTATTTGGGACTTGAGATTATCTCCTCAGCACGGTGGGAGTGGACAATTTAGGTACCACGTGGTCGGGTGGTAGTGTTTTTCCACTCTTATCATTTGAGATCTGCTAAGACATCGTGGTTGATGCAACCTTCATGATGGTCGATATGTATCCTTTCCTTGGTGTTTAGCATATGTTAGATGATGTTATCTTATGCTTACATTTGCATGTTAGATTACTTTTTGCATATGATGTAGTATGTATAGGTGTGACATTCCTACTATGCTAATACTGATGATCTCTTTAGTGATTTGGAATGTTATGCACCAAGGGATGGCTAAGATCCATGATGGTTTAATGATGCTATTTACGGTTGGGAGGAACTGTGCACTTAGTTTATTATGTTGATCTTTTATGTTGATGTATCATGGGTGACATGTGATTGTCTTTACTTGTTGTATCATGGATTAGAATAGGATGATGAACCTTATTTCACATATGTATATTCTTTTAAGCCTTTCATACCTTGTGACATGTACAGTGGATGATTGAGCATTTAGAAATGTAATGTATAAACATTGGACTTATCATTATCATTTCACGTGGTTGTTGTATTAGATGGATTCAATAATGTTAGTTAATTTAGATGTAATTCAACATTACGAGATCCTTAAAGGATGTAATCTGTTATGTATGTTATGTTTACTTTTAGATGGACATTGCTATTGCTTCCGTTATTGTGTATAAGTTATAAGTGGTATTTACTTTCATGTTTTTAAAAAAAAATGCTACCAAACTTAGTGAAATTTTAGGTTAATTCTTTAGATCCCTTGGTGGGGCATTACATTAGGGTTAGGGATTGTTTCAAATTTGTGATGCAAAAATTGGTTCTTGTAGTAGTATTGAGCTTTAAGGGATTATGAATTGTGATCAGGTTGTAATAATTGGATCATAGTAATATTAGACTTTCTATTTGGTGGACGTAGCCTAGGGATTTTGTGAATCATGTTAAATCTTGGTTTCTTGGTTCTTTTATGTGTGATCTATTATTTTTTGATATTGTTTAGATTTGCATGTAATTGTTATTTCTATACGTGGTTTAATCCTAACATATATATTGTGCTTTGTTTAATTATTTTGTCTACCCTTGTGCCATAGTAATGTTATGGAGTACAGTATGATCCTAAACCATTCTTCTTGATCATATTACTCATAAAATCTGTACTTTGTTATGTTTAATTGATCCAACTACTCAATGTTGGAATTAAGGTATATTTGTCATTAGTGCAAACACTTATTTGATTCTAGATGCTTACCGAGCTCATCACTTAGTCTACAAGTTTATACCAAGCATTCCTTTAGAAATTGAGCATATGGGCAGTTCAGCAGTGTTTGCCAAGTTCATAGTGGTTACCAAGTAGAACAGTGTTCTCCAAGTAGTTAGTGGTCACCGAGCTTTGTAGTGTTTATCGAGTGATCAAGGTGAATGAAGGACTTAGTGTTTACCAAGTGATCAAGGTAAATGAAGGACTTAGTGTTTACTGAGTAAACAATGTAAATGAAGGAATCATTTTTTACCAAGTGAAGAAGGTTATCAATGGATTTAGTTTTCATCGAGTGACATAATATTCACTGAGTCACTAATGGTTACCGAGTTCCAAGCTACTTAGAGTGATTATTATGGGCCATGCCTCTACTCTTACCAAGTGCATGACGATGTAGTGTATTATAGTGGATGCCGACTATCAGAAGGTCATCGAGTTAGTTTGAGGAACTCGAGTTTTCTACTATCTGGCCGACTCAGTAATGATTTGTTCACTTGTGTTTGACTGACCTTGCCAGTGTAAATATTGGAATGGTATATATCATTTGAAGAGAAGAAATGTTGTATGTCATTGTTGGTAATATATTGCAATATTTTGAGAAGAAGAAAAGCAAATCAGCAACAGAATAGAGGAATACAACAAGGTCAACATAAATGCAAAAAAGTTATATCTATCACATCGGGTGATCAAAGCCTAAAGGATCTTATCAACAATCAATTGTAACCAGATCCACTGCTTTATCCTAATAGGTGAATCAGTTTGTAAATCCTTTAAAAAGGGTAGACTTAATAGTCTTTTGTAAATCTCCTAACAGAGTGCATACTTCAGTGTATGTTTGTAAATCCTCTAACAAGGTGGATCTAGCAGTCCTACTTGCTCCTAATAGGGTAGATCATCAGAAGTGATCATTGTAAGCCTTAACCGGCCAACTTTATACTGCAGTATTGAAGTTTTGTGGGTATCATCCCCACCCCAATTTTACTTTCTAATTGAAAGGTTTTTGGGGCACCAAATCAGTGTGTTCATGAGTTATGAATGTTTATCTCTTCATGCATATAGTAGATTAGATGGATAAATGGTGAATATGTTATTATGCAAAATTGATTTAAAGTTTTAGAGTTACTAATTCACCCCTCCCCTCTTAGTAACCTTGTTAGTCTTGATTATTTCTAACGATTGGTATCAAAGCTTTTTGGTTCTCAGGATAAAGTTTGACAGCTTGAGCAAAGATCAAGGACAATGGAGATATTCAGACTTGACAAATCTATTAAGAATAAAAAGCTAGATCTGAAAATAGTCATGGCTCAACTTAAAGAAGCAAAGGAGCATCTTTCTCAATCTCTGAAAAGAAGAAAGGAACTTGCAAGACAAATGAATGATCATCAGTATATTGAAGAAAAGATTGAAGACCTTTTACCATCAAGTAGTTCAAATGAAGCTAATGAAGCAATCAAGGAACTCCTAGCAAAGAATGGTTCTCTGCAGGAAGAAGTAAGAAAGCTCAAGAGAGAACAAGAAATCTAATCCATTAGGCAATGTGAAGTTTTGGAATAGAGAAACAAGGAAAATGAAGACTTAGAGGTAAGAAATAATCAATCCCTTTAGCATGAAGATCTTGTAGGTCAACTATCTAATGCAAATGAAGAAATTATGAATCTAAGATCTAAGAATGAAAGTTTGAGGAATGATCTAATCACTGAAAGACAAATCAATGCAAGCTTACAAAGTGATCTAAGATCTAAAAGACAAATCAATGAAAGTTTGGAAAATGACTTGATCACTAAAAAGCAAGTCAATGAAAGAATGATGAAATCTCAAACAGACATGACTCAATTAAATCAGCAAAGTGAGGAAAACTTTCATAAACAAAAAGGTAAAGCTGGTCTTGGATACAAGGAAGAAGGTGAAACCTCCAAGGAAGGTGCTCAAAGGAATCAAAGACCCACTTGCAATCACTGTGGCAAGATAGGTCATACATCAAACAAATGTTGGAGTAATGGAAAGGAAAAATTCAATGGCAAATGCTACAACTGTAATCATCATGGTCACAAAGCACATGAATGCAAAGAGAAACCAAAGTTTGAAGGCAAATGTCACAAATGCAAGAAATAAGGTCACAAGGCATCTGTATGTAGATCCAAAGCATTCAATCCAGCCAAACAAATTATCAAAGCAATATTTGGTCGGGACTACAATACTTGGTGCAGGTGTCACTATTGTGGTGAATATGGACACATTGGGATAAACTGTGTAAGACATCACCTAAGAAAGAAGGACACAACCATAAGATGTTACACTTGTATTGAACTTGGTCATATAGCCAATAATTGCATGAATACTAAAATAATTGAAGACGAAAAGAAAGCTAAAGCTAATAACATTCGGAAGCAGATGAGACAACAGTGGATTCCTAAATCTACCGAGCAAGACAGCTCAAATGATGGTCATGTCACTCAAGAAATGGGTGACTCCACCATTTCTAATTAGATTTAAGAGGAATCAAGAATTGTATCTTATAGCCATATCTTAAGCAGTTCTAGAGTGAAAAAGTGCAAATGGTCAAATCAGTATTTTAGATACAAAGTTCAAAGAAAGGTTATCATTCACCATGTTGCATCTACCAAGCAAGGTTGGTTGAAGACCTTACCAAGCTAGGTCGGGAGTAACTAAAGTTTTGTTTGTTCACCAAGTTGCAAGGTTTATCGAGTACGTCAGTAACTATCTAACAAACCCTAGGTCATCTCAGCTACCTTCGTACTCGAGCATTAATGACAAATTTTTCATCAAAAAGGAAGATTTTGATCTCATTTTTTCATCGCGAATTTAGAATATATAGAGTGAAGAGATTTCCAAGAGCACACAAGTGAGGTCAAGCAATTTGAAGTGATTTTTCAGAGAAAAATTTGTTTTACAAAATCATTCACTCACCGAGCAGCAATGGCATCCATGAGCACCAGTAGCAACAAGGCAAAGAGAGGCTCTAAAATGCTTGTAAAGGGAGTGGAATGGAAAGCACCTAGCTTCAAGCTCATTCTGGCCATAGCTGAATCGCTCGACCCGCATGGAGCTCAATCGTGGATTCCACCCAAGGTACTACTTATAAATGACATTCATACTCATTTCAAATGTACTGTTCAAGAGATAGGGACACTAGATATGGATAATTCCCTAGCTAAGTTATGTGTGGATGGAACCCTCAAACCCGATTTCAAACATCTAGAAACCAAAGGTTTGACCCATATCTCGCACTTTCCAAGGAACTTTCAAATGAAATGGATAAGATACATTTTAAGCCATGTGCATAATGGTCAATTGTGGTTAGAGCAACCCATCCTGATAATGAAAATGATGACTCATAAGATCACGGGTTTACCTATGTTGAGAAAATCCAAAACCACTAAAACCCTAAGTTGGGATGAACTTCAAAAGTTAACCCTAGCTGAATGGGATGGCAGAGGATTGAAACTTAACAATGTATCTGATGCAAAGCTAAGATTTGGAATTCATTTAATTACATATAAGATGTATAGTTCCAGCAGATTGAATAGTGTACCCTATGAGGCTGTAGACTTAGCCTATAAGGTTGTGAAGAAGAATATGGAATTTGACCTAGCAGATGTGTTGTTGAAGCAACTAAACAAAAATATGGATAGCATAAGGAATTCAAAGAACAATCCTTGTAAATTTGGTTCTTTGTTAGTTTGTTTATTTTTCTATGTACAAAAGTTTTTCCCTTCTAAAGGTACAGTTGTATGGAGAAAAGATATTCTAGTTTTGTATCAGATAAATGAGTTTATTGTAAAAATGGGTATAAATTTTGATAAAGTAATGGATAATTATTTTGAAGATTTCAAAGAGAGAATGAACAACAAGTTTAGAATTCACCCTAGGCTTGTTGAAGACTATAAAGAAGATATATGTTTCATGGTTGACTATGACAAAGTGCATATACAGGCAGTCATACTCTGTGTGGCATGGGTAAAACCATTACCTTATGAACTGAATATTGATGAAGCAAGAGATATTATTGAAGCACTGGTGAATGAGCCAACTATTCCCAATGTTCTAGCATTCAGTACCTATGATGAGGCAAAAGCAAGAATTGAACTTGAAATCAAGCTGCCTCAGGAAATTAACAAAGGTAAAAGGAAAATTGCTAAGTTAAAAACTGATATTGGCCCTCTTATGCTTACCGAGGGAAAAGGTGAAGATGAAGAAGGTGAAGAAGAAGTAGGAGGAGAAGAAGAAGGAGAAGAAGAATCTACAGAAGAATAGCCAAAGAAGAAAGGTAGGGTAATCATTACCAAACCTAAGAAGAAGCCTACTGCAGTATTTACCAAAAGAACCAGAAAAGGTAAGCAGGAACCTATACTAGTCAAGCTTGCACCCACATTCGAGCAAAGGCTCAAACTATTGGAAGAAGGAGCTCACATCACAAATTTCAAGGCATTGAAATTTGAAACTAGAACAGATGCTGAGAAGATGTAGATTGAGGAACTGGTACTCAGTAAGATGGGTAAATGGAAATACTCCCCAGACCAGATTGCCCCTCAAATCTCAAAAGAACTACTGGAGAGATTGCAACCAAGATGGGATTCAACCACCCAAATGGTAAAAGATATTTATGAGCAATCTCTGAAGAACCTTCAACCAAGTCTCACTAGAGCAGAAGTAAAAACTGAAATGAAAAACCATGAAGGTAAAATGATGATCAGATTCTACACCTGTTTGATTTTGATCAAAGACATTGAGCATGTTGTAAATGATGCTACAAACATGTGGAAAAACATCTATCATCTATATAAGCCCAGTGAAGACCCAGTGGAAATCAAAGATGATGACAGCATCAACGATGATGAGTTTGATAGCACTCCATCCATCACAGTCTCACTAGGAGAGCTCCATGCACTGATGGAAGATAAAGAGGAAGAAGACAAGGAGGAAGAAGCTGAAGAGGAAGATAAGGAGGAAGATGATCTGGTGAAAATTGCAACAGCAATTATTGCATCCCTTCCTTACTCTCCACCTAAAACTGTGACATCATCAAGGTTGGAGTTAGCTTCAGCAGGTTTGATAACATCTACATCAGATTTATCATTTGCACCTACCACATCTTAGCTCTAGGTATCATCAATTGAAGTGTCTACCACTTCAACTATCGAGTTGCATCCCTCTTCTTCAGCTATCGAGCTAGCCTCCTTAGCTCCATCATCATCAGTCGGTATAGCAGTAAGTTCCACAATTTTGTCAATTCCAATTTGTTCTACAATTTTGTCAGCATTATCTGCATCTAGTTCAGACCCAGTTAGTTTAGATACTGCATTACTGAGTGTATCACCATTTTTGGCAAGTACTCCAATTTTTGATTTGGTATATACTCCTATTGGCACTCAGTCCTCAAGCATCCCAATTTTCACTGCTAGTCCTTCCATCTCTACTATTGTGTCTATTCTTAAGGTCAAACTAGTCATCATAGAAGTCAAACAAAAGCAACCATTAAGACTTATGATCACTGGAAAAGAAATTCTTGAAGATATTGACTTAGACACAGAGATAGTAATTCCAAAGATTGACTATGAAAATGCAACCATTGAAGAAATGAGGTATGCTAGTCAACTAATTGAGATGAAGGCTATGCAGAAGCAGCTAAGGTCTGAAAGGGATAAGGAATATAGAATAATTGAGAATGCCCGAAATATAATTACATAAGCTATAGGTGTTGAAGTAGATTCTACTCAACACATTTTGATTCAGTTAGAAGAGGCTGTAAATAAATTCAATGAGGACACCTTTGGTCAAGAAAATTTGATGGAGAAGGCAAAAAAGAAGTTTGATAATAAAGTGCTTGAGCACATTGCTTAGCATATAGTAATAAAATAGGTTGAATTCACCACAGTTTTGGCCAACATTGAAAATTCTTTTAATAATGTAACATCTCTTTTTGCTAAGCTTTGTGATGTTACTGAGTATACTAAGGAGATAAGAGAGAAACTGAATAAGATAGATGAAGATCTGAAGGCAAGTGCACAAAACCTAAAGCTTGACCCTAGTTCAAGCTCATCTCATCACATAAGGATCAAATTTTTGTCAGAGAAGCAGGTAGAGTTTCTTAGAGAAGAAGGAAGGATTTGGTCTACACTGCTAGATATTCAGAACATGATTCTTCCTATCATGGACACAATGCAGAAACATATTACATACTCCAAAACATTGATCCATGACAACAATTTCTCTATGGCAGATCATGTAATTGAACTTTCAACAGAAGTTCAAGTAGCTCTATCCATATGCAAAATCTTGCAAGAGAATTGGGATAAGACTCTGCAACTCATTCTCAAGGTACATTCTGAATTCATCTCACATTTTGGTGTCTCTATGTAAATACATTATTTTATTCTTTTGCATTATTGTCAAAAAAGGGGGAGAAAGAAATACTCAGGAAGATATATTGAAATATTGGTGAGATAAATGTACAAAAGGGACAAAGAGATACTGTGAATAAAAGTCATATAACTCATGTAAATACCTTGTGTATATTGCATGCAGGAGTTATATGTAAGGAAGCCATGTATATTCAGCAGAATTAGATGTCATTATGTCAAATATTGTATATAAGTTTTGACTCATAAGTGTTTTTGTCACTAATGCCAAAGGGGGAGATTGTTGGAATTAAGGTATATTTTTCATTAGTGCAAACACTTATTCGATTTTGGATGCTTACCGAGCTCATCCCTCAGTCTACAAGTTTATACCAAGAATTCCTTTGAAAATCGAGCATATGGGCAGTTTAGTAGTGTTTGCCAAGTTCATAGTGGTTACCGAGCAGAATAGTGTTCTCCAAGTAGTTAGTGGTCACTGAGCTTCGCAATGTTTACTGAGTGATCAAGGTAAACGAAGGACTTAGTGTTTACCAAGTGATCAAGGTGTAAAAAGGACTTAGTGTTTACCGAGTGATCAAGGTAAACGAAGGACTTAGTGTTTACCGAGTAAACAAGGTAAATGAAGGAATCAGTGTTTACCAAGTGAAGAAGGTTATCAATGGATTCAGTTTTCACCAAGTGACATAATATTCACCGAGTCACTAATGGTTATTGAGTTCCAAGCTACTTAGAGTGATTAGTATGGACTGTTCCTCTACTCTTACCGAGTGCATGACGATGTAGACTATTCAACTTAAATGACATAAAAGTGGCATTTGTGTTTAGAATTTGAAGATGATGTAAACTAATAAAATATTTTAAATTGGATCAGTTTTATGCCTATAATCTTTTTAAAAATTTGAGAAAGAATTTATTCATTTAAAAAAAAATTGAAATCCTTTTTTTAACCAATTGTTAGAAACATGGAATACTAAGAGGAGGTGGGAAGGGGGAGGGGGGGAGGGTGGTAGAGTGGATGAATTAGTGTTCCACAATTATTTTCCCAAATATGCACATTATTACCAATCTTTAAACATTCATGGATGATCAAACTAAAAAGTAAACATAAACATAACACAATGAAACTCATAACACCATTATTTGGTAAGGAAATTCCAACCAAGGGAAAACCCTGATGGGGATGATACCCACAAAATGATCCACTAATCAAAAGTATCTTGTGAAAGATATTGACCTTTTTAGATTCACATAGTTATATTTCCTTGTTAGAGGAATAGGCCTTGTTAAAAGCCTCAACCTTGTTAGGTTTTTTATTACAATACAAAGTACAATAAGAGCCCACTCTCAAACATGCATATACAATTCTACAAAACTATCAATAGCTCAATAGATTAAAAAAAACCTTTAACTGCTACTAATATCTTCAATATCTAATCAACCATTGTAATTTCTCTTCACAAAATACTAATACAATTTCTATAATCTGATATGTACATAAAATTCACATCTATACCAATCATACAAATTGCACATATAAACATTGTATCATTACAATGCAATGCCACACTTTCCTAAACAAAAAGATAAGTCCAAGTTATACCAAAAAATTCAATCCAATCAGCCTTGTGTTGCCTTGCACATTACCAAATATTCAAATTAGGTTCTTCCATACGTGGATTGATATTTAGGATGTTTTCCCAATCTTTTTAATTAATTATTTTTGCAAGCCAAAACAATTCCTTAACCAAAATATCAATACTCTATTGTTTACCTTGTTTTGTCCTATCAAAAGCTTATATCTAGTAAATTGCCCATAACTCATCCATAAGTTATCATTTCTTTTTGTAAGATTTCATAGGTGTACTATGGTGTTTTTAATACCTTCCTCTAAGCTCGCATAAATTTATGTGCTTCTAGTGAAGTTTGCTGAGAAAAATAAGTTATCTATACCTTGTATTTATGCTTAATACTTAGTCAAAACTTGAAGTCTACTTTCATCAAACTTTTCCATTAGTTTTTCTATATCAAAACAAGTGGTATGTTTCCATAATGACAACCCTATGAACTACCCTTAACCAAAATTCCAACAACAAATAGGGCCAAAAAGAAGATAATTGAGCCCAATTTTTGAAAGCATAAACCCTGAGGAACTAACTTGTAGAGTCAAATGGCTACATATTCAAGGATTTTTAAGTAGTGCATCCAAATACAAATTGATTAGTCCAAGCTAGAGCCTAAACTTGGAGAGTCAAACTCCACCTAGTAGTACAAAAAACTAGAAAATGCAGTAGTTGCGCTAAAATACCAACTACTAAAACATAAGAATAAAAACCCACAAAGGCACTTGAATGGTTTGTGGGGACACTAATGACATATAAATACAACCAAAAGGAAAGCCATCCATCCAATTAAATGATCTAAACAATCTCACTCTCTTGGATGTAGAGAAAACAAAATAGAGGGTCAAAATGCCCAAGAATAGAAAAAAGACATGTAGATAGAGCCAAGT